>WNWU01000065.1:3019113-3032911 GCA_012654045.1 Ptyas mucosa | reverse complement strand
TGGCCCTCATGAGCTCAGTTTTTGACCACAACAGCCTCCTGCAGTCCTCTGCCAGCGAAAACAGGGCTCCGTTTTCGGTGGCAGAGGGCTGCAGGATGCCGTCGCAGCCAAAAATGGAATTCAAGAGGGCCGCACATGGGGGCCCCTGAGCTCCGTTTTTGCTGGCAGAGGCATGATGGACCTTTGCAAACAGACCTTTGCTGTTTCCAGGATGGCCTCGCGGGACAGATCTAAGCATCCTGTGGGCCAGATCTGGCCTGTGGGCCTTGAGTTTGACACCCCTGGGCTAGACATACCTAGTCAAGAGGTATGGTGGCGCAGCAGACTAATGTGCTGTTAACTAGCACCAGCTGCCTGCAAATTACTGCGAGTTCGAATCTCACCAGGCTCAAGGTCGACTCAGCCTTCCATCCTTTCTAAGGTAGGTAAAATGAGGACCCGGATTGTGGGGGCAATAAGCTGACTTTGTATAAAAAAGAACACCGCTCTTTTGCCACGAAAGCCCTACTAAGCAGGTATATACAAAAGTATGAAGGCTACTGCTTAAAAGCATTGTAAGCCACCCTGAGTCTCCGGAGAAGGGCGGCATATAAATTGAATCAATCAATCAATCAATAAATAATCAATCCTCTTAACCATTCCTCATATAGTTCATCATTATTCACCATCGCTATTCTCACAAAAGTGCTGTCTTTGAATAAAATGTGCTAGTCAGAAAAGGTGTTTCTGATTTTGAGGTTCTGTAGCCTAGCGTACTTTTTTCTCCTCCAATTTCACCTCAGAGCAAAATTATTCTTCCGGAAACAGAATCACCACGAAGGCAACAGAAGTAGCAAAAGATTCCCCCAAATTTATTTATTGAAAAATAGTCCCCGAAAACACAACACATGAACGCATACATTCTGAAAGCAAGTTTTTTTTTGCTTTACTCGGTCTGGTTAAAAAATATATATATCTATATATCCCGCCAAGATTTGGATTTAATAAAAGGAATCCTTCCACAGCTTAAATTAAGGAATATATTATTAGGCTTTTTAGATTCAGTCTTCTTTTTTATCTGAAATATTTGAATGCTCATCTTCGGTCACTAGAGGGCAGACTTTGTTCCTTGGCACCGGCGTTGTTTCCGAAGAAGATAGACAGCTTGGGGTGGTAGGGGTGACTTCCCCGGAAGTGAATTCCGCCTCTGTCAACAGCTGGCAGCGTTGTAGCTCGAGATACGTTGTAAAGAGCTTGGCATATTCAGGGTGCTTCTCAGCGAAATCCTTGAACTCTTCTAAAAATTAAAAAAAAAATGAACAATGTTATTTCAAACATGGGGACTGGTCTGAGGTCACACTAACCAGGAGAAGGAAGGGGTGGGATTCAAAAATTTTAGCAACAGGTTCTCTGCCCGGTTGCTGGGTGGGTGTGGCCTACTCAGCCCCCTGCACCATGGGGGGGGTGTGGGGGGGCATTTTTGCCCTCCCCAGGCTTCAGAGGCTTTTTTCGATCCTCCGGGAGGGCAAAAAATGCCTCCCCCGGGCTCTGGAGGCCATCCTAAGGCCAGAAATGGGCCCATTTCCAGACTTACAGGAGGCCCATTTTTCACCCAGCATCCAAAATGGGCCACGTGGAGACTCCTAGGAGGAGCGGGGCAGGCGGAGTTAGCCAGTAATTGCAACTACCGGTTCAGCGAACCAGATTAAAATTAACATCCGGTTCGCCTGAATTGGTCCAAACCGTCTGAATCCCACCCCTGGGAGAAGGCAACTTATCTGTGTTAGGTAAACCAGATAAGAATCACAACCAGACGATCTAAGTCAACTTCATTGTGAGGCTACGTTGACAGACCTTTGCAAGTGTGAACATAAAATTCTCCCCTCCCCCCTCAACTCACCTTTACAGGTGAAGAAACTAGGGAGGGTCTCTTCTGAGAGGCTCTTGCCCTGCCAGTTATACAGCTTTGGGCTAAGCTGTTCTCTTATCTAGTTTAATGAAAAGGAGGACCAGGGGTGACACGACAACAGTGTTCCAATATCTGAAAAGCTGCCACAAACAAGAGGGAGTCAAGCTATTCTCCCAGGACAAGAAGCAATGGGTGGAAGCTAACCAAGGAGAGAAGCAACCTAGAACTAAGGAGAAGTTTCCTGACAGAACAATTAATCAGTGGAACAACTTGCCACCAGAAGTTGTAGGTGCTTCATCACTGGAGGTTTTTGAGAAGAGATTGGACAACAACCATTGGACAATGGTACAGGGTCTCCTGCTTGAGCAGGGAGTGGACTAGAAGACCTCCAAGGTCCCTTCCAACTCTATTGTTTTGTTATCTGATTGTTCCCTTGGCAGCATCTTTCAATCCCGTCTCCCAACTTCCTTCCCACATGGCATTACATCACACACCCCAAGTCTCCTCCCAACTGTACCCCCGAGTCTTCATTTCCTTAAATCCCACTTGGCTTCCTTACCATAGGAGAGTTTGTTAGATTTGTCAGCATCGATCTCCTTGAAGAGGTTTGAAACATCGAGGTCAGGAAGCCCCAGCGATGAACGGATAATCAGGGCAAATTCATCTTCTGTTATGCTGCCATCTTCATCAATGTCGAAAAGCTGAAAACAAAAGATAGTTTGTTGGGAAGGAGGATGAAGCTCAGCTCCAAGACATCTCCAAGTCAATCTTTGAATGCATGGAAAACCCTTCCCAGATTTCTTTTAAAGCCATCGGGGTGGAATGGTATTCTGTCCACCACCTTTTGAAGGCTCTGCTCTTCGTCTTAGAGTGGTAAAAGACTTAATTCCCGTAAGAACCACCTTCTCTTGTTATGAAGGGTTCACTACTTTAGAGCCATGTAGTCCCATTCTCAGGAGAACATCTAATACCACCCAAATCATGGCTTTCCCATCAGGAAGAGCACCTGATTTCAGATCAGAAGGCAGCAGTAGGAAAAGATGGAGCAGTGCTACATGACTGGACCATCAGATGGAGAACCTGAAGAAGGATCAGGGCCTCAAGGAGGAACTAAAAAAGATCTAGAAAATCGAGGCCAATTTGGTGCCTGGTGGTAGGAGGCACCCAGGATTGTGTCTCCTAAGCTGGGAGAGTGGATCCAACAGATCCCAGGAACCACTCCAGAGCTCTCTGTCCAGAAGAGTACAGGGCTTGGTAAAGCTAAGATACAGTACAGAACTTTCCAATTTCCAGGATTCTTGTAGAGCAGTGTTTCTCAGCCTTGGTAGCTTGAAGATGGGTGGACTTCAATTCCCAGAATCCCCCAGCCAGCACCGCTGGCTGGGGGATTCTGGGAGTTGAAGTCCACCCATCTTCAAGCTTCCAAGGTTGAGAAACACTGTTGTACAGGATGCGAGATGGAAAAAAACCACAGACCACCGATAGGAGAGAGGAAAGAAAGAAAGAAAGAAAGAAAGAAAGAAAGAAAGAAAGAAAGAAAGAAAGAAAGAAAGAAAGAAAGAAAGAAAGAAAGAAAGAAAGAAAGGAAGGAAGGAAGGAAGAAAGAAATATAGGGCCCACAATTTTGTGAAACTTTCACCGAATGAGCTCTTGGTCATGCAAAAGTTTAGACTTGTTAGGCTCAAAGGATGCTAGCATCCCCTTTAGAGTGCTGTAGACCAGGGGGGGTCTCCAAACTTGGCAACTTTAAGTCTTGTGGACTTCAACTCCCAGAATTCCCCAGCCAACCATTCTGAGAGTTGAAGTCAGCCTTAAATGCTGCAGCAGAGCGAATCCGAAGTTTTCTCCCTCCATTCACAGCGGAGCTGCTGCAGCCTGTCCCCTTTAAGGTACTTTGACCACCGGGAGGGGGGGGGCCGGGGGGGGGGGGGCATAAAGGGAGCAGCAGCAGCTCTGCTGTAAATGGAGGGAGAAAAGTTTGGCTTCTCTCGGCCACAGCATTCCCTATGAGCCCTTCTGGTGCTCATACACATTTTCCTACTGGGTTCCGTGGGCGTTGTTTGGTGGAGGGGTGTGTGTGTCCTGTGACTGAGTGGGCGTGGTCATGAGTGACATCGAGTTGGCCATGCCCACTCAGTCACAGGACCCGCCGCCACCACCAAGCCACGCCCACAGAACCAATAAGGGAAAAAATTGAATGTCAGCACTGGTTGAAGTCTTGGGGCTAATTGGCCACTCCCTTAGCCTATTTAAGGAGGAACGCCAACTGATGCAATTTGCAGGGAACAACTTCGTTCACATACCTTCATGTCTTGTCTTGCTTATCAGCTTCCTGCAAATTGCTTCTGGGCATTCTGCCAACCATTTCAGTTATTATTCTTTGAATTCTTGGCAGCTGTTAATGCAATTAATTAACAGCCATTGTTGTTAAAGACCGGTTTATTTCATAAACTAAGGTTTGAACGGACTTTGTGTGTGCTGCGTTCTTTGGGGTCTGTAGCTGGGGAAGAACACCTACAGATATGCCCTACCTGTAATTGCAGATCCGGGCTGCAGCACACCTTGAGTCCTCAATGAAGAGGATTTTACCTGAAATGCCATCTGGATCGTCTGCTCCGTATTGGCGGGATTGCACAAGACCGACAAACCAATCACATATTCGCGGAAGTCTATGGTCCCATCGCCATTCTGAATGAAACACAAGACAATCACAAACGTTGTTGAAGTTGCTCGCTGATGCCGACGCGTCTCTTTCCCTCATCCGTTCGGTTGAGGTCCTTCAAAACAATCATGCCATCAAGAAACCAATCCTCCTTTTCATTCCACGTACCCAATTCCAGTATGTTTTAGCCTCCCAGTCCCCTAAAAATAATGGCGATGGGGAAAATAGCAACGGTAACAACCACCACGCAGTGAGAACGGCTCCTTGGCAAGATCCCAAAAGTCTGAATCAGGTTTTGTAAGATCCTGGAAGGAGACATCCGATTTTGCAGTTATTCAACTGCAAGGCGGCGCCCTTTCAAAGCTTTCCGGCTTTGCGTTCATGCCCAAATAATGGCACCCTTCTTTCAGTCTGCCAGCTGCAGCACAGAAAGGGTTAAACCTACAGACTTGCATACCAGCCTTAGGGAAGAGGATTACATTCCTGGTTTCAAAGGAGAATGGAATGCAATGGGAGCAGCCCTTGAAAACTTCTATTTTCTCTCTTGAATATAGGAAGAATGACTTCTGCTGGGGATGTGGGGTGGGGGAGGGAGGAGCAAAGAAAACAAATAATGCCTTTGCTTTAACAAAAAATAAAGTTTTGTTAACTTTTCTAGCAACGTAAGCCTGGACTTTTGTTCCATTCAGTTCCTTTTCTGAACTGAACCACTGAATGCAAACAAGAACAACCAAGGCCAGGAGTGAAATTCATTCTTTTTTTTTACTACCAGTCCTGTGGGCGTGGCTTGGTGGGCGTGGCACGGAAGGATACTGCAAAGTCCCCATTCCCACCCCACTTCCGGGGAAAGGAAATGTAAAATCTTCTTTCCCTCCCCACTCCTGGGGAAAAGATACTGGAAAATCTCCATTCCCTCCCCACTCCTGGGGGAAGGAGATTGCAAAATCTCCATTCCCTCCCCACTCCTGGGGGAAGAATACTGCAAAATCTCCATTCCCTCCCCACTCCTGGGGGAAGGATATTGCAAAATCTCCATTCCCACCACACTCCATGGGAAGGATACTGCAAAATCCCCATTCCCTCCCCACTCCTGGGGGGAGGATATTGCAAAATCCCATCTCCACCCCACTCTGGGGCCAGCCAGAGGTGGTATTTGCCGGTTCTCCGAACTGCTCAAAATTTCCACTACCAGTTCGCCAGAACCTACTGAATTTCACCCCTGATCAAACTCCCTTGCAAGGTTATAGGCAGTCCTGGAACGACCTAGGCTGATAAGGCATTTTGTGAGGCAAAATGTGGATTTGGATAATTCTCCCAAATTCGAAGCTCTTTGGGGCATCTGTCCTAAAATTTTAATTAACCCCCTAACTCTATTTCCGTAAACACCCCAGCATTTAATGACCATGTCATAATTCCCTGCAGACGAATTACAGAACAGCAGTCCCCGGATGCAGATTTTTAGCTGCCAGGAAACCTCGGCTTCTCTCTTCACCCTCCAAATCAAGAACTTTGAACAGATGCCAAAAACCTGGTGGAAAAAACAAACACACACAAAATGCCCCCCACACCTCTCTAGAACGGTCACGGCCAGTCTTTGTGTTGCTAAAATGAGGCCAGAAACCCTCCAAGATTGTTTCTTTTCAAAGAGATCTCCAGGGAACCCCGTGGGTTTTTGACCTCCCTTGATCTGCGAGCGGAAATTCTTGACTCTCCTTTGGAAAGGAAGCGGCTGCGTTCAGGATTGCCCTCCACCGACTTTCTCTGCTCCGTGTGACATTCCTGCCTCTTGGAAGCTTGCCTTGAAAGAGGAGGGGAGAGGAGGGACGGGCTGGATTTCTGCTGCGTACATTTGTCAACGATGCCTATTTTGGCCTACAAAGATCAGCACCTGCTCTTGTGACGCAGCAGAAGACAGCAGCACCTGCCTTGATCTCAACCACTGTAACGCTCTCTACATGGGGCTCCCCTTGAAGAGCACCTGGAGGCTCCAACTGGTCCAGAATGTGGCCTCGCGGGTGATTATGGGGGTGACATGGTGCACCCATGTAACACCTCTCCTGCGCGAGCTGCACTGGCTCCCGGTGGTCTTCTGGGTGCGATTCAAGGTCTTGGTTACCACCTTTAGAGCGCTCCATGGCTTAGGACCTGGGTATATACGAGATCGCCTTCTGCCACCGATAGCCTCCCACCGGCCAATACGCTCCCACAGAGAGGGGCTCCTCAGGGTGCCGTCGGCCAAACAATGTCGACTGGCGACACCCAGGGGGAGAGCCTTCTCTGTGGGGGCACCTGCCCTCTGGAATGAGCTGCCCCTGGAGATTCGTATGATTCCCGACCTGCGTACCTTTCGCCGCGCCTTGAAGACTCTTTTATTCCAACAAGCTGGGCTGGCTTAATAGGAATTTTTAAATTGGGTGTTCGTTAGTTTTTAATTTCGTGGGCCAAATTTTATATATTTGTTTTTAAATTGTTCTTAAATTTTGTGGTTTATATGCGTTTTAATAGGGCTGTACACCACCCTGAGTCCTTTGGGAGAAGGGCGGTATAGAAGTTCAATAAAATCTAAATCTAAATCAACCAGCTAAGGCAAAGTCAGACCAGGTCATTACTTGGAAAGGGTCTCCCTTCTGCAAGCGAGAGCAGTTAGGCCCTACAACATCTTTAGTCCCAAAGCAGAGGGAGGCTCCTTGGATGCGTTGCCAAGAAACCAGCACATCAAACGATCAAGAGAACTTGCTTGACTCTCTCAAGGGAGTCCTTGTTTTCCTTTCAAAGGAAGAGGCAGGAGAGAGGCGGAGAGACAGAAAGAGAGAGAGGAACAAAAATGCGTGTGAGTTTCTGTATTTAAAAGCAGGGACGAGCAATTAAAAACAAGACTATTATCTGAATACAGTTCCCCACTTCTTCAGAAAGGTCTGCACTGGAAACTTGGCAAAGAAAAACAAAATTAAACTTATTCCATAGCTAAAGCAGCCCTCTAAATAATCCAAGTATATTTGCAACAAATTCGTTGGGCGAATCTTTCTCTCCTGTTTTGGTTGCACCACCCTTGTAAGATTATCTTTTTTTCTTTTTCTTTTAAAAGGATGGAATTATCCCAAGAAACATCAATGGCCAACCTGAGGGACAACCAATGAAGCCATCGGATCAAGCATTAAAAGGGGATGGAATTATCCTGAGAAACTCGGATGATTCAAACCAACATAAGGCTCACCGTCAGATCACGCATTTATCATAGTAACAATGGTCAGATAGAACCCAAAGACACATATGAACAATTTCAAATGGATGGATGGATGGATGGATAGATGGACTTCAATCCAATATCTGAGGGGCTGCCACAAAGAAGAGGGAGTCAAGCTATTCTCCAAAGCACCTGAGGGCAGGAGAAGAAGCAACGGGTGGAAACTAATCAAGGAGAGAAGCAATTTAGAACTAAGGAGAAATTTCCTGATAGTTAGAACAATTAATCAGTGGAACAACTTGCCTCCAGAAGTTGTGAATGCTCCAATACTGGAAGTTTTTAAGAAGTAGTTGGATAACCATTTGTCTGAAATGGTAGAGAGTTTCCTGCCTAAGCAAGAGATTGGACTAGAAGACCTCCAAGGTCCCTTCCAACTTATTCTATTCTATTCTATTCTATTCTATTCTATTCTATTCTATTCTATTCTATTCTATTCTATTCTATTCTATTCTATTCTATTCCATTCCATTCCATTCCATTCCATTCCATTCCATTCCATTCCATTCCATTCCATTCCATTCCATTCCATTCCATTCCATTCTATTCTATTGCCAGAGAGAATAACATGGTCCTAGGGAGAACCAGGACAGGAGGAGGGTTTTTTTTTAAAAAAAATATAATCCTGAGCATACAGAATCTTAACAAGATCTGCAATTACAGGACCTGGCTGTCCACGATCCAGAAAGCTGGCCAGTTGGGTTCCTCATTTGAAACTAGGAACTTTTGTGCAACAGCAAATTATCCTCTGAGGCTTTTGGCCAAGGAGAAGCACAGCTGCCACAACTGTCATGGAGCAAGCAATGAGAACATGCTTTCTTCCTCTGAACTGCTTTGGAGATGCTGGTTCTCATATTATTGCAACTAGAGTTTGTCCAACTAGGGTTGGGTCAAGAAGGCATGAAGGCAAGTTCGCACAAAACACTCTCAACCACCACGGGAAAAGCCCCAAACCAAGTCAACACAATGGCATAGATCTGAGTCATGGAGCCCATCAACATCAGTGAGAAGGAACGAAGCACATGTTGAGACGTCTACGGGATCGACTCAGGGCAAAGTTATGGATCTGTTCCAGACAAGGTAGGGATGTCATCTTTGGACTTGTTCAAGGCCCAAAGGACAACCAAATGTAAAATAGTTTTCCAAGTCAAAAACAAGTAACCACGTTTAACCCAGGGCCTCATTCCTCCACCTGCCACAAATGTTCATACCTTAAGATGGTCAAGAGTTTTTATGTCAACCCACACCTATATATAAAGCAGGAGCAGCTGACTAAAGTGCTGTTAAAGTAGCACTTAGCTGCCAGCTGCCTGCAATTACTGCGAGTTCAAATCTCACCAGGCTCAAGGTTGACTCAGCCTTCCATCCTTCCGAGGTAGGTAAAATGAGGACCCGGATTGTGGGGGCAGTAAGCTGACTTTGTATAAAATAGAACACCACTTGGGGGGGGAGGGGCGAAAGCCCTACTAAGCAGGTATATGCAAAAGTATGAAGACTATTGCTTAACGCATTGTAAGCTGCCCTGAGTCTCTGGAGAAGGACAGCATATAAATCGAATCAATCAATCAATCAATCAATCAATCAATCAAAGTATATTTCTCTCTGCCACTTTGGGCCACACAGCTACAAAACAATCAATCCACAGCATTCTCCTTTTGTTATAATCCAAGTTTATTTTCTCTTCTTTACAACGGAGAGACCTTTTAAAGGACTAGATCTATTTTTGCCACGACTCCTTTCTTTGACAAATCAGCAAAAGCAACAGAGAACATGGCTAACCCAAATGCTGCAGGTGTCATCTCCCTCGGGTTGCATTTACACAACGTGTTGAGTTCCAAATCTCCCAGATTGCTGTGTCCATCACCCCAAGTGACCATTACTGACTACGATGGAAACCTAGATATACAGAATCTAGAGGGCAACAGGTTGAAAGAGGTTAATCTTATGCTTTCAAAAATGAGTTTAGGATCCCCAGTGCCCATCCATGATAAGAGGACAACAGAGCTCAACAATAGAGACATCTGTAAATTAAAGTCAGATCAGACTTTTGAAAAGCACAAGAACTACCTTAACCTGACCTGGGATTATTCAAGGCATAGAATCCACCAATATCAATTTAGGAGGAGAAGATCAGAACAATATTGGAAACAAAATAAGAAAAGGAGATCAACACAGACTCTCCTAAAGCAGAGAGGGAGAAAATTTGGAATCACGATAACAACGGTTGCTTCGTTTTGCACAACGTAGGTGTTAACCAAAGGAGAATAGTAGGCTATCTTTTATTTTGCAACAAAATACTGGGTTTTCCCCTCCTAGTTGCCCGTGAAATAACCCACAGGTTCCCATGCACTTTCAACATGGCTAACGTGAGCTTGCAACTTTAATATTATTGCAGGCCCAGCCATGAATAACAAACCAAAACATCAGCAATAAGCAAATGTTCTTTTAAAAAAATGCATGCATTGGTTAATCTCAATAACCCAGAGGTGCTATCAAGCCAAAAGGCGCTCACTGTAAGCAGGAAGGTTTAATTCAAGTCTCAGCAGAAGCAATATTTACATCTAGCCCTCCTCCCTCAAACCACCCCATAAATGGTGCAGTCCAAGGTGGAGCAAACCACTGCGTTGTCTTTCCATCCCTCACTCGTTTTTAAGAGTACATAGTGAGCTGCAACCACTCTTCAATGTTCATCTGGACTTTTCCATCCCCACGTCGGTCCAGGGATTTGAAGGCCCGGAACATTCCATCCAGACGGACCAAACAGCTGATGAAGTTGTTGAAATCCATGCTGCCGTCTTCGTCGGCATAACGGCGGATCATCAGGGCGTAGAGCTGCTCATGGAGGTTAAACCCAGCGGCTTTGAAAGCCGCGGGGAGATTCCTCATCTCGATTCTCCCTGCCGGGCCAGTGTACTCTTTGAAGGAGCACTGCCACTTCTTGATGTTGTTCCAGAGATACCTGAACTGGTAGAAGTCCAGCTTGCCGGTGGCATCGCTGTCCATGACGGCCACCATGCTTCGGCAAGTGTCCAGGCTGAAGCTTTCGGATTGCAGGTCCTGATGGCGGGCAATCACCTTGTTGAGGATGTTCATCAGCTCGGTGGCGCACACTTCCATGTCGTCGCCCGCCAGTTGGGCGAAGAGCCGTCGGAACTGGCGTAGTTCCTCACTTTCGTTGGCTTCCACGTTGGCAAAATGGCTGCGAGGAGCTGGCGGGGGCTCTGGTTTGTACTGGGCTGCGGCTTCACTGATGATGTTCACGAGACCACCGAGAAGACCCATAACGTTGGCGGCTTTGCTGCCACCTCCACTTGTTCCTCCTCCTCCTCCACCACCACCGCCTCCTCCTCCTCCTCCTCCTGACAGGAGTCCACCAAGGCCTTGTATGAGGGCACCTCCAGTACCTCCTCCTCCTCCTCCGGTCAAGTTCTTCAAGAAGGCTCCAGCACCACCTCCTCCTCCTCCACTACTACCACCACCACCTCCTCCTCCTCCTCCTCCTGTTAAGTTCTTCAGGAAGGCGCCAGCACCACCTCCTCCACTACTACCACCACCTCCTCCTCCTCCTCCTCCTGTCAAGTTCTTGAGGAAGGCTCCAGCACCACCACCACCTCCTCCTCCTCCTCCTCCTCCACCACCACCACCACCGGTAGCGGCATCTAGCAAAGCTTGAGCAAGGAACATGGTGGAGCGTCCCAGAACCTGCCGCGTCTTTCAGAAGCTCCGAGTGTGTCTGTGTGTGTGTGTGAAGAGAAGCAGAGCTGGGCGTGTTCTGCAAGAGCAGATTCCCGCTGCCAAAGGAAATCGCAGTCCTTCATGTCCGCACACGTCATGTTTTCCACAGCTGGAATCTATTGTGGGTGCGGGGCCTCGCCCAAGCCCAGACGGGGGTGGAATTTTCCTTCTGCAAACTTGGAAGGGGGAAGACTTTTTCAAGCAACCCCCCCCCCTCTTAAAATCTTTTCTCTGGTTTGTTGGCTCTTAATCTAGAGCCCACCCCCAAGCTCAACACTGCAGAACTTCTCATCCGTTTTGTATTACATATTAAAACTCTCTTTTCTCTATACACACATACAAGACCTCTCTCTCTCTCTCTCCCTCTCTCCCTCTCTCTCTCTCTCTCTCCTCTCTGTCTCCCTCCCTCCCTCTGTCACAAGCTTCATTTCTGCAAACGCTACAATCCCCGTTTGTTTTGCCCTTGGGAGGAACAGACAAAACACTTACTCTGTCAAAGAGAGTAAACAGCTCTTGCAAGACATCCGAGACGGGCAGCTTCAGATAGTTAGCAAACTCTTCGATGCCGATCCGACCGCCTTTGGACGTGCTGGCGATCCTTGCAAATTGATCCAGCTGATCGCGGATGCTGTCCCACTTGAGGCTGTCCAAAAAGGGGGAGGGGAGGAGAGGGAGAGACGGGGTGACCTAGAGCAGCCTCCACTTTTCAAAGGGAAATTCAGGCCTGGAAGCCCGAAGAGTTAAACTAAGAGGGAAGCGAGTCACATTTACGAGGTGGAGACCGGTCTCTTAAAGAGTTATCATAAACACCCCTTTAAGTAGCAGTGCAATCTCTTTATGGGATACATGCATAAAAAGGAGAAAGATGGTTTTAAAAAGATGCTTCTGACCAGATATATATATGATGCATAGACGAATTTGTGCAATTATGCAATTCAGCATAATTTTTGCAACTATTGTGCCTGATCCATATCTTATTAGATCTTTAAATATTTAAGGCTTTCTTTCTTCCTTTCTTTCTCTTGCTTGCTTGCTTTTTTTCTTTCCTTTTCTTTTTTCTTTCTCTCTCTCTCCTTTCTCTCTCTCTCTCTCTCTTTCTTTCTTTCTCTCTTTCTTTTCTCTCTTTTCTTTCCTTTTTTCTTTCTTTTCTCTCTTTTCTCTCTCTTTCTTTCGCTTTTCTCTTTCTTTCTTTTCTCTTTCTCTTTCTCTCTGTTTCTTTCCTTTCTCTTTTTCTTTCTTTCCTTTCTTTTTTCTCTCCTTCTTTTCCCTCTCTTTTCTCTCTCTTTTCTCTCTCTCTCTCTCTCCCCTTCCTTCCTTCCTTCCTTCCTTCCTTCCTTCCTTCCTTTTTTCTAATAGGAATCTGGCCTTCTGAAAACCAAAGTGTTGGTGTTCACCCTCATACCAGCCTCCAAAAATCTACCTGCACCCCACAGAAGCCCTTCTGGCATTGAAAGAAACTAAAAGAGACACCAGAGCAAAAAGCAAAGATAAGGAAAAGTCACTTCAGTCCAAAACTTTGTATCCGCTTGTTGCAGGGGAGAAAAAGATATAAATGAGGTGTCAAGAAATTTCTTTGTGGGCTCAAGCATCCACCACCTTTCTGGGAAATGGGCATTATATCTCAACACACCCCCTGGAAGCTTTCGCTCAGTAGTAGTAACTGTGAGAGGGACCTTGGAGTCCTAGTGGACAACCATTTAAATAGGAGCCAGCCGTGTGCAGCAGCAGCTGCCAAAAAAGCCAACACAGTTCTAGGCTGCATAAGCAGAGGGATAGAATCAAGATCATGTGAAGTGTTAATACCACTTTATAAGGCCTTGGTAAGGCCACACTTGGAATATTGCATCCAGTTTTGGTTGACACGATGTAAAAAAGATGTGGAGACTCTAGAAAGGTGTCAAGCTATTCTCCAAAGCACCTGAGGGCAGGACAAGAAGCAACGGGTGGAAACTAATCAAGGAGAGAAGCAACTTAGAACTAACGAGAAACTTCCTGACAGTGAGAACAATTAATCAGTGGAACAACTTGCTTCCAGAAGTTGTGAATGCTCCAACACTGGAAGTTTTTAAGAAGAGGTTGGATAACCATTTGTCTGAAGTGGTGTAGGGTTTCCTGCCTAAGCAGGGGGTTGGACTAGAAGACCTCCAAGGTCCCTTCCAACTCTGCTTATTCTATTGTATTCTATTCTGTCCTGTTCTGTCCTGTCCCATCCTATGCCTCCTATCCTATCCTATCCTATCCTATCCTATCCTATCCTATCCTATCCTATCCT
>WNWU01000065.1:2997047-3019103 GCA_012654045.1 Ptyas mucosa | reverse complement strand
CTATCCTATCCTATCCTATCCTATCCTATCCTATCCTATCCTATCCTCTTTGATAGTCACTGAAGTTGCCCTCAAGGCTCTCTAAGAAGCCCAACTGAGCCCTCCTGGGACTTTTCTCCCAACCCTACTAAGGTTTCATGTCAGCTTCAATGTCACCAATTTCTATTTATAACCAGAGAAAGTTCAACCTGCGAACAGCAGATGCGAGAAACCAAATCCCAGGCTTGAGATCCATGATGATCCCCTTCCTTTTTTCCCTTGGATCCCTCCAGGCTCTCTGACTAAGCAGGAAGATCCTAAGGCAACTGTAGGGGACATGCAGTTCTACTCCTCCAGATATATCATTTACTTACATTCCCACCTTTATTATTTTTATCAAGAACTCAAAGACGGCGAACATACCTAACGCAGGTAAGTCCTCGACTTACAACAGTTCATTTAGTGACCGTTCAAAGTTACACTTGAAAAAAAAGTGACCTCTGACCCCATGGTCACGTGATCGAAATTCAGATGCTTGGCAACTGGCATGTACTTATGACGGTTGCAATGTCCCGGGGTCACGTGATGAGCCAAGTCAATGGGGAAGCCAGATTCATTTAACAACCATGCTACTAGCTTATCAATTGCAGTGACTCAGTTAACAACAGTCGCAAGAGAAGTCGTAAAATGGGGCACAACTGATTTAACAAATGTCTCACTTACCCACATAAATGTTGGGCTCAATTGCAGTCTAACTTGAGGGCTGCCTCTCTTCGTCTTCCTTCTTCCTCCTATTTTTTTTTATTCCTTCTATTTTTTTTTCTTCTTATTTTTATTTTCTTCTTATTTTATTTTTTTATTCCTCCTATTTTTCCCATGACAACCACCCTGTGGAATGGAATTGGCCTCCTTACTTCAACTTCTTGCTGATTTTTGTGAATTCGACCAAACCAGCTTCCATGGGGAGCGTTAACTGCCCTGCCGAAAGCATGAGCCGACAATCTTCGTAAGTGTGATCTGTGACCGGCACGTCCAAAACGCTGCGATTGAAAGACACAAAAGCCACAAAATCCATTCAGCGCTAAACTTAAAGCCACTGCCCAAAAGCCATGGTCAAGCTGACTAAGGCAGGTTGTACCAGGAGAACTTCCATAAAATCCAAACAGAAAGCATATTTAACCAGGAGAATATAAACATCGAAAAGATTAGTCGGGAGAAAGACAGAGGCAGTCATTTCTTTGGTCTTTGCAAGAAATGTCTTGCCTCCTAAGGTTATAAAAATAATTCTTCAGGATGAGGAAGAATCCAGAAAAAGTTATTCATCTGGAAGGAAGGAAGGAAGGAAGGAAGGAAGGAAGGAAGGAAGGAAGGAGGGAGGGAGGGAAGGAGGGAGGGAGGGAAGGGAGAAATGGAGGGAAGGGAGGGAAGGAAAATGAGAAACAAAAGGAAGGAAGGAGGGAGGGAGGCAAAGAAGGAAAGAAGGAAGGAAAATGAGAAACAGAAGGAGGGAGGGAGGCAGGGAGGGAGGGAAGGAAGGGAGGAAGGAAAGAAAGAAAAAAGAAAGTGAGAAACAAAAGGAAGGAGGGAGGGAGGCAGGGAGGGAGAGAAGGAAGGAAGGAAGGAAAGAAGGCAAGGAAAATGAGAAACAGAAGTAAGTAAGTAAGTAGGGAGGGAAGGAGGGAAGGAAGGAGGGAGTGAGGGAAGGAGGGAAGGAAAGGAGGGAAAGAAAACGAGAAACAGAAGGAAAGGAGGGAGGGAGGGAGGGAGGGAGGGAGGGAGGGAGGAAGGAAGGAAGGAAGGAAGGAAAGAATCTGTATGAAAGCTCACAGATCCAGGTTGTAAAAATACAATATTTCCACCCGCCTGTAGATAGTGCAGCAACCTTGCTCACACATCCTCCATTGCAAAGAAAGAAAATATTCTCCCACAAACACTGACCTTGCCATTTTGTTACGGACTCTGCTGGCGAAAAGGACGGGGTCTTTCTTTTCTGCCTCAGATGGGACATGAACAGGGAGGAACTGAAAAATAAGGGCAGCCTCAGTAAAAGGTGCATAATGGTCCAACAGAGTTTGCAGCTTTTTCGTTTATTTCTCAGCCAGGGGGAAGTAAGATTGTCTGCCACAAGAGGGAGCTACAGCCTTAGGAAAGGAAAACCCACTCCTTACTTTGTACCATGTTAAGAATAAACCCTTGGAATTAAAACATCAAACATTTCTTTCTTTCTTTCTTTTTCTTTCTTCTTTTTTCTTCTGTCCATCTTTCTCTCTCCCTCCCTTTTTTCTTTTTCTCCTTCCTCTCCTCTCCTCTCCACTCCCCTTTCCCTCTTTCTCCCTTTCTCTCTCCTTCCCTTCCCCACCAATAAGTAAGACATGGACACAATTTATTCTTTTTAACCAGACTACACAGCCATTATTCTTTTTTTCCCCCCTTCTTCTTCTTCTTCCTTACCTCCACTTCCACTTTCGTAAAGACCTGGCACAAAGTCAGTACTAATGCCTGTTTGCTGAAAAAGAAAAGAAAGAAAATATTTACAAGATTGCTTTGTAGCATTCAGCATTCGGATTAATTCCGCTAAGACTTCACTTAGCAACTGTTGTAAAAAATGATTAAACAATTGGGCTTGATGTCCATGTGGGTGTCTCAATTTACAACCACAATGATTAACAATAGAAATTCTGGTCTGCTGTTGTACTCCAGATGATAATGGGGAGGAGGAGGAGGAGGAGGAGGAGGAGGGGGGGGGGGAGGAGAGGGAGAGGGAGAAGAAAGAGGAGGAAGAGGAGGAGGAGGAAGAGAAGAAGAAGAGGAGGAGGAGGAGGAAGAAGAAGAGGAGGAGAAGAAGAAGAAGGAAGAGGAGGAGGAAGAGGAAGAGAAGAAGAAGAAGAGGAGGAGGAAGAAGAAGAAAAGAAGAAGAGGAGGAGGAGGAAGAAGAAAAGAAGAAGAGGAGGAAGAGGAAGAGAAGAAGAAGAAGAGGAGGAGGAGGAGGATGAAGAAGAAAAAAAGAAGAAGAGAAGGAGGAGGAGGACTGTCAGGTCTTTGGTGATCTCTGAGCTTGGTGGTTTCGTTGCAGACATTTCATTACCCAACTAGGTAATATCATCAATGCTAGAAGGGAGGAGGAGGAGGGGAAAGGGGAGAATCACCAGCTCCATCATTATTACCAATTGCCACCACAAACCCTTTGATCCATGTAACAATTTTAAAAAGGCAACAATGCTCAAAACTGTTGCATTGAACTAACCCGCCTAACCCAAATAAGTCTGTAGAAAGTACATTTCTGTCCGAAGGATTTGACTTACAAGCTGTATCCCTGCCAGGTCCATGTCACAGTATCCTGGAGAGATTAAATGAGAGGGAAAAAAGAGAATTTATTTGGCAATAAAAAGACACAGTCACAAAACGAATCAAGGCTGGGAAGTCAAGGTTTTTTTTTCAGTGGCAGAGTTGTAACTTGGAACTGTTGCGAAGTAACTGGTCGTGAGTCGAGGGGCACCTGTACAACTGAGCTAATTTCCCGGTGGCCAAAGTGAGCAGAGGAATTTCAAGATGGGAATCTCCTTTTGTCGAAATTCAAAACTTACCAACTTGTTAGGGTAGCGAATAACCACGGGCTGAACGGGAACCCCGGGAATAAAAGCTCCTGAAAATAAAAGCAATTTGTTGAAGGTCCCTGCATTTTTAGTCCCTGCATTTTGGAATTCCAGCATTTGCAGAAAGTAAATAATATCTATTTACCTCAAAATAAAATAAACGTGACAAAAAGTTTCCCAATGGCCACAAAAGAGGCCATTTGTTTTATTTCACCCAGTCCCTCATTCTCTCTTTCCCATGTGGCATCCTGTTAGAAATTTTGTTCACATAAAGCATCACACAAGTGGAGCAAATCAAGTGTACAGTCACCATGTGCTTTACTGCTTACCTATATTATTGTAATAGGAAACAGGAAACTCTAACACATCTATAACAAGCATTGAAATGTCTGACATACATCCTGAACTGTTCCTTCTACTTTTCCAAAATAAGTCATCCGGCAAAGCCTTCCTTACCTTGTTTAAATGTGATCAAACAGGATCGGTTTGTACACGTCCCTTCTGGGAAAATCATTACCTAGAGTACAGGGAAGAAGGAAAGAAAGCAAGAAAAAGAAGAAAAAGAAGAAAAGAAGAAAAGGAAAGGAAAGGAAGAAAGGAAGAAAGAAAAAGAAAGAAAGAAAAGAAGAAAGAAAGAAAGAAAGAAAGAAAGAGGAAGGAAGGAAGGAAGAGAAGAAAGAAAGAAAGAAAGAAAGAAAGAAAGAAAGAAAGAAAGAAAGAAAGAAAGAAAAAATTCATGCTTAATTATTCTACAAATTTGACAATTCCTGCTTCAAGTTTGACTGGGTGATAATTCTTCCATACTGGAAACAATGTTTTCTCAAAGAGCAGCTGAGAAAGATAATTTTGATTTCTCTCTAAAGTTTAAACACTGGGACAGTTTAGTAAAATCCTTTTTACCGCCAGAGGGCACTCTAAAATCACACTGTTTTTTCAGCTACAGATATTCCCAAGTTTACCAAATTTCTCCTAAAGGATAACCTCCAGATGTATTAAGGTACCATTCTTAAAAAAGAATTGGCAATTTTTAACTGCCCACAGCATCGATCCTATCTAACCCTCTCATCCCTCTGCCGTCCCCTTCTTCTTTTGCCTTCCAACATCAGAGTCTTTTCTGATGAGTCCTTTCTTCTCATTAGTTTGCCAAGGTGTCTAAGCTTCCGTATCTGTTCTTCCAAAGGATAGTCAGGATGGTTTCCTTTAGGAAATGGTGTCTAGCTGGGATAGAAAGTTCCCCTTGCTTGACCACCTTAATTCAACTTCTTTTAATGACCCCGTAATCCCTTGCATTGGGGTGGAGTCTGGACAACTGAATGAAGCTGAGTGTTTACTGGCCGGATGCCCTTCCTGTCACCAATGCGGAGTTTTGTTCAGCAGATACATTCTCATTGTGCCCAGAGAAAGAAATATCTGCCTGTACCTAGGATCGAACTCACAGCCTCCCGATGGTGAGGCGAGAGCTCCACCTCTAGGCCACCGCACCACTCTTGACCACCTTAATTCCACCGTACAAAATGTAAAAAGCACCTGAGGGCAGGACAAAAAGCGATGGGTGGAAACTAATCACGAAGAGAAGCAACCTAGAACTAAGGAGAAATTTCCTAACATAAGAACAATGAACCAGTGGAATGGTTCTAGAAATTGTGGGTGTTCCACATTAGAGGTTTTTAAGAAGAGACTGGACAGCCACTTGTCTGAAATGGTGGTATAAGGTTTCTTGCTTGGGCAGGGGGTTGGACTAGAAGACCTCCAAGGTTCCTTCCAACTCTGTCCTGAATGCAGTGCCGACCATGACCCAGGACCATTTATTTTGCTTTTTTTTTTTTCTGTGCTAAATTTGTCTTTATTTTTGCAAACAGGATGGAAGGAAATGCAAGCTTAGAGGAAACCAAAGGGGTAGATTTGGCTAAACCCAGCCACGGAGGATTGGCGACAACGCCACAACCTATTTCTTCCCCAAGGGGAAAAAAAAATAGTTTCAGCTATTTTCTGCAGGAAAGCAATTCTTCCTTCACCTGAAGCTTCCCAAAGTCTCCCGAGAATATGAAGAAGCTATAGACATGGTACCTGAGGCCATTGCTCTCCGGAGGTCGCCCGCTTCGTTATTTCTTGGATAGTATGCTTCCGTGAATCTGGGTCATTCCGTGAGACCAACACAGGCTGAAGGGCATCGATGAACCCTATTCAAAAAAACAAAAAACAAAACTCAAATTAAAATTGCAAATAAATTTGCGAAGAGAAAGGAAGATGGGAAAAGTGTCGGTTTGCTCGAGTTTTGCCGGGACACTTACTTCCAAATATCGGCACCCAGACATTCTCTTCCTTGGACACCACAGAGGGCAATCCCGCCACGGCACAAACGATGCTGTCGAAGAAGCTCGAGTGCGGAGCGACCACTAAGATGGGTGCCTCTTGAGGACTAGCGACTTTCCCTTTGACTTTGACTTGGAAGCCCATCGCAAAGAACAAAGCTCGGCCAAAGACGAGGAGGCCGATGTTGGATAGCCTCCTTGCCCGGAAATAAAGAGAGATATTTTTGTTGGGCATTTTACTAGATAAGTATAACAAGGAGAAGACATATTTTATTTTATACGTATTTAACTTGCAGCTAGAATTGTATTTGCACAACAATGGAAAAGTGAAGAGCTCCCAACAGATGATGGTGTGATTAGAAAAATATTAAGAATGTGCAGAAATGGATTGTGGATAGAATGGATTCTATCATTGTGGGAAAAGTTTTTGGCAATGTTTTTCTTATCTTCCTCTTTAATTTTGTAGGTTTATAGTCTGACTCATTGTCTATTATTGCATTGAAATCCCCTAATATACATATCTCTTCATATTCATATTCTATTATTTTTTATGTAATTTCCCATTTAAAAAAAAATTATTAACGATCATGGCCAAAATGGTCATAAAATCAGTCACCGACACATGGCGACTCATGTAATGACCTCATTGTTTAGCGATGAAAGCTTTGTCTGTAATTAAAGAGCCTTGGTGGTGCAGCGGACTAAAGCGCTGTTAAGTAGCACTTAGCTGCCAGCTGCCTGCAATTACTGCGGGTTCAAATCTCACCAGGCTCAAGGTTGACTCAGCCTTCCATCCTTTCAAGGTAGGTAAAATGAGGACCCGGATTGTGGGGGCAATAAGCTGACTTTGTATAAAAAAGAATACCGCTTTTTTAGGGGGCCCCCGAAAGCTCTACTAAGCAGGTATATACAAAAGTATGAAGGCTATTGCTTAACGCATTGTAAGCCGCCCTGAGTCTCCGGAGAAGGGCGGCATATATTTTTTTATTTTTTATTTTTTAATTTGATTTATATGCCACCCTTCTCCGGAGACTCAGGGCAGCTTACATTGCGTTAAGCAATAGCCTTCATACTTTTGTATATTTTATACAAAGTCAGCTTATTGCCCCCACAATCTGGGTCCTCATTTTACCTACCTTAGAAAGGATGGAAGGCTGAGTCAACCTTGAGCCTGGTGGGATTTGAACTTGCAGTAATTGCAGGCAGCTGGCAACTTAAGTGCTACTTTTAACAGCGCTTAGTCCACTGCACCACCAGGCCCTAATAATAATTGAACTAATAAATGAATAAATAAATAAACATGAGCTCGTGCAGCCTAAAGCCACTTTAGTCTAGCGGTTAAAGCGGGGTGGAGAAAATTATGACTCCTTTTGTAACTTGTGGACTTCAACTCCCAGAATTCCTGAGCCACCAATTCTGGGAGTTGAAATCCACAGGTCATAAAGATGCCCAGGCGCTGGTTTAAGGCCTCAGGCCAGAAACCAGGAGATTGTGAGTTCTAGTCTCACCTTAGGCACAAAAAGCCAGCTGGGGTGACCTTGAGCCAGTCACTCTCTCTCTATCCTAGAAAGGAGGCAATGACAAATCACTTCTGAAATCTGGCCAAGAAAACTGCAGGGAGAAAAGTTATCCAGGAAGTTGTGCCAAGAGTCAACACTGACTCAAATGTAAACATGAGTTGTGTACACACACACACACACACACACAGACACACACACACACACACACACACACACACACACACAGAGTGTTCACCTATTTCCCCAGCTCTTTAAGACAGGGCTCCATGCAGAATTTCTCTCCCATCTGTTTCTACAATGCAAATCTTGGGAGTATTTCCAGCATTTACATTTGCTTGATTGGCTCATTCAACCATTGCAATCCCCACCCAGTGAATCAATATATTCCAATTATTTGTTTGCATCTTCTTCTTTTTTTATTATTTACTTCCAGCTCTTTTCATTGGTTGGTAGGTGGGTTGGTCTGTGTGTGAGAGGGGGAAAGAACCGCCTATCACACTATTACCAAAACGTACAATGCAAACAAACCCACAAAGCTATGCACGTACAATATGAAAAGTGTACAGCTTGCAATTAAAAACAATAAAACAAGGAAATTAAATGTTGGTCACCACAAAAAGATATTGAGACTTTGAGAAAAGTGCCAGGAAGAGCATTCATATTTATGTATGATCGCAAGAGATCAGTTAGCAAAATTAAAAGAAAAGGGGGGATAGGCAGAAGGATAGAGTTTTGGAACAGATTTCTGAATGCTGCAGAAAATAAACATAATTATCCAATAAACATTGTTATCATTAACCCCGTAAAATACAGGTCAGCTAACACTGAAACACACATCTTCCAATGTTAAAAGCAAGAAGTTTAGAGTCATTCATTCGTTTTTCAAAAGGGCAAAAATAAAACATCAAGAGTCCTTCAGTTCCGCTTGCTATAAACAGGACAAAATTAAGTCCAAGGTTGCATGTGTGTGAGCTTTTAATCCCGTTCTGCTCCAAAATGTTGGAATTGGGCCAAATCTCTTGTTATCGGAGCACCATTGGGTTCCTAAGCTACGTTTACAAACACAAATAGGAGGTGATTTGTGAAGAGTCAACATTCATTTCAAGGCAGAATGAAAAATTAAGATGTTGCCCATAAGAAATGATCCACGCCGCAGTTATTTTAACCCGTTTCCACGCTCTGGGCTCTTTCCAAACCAGATGATGTTTCCATGAAAAATACAAATAATCGTTTTTAGATATTTCCAGGGGTGGGTTTCAGCCGGTTTGGACAGTTTCAGGTGAACCGGATGTTAATTTTAATCTGATTTGCCAAGCTGGTAGTTGCAAGGACTCGCTGACCCTGCCCACCTCACCACGGCCCTCCCAGGAGTCTCCATGCGGCCTGTTTTGGATGCCAGGTAAATGCAGGACCCGTGCACTCAGAGGCTCTGGGAGGGCAAAAACAGGCCAACTAGAAGTACCGGAAGTCCAGGAACAGGCTCATTTCCGGCCTCCGGAGGGCATGCAGAGCCCGGAGGAGGCTGTTTTCACCCTCATGGAGGCTTGAGGAAAGTCTCTGGAGCCTGGGGAGGGCAAAAACAGGCCTACCGGAAGTACTGGAAGTCTGGAAACAGGCCTGGGGGAAGCCGTTTTGACCCTCCCGGAGCCTCGAAGAAAGCCTCCGGAACCTGGGGAGGGTGAAAACGCCCCCTGCAACCATGTGCAGTAAACCAACTAGGCCACGCTCCCATGGCCACAGCCACCCAGCAACAGGGCAGAGAACCAGTTGCTAAAATTTTTCAATCCCACCCCTGGATATTTCCCATATTACCTTTTCCATCCTTGGAGGGGCACCGAGCCTTTTTCATTGGTGCAGGACGTCGCGAGAAGCACAAAAGGCCACACCAGCAACAGAAGAAGCACGATGAACGCAACGCGTAGAGGGAGGAGGATAAGGCCCAATAAGAACACCTGAGAAAGAAGGAAGAACGTTAAAGGGACATCTGGACAACTTCTGGAATTCTTGACTTCAGAAACATGAAGTCTCGGGTTAGATTTGTGCATCGGGGAACAATCTCGACTCAACCACTTCTTGCTGATCCAGTGTTGAGATTCAAGTTAGATCCGATCATGATGAGAGCCAACTCAGTCTCCTCGACTTCTGCAATTCAGAGAAACTTGAGAGTTTGCCTCAATATAGAGAGTCCTCAATTTACAACGGTTTGTTTAGTGACCATTCAGGAATAGGTTTTCTCTTCTCAAAGACCCGTTGGGTCCACATTGGTCCAGGCGGGTCAATATTTCCAAAAATACTGTATACTCTGTACTTCTAAAGCAGTTTTTCCTCAACCTTGGCAATTTTAAGGAGCGAGGACTTCAACTCCCAGAATCCTCCAGCCTCCATGCTAGCTGGAGGATTCTGGGAGTTGAAGTCCAAACGGCTGTTGTAAGTCCTGAGGACTTCAGAGCTGACCACTAGAGGCAAACCACTAGATTAGGACAAAAGAAATTTTGTATTATATGATGCTTATTTCCTTCATCAAGATCCAGTCAACGCATCCAGTCAAACTTTACGTCCATTCCCAAGAGAATGAGTCCATGGTCAGTGGGCCTTTAGCCAACATCTGCTCCTTGCTTTGCCACCTCTCTTGCTCCCAATATCTGTAGGATGGCATTACTTACTACAAGTTCCATTGGGGCATCATTCCAACAAGCAGAGGAGAGCAACATAGAGGATGAGGGGACTGGAGGCTAAAACATAGGAAGAACAGTTGAGGAACTGGGTATGTCTAGTTTAATGAAAAGAAGGACTAAGGGAGACATGATAGCAGTCTTCCAATATTTGAGGGGCTGCCACAAAGAAGAGGGAGTCAAACTATTCTCCAAAGCACCTGAAGGCAGGACAAGAAACAATGGATGGAAACTAATCAAGGAGAGAACCAAGCAAGAACTAAGGAGAAATTCCCTGACAGTGAGAAGAATTAATTTGTGGAACAAATTACCTCCCGAAGTGTGGTTGGAGGTTTTTAAAAAGGTACAGAAACAGCCATTTGTCTGGAATTGTATTGGGCCTCTTAATTCAGCAGGGGGTTGGGCTAGAAGACCTCCAAGATCCCTTCCAACTCTGTTATTCTGTGAAAGTCAAACCCCATGTCCAGCCACTTTTCTAATATTCCCATTTAAGGTTAACGCATTTAAGCTTAACGCATTGTAAGCCGCCCTGAGTCTCCGGAGAAGGGCGGCATATAAATCGAACCAATCAATCAATCAATCAATAAATAAATGTTTGCTGGATTAAAGCAGGGTATTACGCACTGGATCATAAAATAACTCAAGCTAAAGTTAACAAGCTTTGCATGTTGTAAAAATGAAGCTGACGGGTCTTTGAAACGATTACATGTTTTTGCAAACTCATTTTCTAGTCATGCCTCTCTGGGCTAAGAGCCATCCATTCAGTTCAACTGGAGTAATTGACCACTAAGTATTTCTAAACACATTTTTCTCTCTCTCTCAAGAGCCTTTCAAAAACAAATAGACAGGACTGGTTTATTTTTCCTAAAAAGCGATGTTCCTGGAATGGTATATGCGAAAGAACCAAGAACTGAGTTCAGGAGCTGGTGAAAAGGACAGTCCGATCACCTCACGTTTGAATGAGGCTGATGCAACAACCAGCAGACCAGAAGATGAGACGGGATGAGAAAGTTAAATTGCTATAAAATGCATTGAAGAGGGAACTCCTTGCCACAAGATTCCGTGAATATCAGTAACAATAACAGAGTTGGAAGGGACCTTGGAGGTCATTTAGTCCAACCCCTTGCTCACGCAGAGACCTGTACTAGGGATTCGAACCCCTGAACTTTCTGATCGACAAGCTCAGTGTCTTAGCCACTGAGCCCCCTAGACAGGTGTCTTAACCAGCGTTTTTGGGAATTCATAAAGGAAGGGATTTGACATCAATGAACATTGAATACAGTAAATAAGTTACCGGCAAATATTGATTGGACAAAAACTTGGAAAACTTAAGTAACTTTTTAATGGCCTGGGTTAGATCATGAACCATTAATCAACCGCAGAGAGATATAGAGAACAATGTCCTGCTAAGAGTAATTTAATGTGCAACCAACTCTAGCAAATGTAAATTAATGTAAATTTCAGAAACCTTTTGAATAGTAAGATGCTTTGTTTCAGGATGTGTTTTCAGCTGGCAGATATCAGAAATAGTTAAATATTAATTTAACAGTACAGTAGGGGCCAAAAGTGTGGAAACCTTTTGAGAAAAGTGTATTTGGTGGCTAATAATACCATTTATTTATTTTTTTGGAGTTTTAAGATAATCATATTCCACTGCTGGAATGGCCTGGGAATAGCCCAGACCTTCACCCTATTGTTAATCTATGGAGCCAACTAAAGAAACTGGTTAGACAGAAGCAACCCAGCAATAAAACCCAGTTAATAGAAGCAATAATTCCATCTTCGTTTCACATTCTAAGAGCTGCAGAACTAAAAGATTTGGTTCACTCCATGGGAAAACATTGTAAAGCCATCATTCATGCTAAAGGGTACCCAACTAAGTATTAACTGACATGGGGATCATTTTTGTATATCTCATTTTTCCTACCTGTTTCACTTCTCTTCTTTATACTGTAACTGCTATTCTAATAGCAAATCCTTCCTAAAAGTTATTGCATTACATTCTTGATTAAATTAACTTTCTATTGATCTTATGGTACTACTTCCAAAAAAAGTGGTGTTTATTAGCCAGCTTTAGAAAATATACTTTTCCCAAAAGGTTTCCACAATCTTGGCCATTACTCTATACTAATATGCAGCCCAGCACCTTCACAAAAATGAAAGACTTTTCTTCAACGCTTAAGGCAGACCCTATATTGATAATTCATGGCAAGCCTTATTAAAAGGAAGGAAGAGGCAGAAAGAAGAAAGGAGAAAATGTTCTTTGAAATGTTAGAGGAGATTAGATCCTCCAAAGTTAAGTTCGGTGTTGGGTTAAATAAAGAGGTCACCACGGCAAGGTGAACATCAAGAAGAGAGCCTGGCGTTCCATATTTTCACATTTTAAAATATCAGATATGGGAAGTAATGACCCGGGATACTAAGGTTTTCTTCTTTTTTTTTTAAAAAAAAGGAAATTAAATCATACCATTGTCTTCCTACAAACCAGGTTTCAAAACAGGCACTGTTGCAAAAGAAAAGGTCAACTGAAGCTTTTATTCTTTATAATTCATTATTATAAATTCATTATTATTAATATATATTATTTATTAAATTTATCATCTATGTAACTTAGAACTAACGAGAAATTTCCTGACAGTGAGAAAAATTAATCCATGGAACGATTCGCCACCAGAAGTTGTGAATTCTCCAACACTGGAAGTTTTTAAGAAGATGTTGGATAACCATCTGCCTGAAGTGGTGTAGGGTTTCCTGCCTGAGCAGGGGGTTGGACTAGAAGACCTCCAAGGTCCCTTCCAACTCTGTTATTCTGTTCTTTTCTAATAGGACAATTACTGCAAGCTGTATCATTGTCACCTGCAGCTAAAACAGCAGGATTTTTTTTCTCTTCCTTTGAAGATGATGAAGATATTGCTAAGGGGAATCCTATAATCACAGGTAATCTTCCATGTATGGCCACAATTGAGCCCAAAATTTATGTTGCTAATCGAGACAGTTGTTAAGTCAATTTTGCCCCATTTTATGACCATCGTGTCCCAGAATCCCTGCAGTTGTTAAATTAGTCACATGGTTGGTAAATGAATCTGGCTTCCCCATTGACTTGGCTTGTCTGAAGGTCCCAAAAGTGGATCAGATGACCTCACGCAACGGTCATAAATACAAGTCAGTTGACAAGCATCTGGATTTTGATCATGGAGATGCTGCAATGGTTGTAACTCTGAGAAATGATCATAAGTCACTTTTTTTCACTGCCCTTGTAACTTCAAACAGTCACTAAATGAACTGTTGTAAGTTGAGGACTACCTTCAAACAAGTATGGGTATGGACTTCAACTCCCAGAATTTACAAATTATTAGGAAGAGGTGTAGACTTCAATCCCCAGAATTTGCAAAAGCTTGGAGAGTTTGCGAGGTGCACCGTATCTATTTGTAACCTGCAGCTAAAAGCAACAGCTTGTTTCTCGTCCTTCAAAGATAATACTTCTCGGATGAGATCGTTAAGTGGAATGCAGATTGCTCATAAGGGAGATTATGAAATGTCCTTCCAGCTGGCAGATGTCCAGGTCTGCCCAATTCTTCTGTCTAAAACAAACTTCAGATCCGAGATGGGAAGATTGAAAGATGCCAAAGGGTGTGTCCCGAAACAATGACATATTTGCGGCAAGAAAATACTGTTTCATAGAGTACAAAAAAACAGGTTTTGAATTGCATTGCTCCTGAAAATGTCCAGAAGGCATTTCTAAGAACAGCTTGCTTGTGGCTGGTTTTGACCTGCTTATATATATATATATTTGATAAATATTCATATAAATTTGATAAACTCGGAATTAAATGACTCCTGTATTGCTTAAAGGAAGAGTATAATATTATATATATACATATATCATTAAGTGTTGTACCTTATGATTCTTGATGAACATATCTTTTATTTTATGTACACTGAGAGCGTATACACCAAGACAAATTCCTTGTGTGTCCAATCACACTTGGCCAGTAAAAAATTCTATTCTATTCTATATATAATTATTATACTCTTCCTTTAAGCAATACAGGAATCATATAATTCATATAATTCCGAGCTTATCAAATTTAGCAAGTTTAAGATATGTGGATTTCAACTACCAGAATACTCCTTGCTGGCTGGGGAACTCTGGGAGTTGAAGTCCATGCACTTCAAATTTGACAAATGCCGTGAAGATTTTGCAAAGATTTAAAAAGTTACAGAGCCTGAGAAGAAGGTAAAGCTTATGAAAGGGTAAAAGAAAAAACATGAAGAATAACAGAAAGAAGAAAAAGAACGATATCTAAGGAAGTAAGCAGCAATTGCAATATGTATTTGTATCCAGTATTTTTTCTCTTTTTTGTGAATGGTAAAATATCCCTTCATGTTTTCCACATTTCCAGTCATTAGAAGTAGCTGTATATATCTCAGACAATATCTTTGGTGTCATAGAATTGCAGTGCTTATTTTTTAAAAAGTCTTAATAATTCCTGTGCTGAGAATCGAAGAGGAAATGGAAAAGCAAACCACTAATAATAAGAATTACCAGCAATTTTTGATCTATATTATTTACGTAATATATGTAAGAGCCAAGGTGGTGCAGTGGTTAAAGTGCAGTATTGCAGGCTACTTCAGCTGACTGCTAGCTACAGTTCGGCAGTTCAAATCTCACCAGGCTCAAGGTTGACTCAGCCTTCCATCTTTCCAAAGTGGGTAAAATGAGGACCCAGATTGTTGGGGGCAAGAGGCTGAGTCTGTAAACTCAGAGGGCTGGCAAGATTTTAAGAATTTAAAACTTCCTTGGAGAAAACAGTAAAGGCTTATCTGAAAACATTCAAGAATGTGGACTTACTTTGTTAGACTATCAGGTTATTCCTGCTCTTGAAAAAAAAAAAGAAGTCACAAGTTAAGAAATGGGGAAGGAAACGACAGCTTTGTTAGGATTAAATCTTTTAAAACTAGCCAACCAGAGTCTTGAGTGGTCTTTGCAATATATAGCTAATATAACCAACAAAACTAGCTGCATTTTAATGAATTTTGGTTTTGCTACTCATCAACTGTACAGGTAGACCTCGACTTCCTACAACGGTAGTGAAAAATGGACGATTTTTCACACTACAACAACTGTAGCAAGGAAGGTCATAAAACAGGGTAAAGTTCACTTAACAACCATCTCACTTAGCAACACAAAAAAAATTGGGCTCAGTTGTGGTCGTAATCCGAGGACTATCTGTATTCTCACCCAGCTTTGTTTTCAAAAACTTCCCTGCCAGAATTTAGGCTGAGTCAACCGATTCTAATCACATGGGAAAGGAAATAACGGACCAGAAACGATCCCCTCTTTCTGTAAACTCTGTTTAAGGCTAGTATTTGTACAGCTCAACCGTAAACCAAGACCTCATACAAGATAAATCTCAGTATAAGCAGGGGAAATCCTGACTGCAGAGATTAGAAGCCGATAAATTTCAGCTGTCAGCAGAGCAAAGGAAACCATCTTCATAGCAACTGATTACAACTCAGGGTTTGAAGCTCCGACTTGCAATATGGAATGAGTTGCTTTAAAAGAGAGGTAGACCGGTCCAACTTCCACAGCAATTCCTGTTTTTAATAAGTTCTGCTTGCTACTAAACGAGGAACATCCTGTCCTCTTGGGTAGAAACATTTGCAAAAGGAGAAGTTCTAAAAAAAACATTTGCAATTGAGAAATGGGGAAACTAAGACCAGGATAAAACCCAAGTCAGAGATAAACCTACATTACAGACAACCGCTAAGCAGGCATTACTGTCCAGTCTACTGTAAATCTGCTTATTCTATCAGGATTTTTTTTTAAAATAACATGTTCAATATTAAATTTAGGAGTTCTGGAATTCAGATCTTGTTCTTCGAGGCGTCTGGGTTTTGTTCCCTTCCTGTCTGTTCTTTACCAAAACAAGAACATTTTTCACATTCACTTCCGTGCCTATGAAATTGTACGAAAAGGCACTTATTTCATAATAGGGTTGCAAGAACAAGCAAGCAGGAGGGGAGAGCAATTTGATGAGAAAAAGTTTGCACTGTCCTCAGGCAGAAGTGCAACAGGTGCAGCCTTCCTCTTCAACAAGCTGCAGAAAGGATATTTGGTTTAATCAAGTCTTCTTTTTAAAGAGTGAAGCAAGTCAGCAGGAACATTAATCAAAAGGCTATTCAGCATCATGATATGGAACCTCCACATGCTGAAGCAGTCTATCTGTTAGTTTCTACCTTTGGGGTTTGTTTGTTTTTTTGGTGTTTTGTTTTTTTTTAAACAGAACTTTGGACCAAATTCTAGCAAAGCTTCTTGGCAGATTCTTGCACAAGAGACATATTTTTGAAAATAGAACATGCTTTGCAAATGGAAAGTTGCCATAAGCAGCTACCAAACTGGAACTCAAACCCTGCGAGGAAGGACTGAAAAATAAAGACCGGCTGGACATGATCTGGAGAAAAAACTAAGTACGATTTCTCTCTCTCTCTCTCTCTCTCTCAGAGTCAGTGGGAGCTACAAATTTAATAAATATATGAAAAGTTGTTCCGGCTTAGAACAATAGAACAGACTTAAACGAGGAGCTAAAACAGACAAAATAATTTTTGCTGTCTGTGTATCATTTTTCACTCCATCTTTCTCTTTTTTCTGTTTTTTTATCGCAACTTTTCATTTTTTTTCTCTCTCTTTTATTTCTTTCCATTTTGTGGTCTATTTGTAGTTTATCACAGCTGCTGAGGTTAAAACTCTCAAAATTAGACATTCAAGAAGAGACAAAGCCACCTCTAAGGAAGCTGCTGAGGCTGCCCTCCCAGCTTCAATTGCTGGCCAGAGCCAGGGGGCTGGACTAAATGACCTTTAGAACCCCCACGCAACTCTGAGTTCTATAAAGAAGGTTGGGGGAGAGAAATCACCGGAGCCATTGAGGAGGGCAGGGCGCTTCTTAAGCAAACCCAAAAAGTACACAATCCTGTCCCACACAATTTCAACTTTACTTTCAACTGAAAGCTTTTCTAACCGCAAAAAAGGAACTATCCTAATTCAAAACAATTAAAAAAAAATCTCCTGCAAGTCAAAGCCTGATTAGGTAGCTCAGTGGCTAAGACACTGGGCAAAAGGTCGGCAGTTCGAATCCCTAGTACAGGTCTCCTGGGTGAGCAGGGGGTTGGATTAGATGACCTCCAAGGTCCCTTCCAACTCTATTAAGGTCTTCCTCCCTCCCTCCCCTCTATCTCTCTTAACCCAGTTACCCACTGCCCAAATTGCAATGCAACCATCCATCTGACTTACGGGGCTGTGAACCCTTAGCTGAAATCTCCAGAGCCAACTTCTTGGAAGTTGCCTTCCTTTAGGCTTCCAGGGAGTCTCCCCATATCCCACCTTCCTGGCATTTTCAGCTGCGTTTCAAGCTTGCTGGTGACATGGAGCCATCCAGGGTATATTTAGGGCATTTTTTTTAAAAAAATTGATTTATATGCCGCCCTTCTCTGGAGACTTAGGGCGGCTTACAATACGCTAAGCAATAGCCTTCATACTTTTGTATATTAATACAAAGTCAGCTTATTGCCCCACAAACTGGGTCCTCAATTTCAAGGAAAGCCATGAACAAGCCAACAGAGAAGTCTTCTCCCGACCCCTGCCCCATTTCCAGAGATGGGATTTCATTTCACACCTTTACCCAGATGTTCAGCGCAATTTAATCTCCAGAACCTTGGATAGTACAGTGGTCTAAAGCCCTGTTATTAACATCAGCTGCCTGCAATTATTGCAGGTTCGAATCTCACCAAGGCTCAAGGTTGACTCAGCCTTCCATCCTTTCTAAGGTAGGTAAATTAAGGACCCAGTTTGTGGGGGCAATAAGCTGACTTTATATAAATATACAAAAGTATGAAGGCTATTGCTTAGCGCATTGTAAGCCGCCCTGAGTCTCCGGAGAAGGGTGGCATATAAATCAAATTAAAAAAAAAAAATTCTAACGCAGTGGAGGAATAAAACGCAGAGGGTCGCAATTAATCCCAGAAATAAAGGAGAATGTTTGTAGGCTCAAAAGTTGAAACGAGGGGTTCTTTGGTGGGTTCCCTGAGTTGGATGGTTTTCTGGCAGGCGTTTCATGACCCAAATTAGGAAAGATGATCAGTTATCTAGGTTTGGGTCATGAAACGTCTGCAAAACAAATAAATAAATAAGGTGGCTCAGCAGACTAAAAAAGCATTGTGATTAACACCAGCTGTCTGCAATTACTGTACATTCGAATCTCACCAGGCTCAAGGTTGACTCAGCCTTCCATCCTTTCTAAGGTAGGTAAATTGAGGACCCAGTTTGTGGGGGCAATAAGCTGACTTTGTATAAATATACAAAAGTATGAAGGCTATTGCTTAACACATTGTAAGCCGCCCTGAGTCTCTGGAGAAGGGCGGCATATAAATCAAATTTTAAAAAATAAATAAATAAACCCACCCAGCTCAGAGAGCACCAAGGACCCCACAGCCCTCCTCCTCCTCTTCCTCTCTGCAAACCCCAATTCCCTTCTAGCACTGATGATGTTACCTAGTTGGGTCATAAAACATCTGGAAGAAAACCACCCAGGCTCAGAGAGCACCCCACCCCAAAGGACCCGTCAAATCCAGAAACAAAACGGTACGAAGTGACCAGGAACCTTTGGACCTCCCTCTAGCCTTGCTCCAGCTTGGGGGCAACCAGCTTCTCCCCCACACCCCACCCCACTTGTCCCCACCTCCCCATCCCCTTCCTTTTTTCACCTATACCCCCGTGCGCTTTCCTTTACGCAGCTGCCCAAGCGCGGTCTTCCCTCCCGATCCCCTCCCGTCTCCAAACCAACCCAGGTTTTTTCCTTGGCGTCCAGACGCCTCTCTTGCACGAAGGGGTTGAGCACCAAGGGGGAGGCCAGCGATTGTTGCCTGGGCAGGAGGAAGAGCCGCTGCTGTTGCTCCGGCGGCGTGAGCGAAGGCAGCTTCCCCATGTCGTCAGCTGGCAAGGCGCTTTCCAAAGTCTCCACCGCCGCCGCTTCTGTGCAAAGCAGCATCGGGTGCTGAAAAAAGGCGCAGCCGATGCCGGCAGCGCCCCTCCCGGGCTCCAAGGCGCTTGCGTGACACACCTCGACCTGACCCGGCCGTGGGCGGGGTGGAGGGGGATGGAGACGAAAGGTAAAGGTGGAGCGAGGGAAGCCCCCTCCAACTCCAACTCCAACTCCGATTCTCTGCGAGTTTTCCTTTTTTTTTTTTTTTTTTTTGGCAGGATGAGGAACTTGGCTCCTGGTTGGAAGGCAGAGGAGGAAGAAAACCTACATCAAGTTTGTAAAAAAATAATAATAATTGTAACTCTTGGTTGCCCCGGAGTTCTATTCCGCAAGGAGAATAATGTAGGAAATTGTAAGGGGTGAAAAAAATTGTAGGAATTCTGTAAGGAAAATGTTTGGAAGGCAGGTGAAAGCCTCTCGAACGCTCCGGAGAAGTTTGGCTTCTGCCAAAAACTCTTGACCCAAAGTCTATTTTACATGGTAGGAAGTTAGCACCCGCCCCTTTCCTGGAAGAATGAAATATTTCAGGAAATATTAAAAAAGGCAGAATATTACGGTTTCCCTGGATGAGAAATGGAGAAGCATGTTTTAAAGATAGATAGATAGATAGATAGATAGATAGATAGATAGATAGATAGATAGATGATAGATAGATATATGATAGATAGATAGATAGATAGATAGATAGATAGATAGATAGATAGATAATTTTATTTCTATACCGCCCCTCTCCCGAAGGACTTGGGGCAGTGCACAGCCAAGTAAAAAAACACAATACAAATATCCCAATTAAATTTAAAAATTGTTAAAATTATTACATTTACGGCCAAAATTCATTACAAACCCCAAAATTTAAAACTCCGAATTTAAAACTCCTTTACAAAGATAGCCCTGCCTGTCAGAAGAGCAGGGTCTTGAGGGCACAGCGAAAAACTCGGAGGTCAGAGATTGTGCGTATTTCCAAGGGCAGTTCGTTCCAAAGGGCAGGGGCTCCCACAGAGAAGGCTTCCCCCTGGGTGTCGCCAGCCGACGCAGTTTGACCGACGGCACCCTGAGGAGTCCCTCTCTGTGGGAGCAAACTGGTCGGTGGGAGGCTATTGGTTGGAGAAGGCGGTCTCGTAAAGACAAAGCAGCTCCCATCTTCCTGCCCCCACCCTTTTGTTAATAGGCCAGAGGCAGAAACTCAATCTTTGACAATAGGACCCATCTGCAACACAATAGCAACAGAAACTAACACAATGGGACCCATCTAGGACAGAAACTCACCACAGGGCACCTGGGAAGATTACATCAGCCAGCAAGGCTTGCTAAGACCCCCACCCCCTGCGAGTCTGACAACCAATCAGGATACTCTTTCGGGGCACCAGGAAGTTCAAAGCCAGAGAAAGCATAAAACCTGGGGACTCACGCACCTCGTCCCTTTTCTGTTCAGGGACTCGAACCATGTGATCCTGTCCACTGTTAAACCATCTTTCCAAGCAGTCTCCATGTTTCCAGTGTCTTTTTCCCCATTTGGAGCTGAACCCAGAAGGATATTTCTTCCAACAACATATTCTTAACAGCAGCCAGGATTGTATAGGCATAATACTGGAAAAATGTAGAAACCCCTACAGATGATAATATAATAATAATAAAAAAAAATCTGGAATGTTCAGAAATGGATAGGTTAACTCTAAAAACCAAAGGAAAAAAAGAAGATTCGGAATGTTTTATAACGTGGGAACTATTCTACAAATGGTTCGTTGGCAGATACAGAGGTTAGGAGTGGCTTTGTGTGAAATATGGACTACCCGAGAAAGAAAAACCTATGAGTAAATATTTTGATGGCTATATGATTGATACCATAATGGAAGATAGTATACTTTTCAATAACGATGGATATTATCGCATCTATGTTTATAGGTACACGATTATAATGCCTGTGATGATGTTTATACTTTTAACACTTTGGACACCTAGAAAACACACTGTTCAATATAGAAGTGGAATTTGTGATATAAGACAATAAAAGAAAAATATTTATCAAACCCAAAGACGGAAGAAGGAGACCTTGGCAACCGAAGGCAGCAATTTCCTCTTTGGATTTGAGCTGCTGATGATCACAACTCCGAGCTCTGGAAGACTCACCCTTAGGTATGAACAGGAAAAGGAAGTGGGAAAGGGTTGTTCGACTTTCTCCAGATATTTCTTTCTCTGCTGATTCAGGCACACCACACTCAAGCCCTAAAAATAGCAGTTCCAGCAGTCTAGGCCCTTTTTGGATAAAGAACAAAACTTTCTTTTTTAGACGAGTTGGCAATTGTAACAGCTGGGTCTCTGATTTTTTTTTTTTTGCTTTCTCAGGGAATGAGAAATACCCTTGTGTAATATTAATAGAGTCATTACCTTGATCACCTGCATTTCAGCAGGTAACAAAAATCCATCTAAAGCCCTCCAGGAGCAAAAAGCAGAAAACATAAAACAGCAAGGTTGTTTGTTTATTTTTTTTTTAAAAAAAATCTTGGGTTAAGGTTATATTTTTAAGGTTTTTTTTTTAAAAAAAATGCTTAGTAATTAAATCAGCCCCAAAGGAAGTATATAATAAACAACAAGGCTCACCAAATTGAAGTCCACGTGTCTCTCTTAAGAGCTGATGCATATCTGGATTATTTTTTTTAAGTGACTCTTTGCCGCCATCTGGCCTCAGTCCTGCAAGGATGAGTGAGAAAGATAATAACAGAATAACAGAGTTGGAAGGGACCTTGTAGGTCATCTAATCCAACTCTCCACCCACGCAGGAGATCCTGCATCATTTCTGACAGAGGGCAGTCCAGTCTCTTCTTGAAAGCCTCCAGTGATGAAGCTCCCACAATTTCTTTCTTTCTTTCTTTCTATCTATCTATCTATCTATGTATGTATCTATCTATCTATCTATCTATCTATCTATCTATCTATCTATCTAT
>WNWU01000065.1:2982250-2993767 GCA_012654045.1 Ptyas mucosa | reverse complement strand
ATTCCCTCCCCACTCCAGGGGAAGGATACTGCAAAATCCCCATTCCCACACCACTCCAGGGGAAGGATATTGCAAAATCCCCATTCCCACACCACTCCAGGGGAAGGATACTGCAAAATCTCCATTCCCTCCCCACTCCAGGGGAAGGATATTGCAAAATCCCCATTCCCTCCCCACTCTTGGGGCCAGCCAGAGGTGGTATTTGCCGGTTCTCCGAACTACTCAAAATGTTCACTACCGGTTCTCCAGAACCTGTCAGAACCTGCTGGATTTCACCCCTGATCTGCAGACTTCAGAAAATATTTGAAAAAATAACTCACAATTTCAGAGAGGGACATTGTTCAGTGCATTTAGGATTTCTTTGCAAGGTTAACTGAGTTTTATATGCATGCAGCTAAGTACAGAATGAAATGTAATTAGGATGTGAAAGTAAGTGTCTCAAAGATGGGAGGGTTTTTTCTTCAAAAGGCAACTGAACTGGGTTTTTTTTTCCTGAAGGAAGAAGAAGATGTTTCGCTTCTCATCCAAGAAACTTCATCCGTTCTGATAGCGGGGAGGAATAGAAGGCTATAAACGAGAACTAATGAAGCTTTTTGGATGAGAAGGGAAACATTTTCTTCTTCTTCCTCCAAGAAAAAAAAAAACAGTCCAGTTCGCTTTTGAAGAAAAGAAGGAAAAAAAAAACCACCTTTAAGACAACTATGACCTGGATGACGGAGAATCTCCACAGGTGTCAAACTAGGCGATTTTTGCCTCACGATTCTGTGGCGTTTAATTGCACTTGTGGCAGGGGTGAAATCCAGCAGGTTCTGACAGGTTCTGGAGAACACGTAGCGGAAATTTTGAGTTTGGAGAACCGGCAAATACCACCTGTGGCTGGCCCCAGAGTGGGGTGGGAATGGGGATTTTGCAGTATCCTTCCCCTGGAGTGGGGTGGGAATGGGGATTTTGCAGTATCCTTCCCCTGTCATACCCACCAAGCCATGCCCACCAAGCCAGGCCCACAGAACCGATAGTAAAAAAAAAAATGGATTTCACCACTGACTTGTGGCCTTTGCTCTTGTTAATTTCTGTGTGGGCCAAACTACGCAATCTGAAATTTAAGGACTTACCTACTGCAACAATCCAGAAGATCAGAAATTGCTAAAGAAAGAAGCCACGTAAGTTAGAAAGATGTCTGTCCCGTTGCCAAATTCTCGGCCGGGGCATTATTACCATTAATTATTCTTTCAAAGTTGAGGTTTATGCTGGCTCCAGGAATAGGCTCTTTTTAGCCAAACAGGTTAGTCATCGTCTGGAACCAGCCGGTTTTCCTTCCCTCGGGAAACACGTCTCTGAGCATGGAATTGGACAATGAGAAGCTTTTAAGAGAATTCCTGGAAACAATGCCCCACTTTATTGGGCTTCTTGGAGGAGAGTAGGAAAGTTGATTGTTGGCTTCTTCGTCCTGCTCTCCTAGATATGCTTTCTCCTGGCTGGCAGGAAGAAAAGGTAGGGAAAGTGTTGGGAAAGAATTGGGAATTCATGGGAAAGAATTTTGGCTTGAGGAATAGAAAATTACGTTTAGTTAGATCAGGGGTCTCCAAACTTGTCACCTTTAAGACTTGTGAACTTCAATTCCCAGAATTCCATGTTGGCTGGGGAATTCTGAGAATTGAAGTCCACAAATCTTAAAGTTGACAAGTTATAGAATAACAGAGTTGGAAGGGGCCTTGGAGGTCTTCTAATCCAACCCCCTGCTTAGGCAGGAAACCCTACACCACTTCAGACAAATGGTTATCCAACATCTTCTTAAAAACTTCCAGTGTTGGAGCATTCACAGCTTCTGGAGGCAAGTTGTTCCACTGATTAATTGTTCTAACTGTCGGGAAATTCCTCCTTAGTTCTAAGTTGCTTCTCACCTTGATTAGTTACCACCCATTGTTTCTTGTCCTACCCTCAGGTGCTTTGGAGAATAGCTTGACTCCCCCTTCTTTGGGGCAGCCCCTGAGATATTGGAACACTGCTCTCATGTCACCCCTATTCCTTCTTTTCATCAGACTAGACATACCCAGTTTCTGCAACCATTCTTCATATGTTTTAGCCTCCAGTCCCCTAATCATCTTCGTTGCTCTTCTCTGCACTCTTTCTAGAGTCTCCACATCTTTTTTACCTTGTGGCGACCAAAACTGAATGCCGTATTCCAAGTGTGGCCTTACCAAGGCATTATAAAGTGGTATTAACACTTCACCTGATCTTGATTCTATCCCTCTGTTTATGCAGCCTAGAACTGTGTTGACTTTTTTGGCAGCTTAGAGACTTGGAGGCAGTTTAGAGTTAGTTAGATTTCTACTTGAGTGTCCTTGACCAAGATGTCCTCCACCTCTTTCAAAATTGATTCATTGGATTAATTGGATCAATGATTATGTATTGATTGTGGAATTGGATAATCCCGCCTTTTGATTTATTCCAACATTCACGCTTCTAGCAATAAAATAATAATGCCAACTGTAAAGAGATAATTAAGACCCACCAAAATCAAAGCCAATGTTAACATCGGTCATTAAGGTAATTAACAATGAAAAGCTTGGCAAAAGAGATGTACTTCGACCAACTTCATAAATAGTGGAAAACCTTTGGGAATGATAAAGACTTAGAGCCACACAGGAGAAGGACCGGTTAAACTTCTAGTAATGAGCTGTGAAAGTAATCAGATGAGACTTCTAATCTCCTTACACACTTAGAGCAGTGCATAAAAGATGACGGAGGGACAGAAACAACAGTCTTCCCTTCTAAATCAAGACATCAAACAAGAAACAGATTAATTCGTTGCAATTTCAGTATCCCGGTAACAGTCAAGCAGAAGGCATGGCCAGTGATAAAGGTAAAGGTGGCACCTTGATAAAGGTATGATAAAGGCATGGCACCTTGATAAAGGTAAAGGTAATGGTTCCCCTCGCACATATGTGCTAGTTGTTCCTGACTCTATGGGGCGGTGCTCATCTTCGTTTCAAAGCCAAAGAGCCAGTGCTGTCCGAAGACGTCTCCGTAGTCATGTGGCCGGCATGACTAAACTCCAAAGGCGCATGGAACGCTGTTACCTTCCCACCAAAGGTGGTCCCTATTTTTCTACTTGCATTTTTTACCTGCTTTCGAACTGCTAGGTTGGCAGAAGCTGGGACAAGTCACGGGAGCTCACCCCGTTACGCGGCACTAGGGATTCGAACCGCTGAACTGCCGACCTTTCAATCAACTTTTCCCCCTCAGAGCCCCCAGGTTGCCCTGATGCTGATCCTGACTCCCAAGCCTCTTGTTCCTCCTCCTCCTCTGATTTGGCTGTTGGAGGGGCCGGCGGCCGACAGGCCACAACAATTGATACCAGCAGCTGGTATCCAATCAGCAACCAGCTCCTAGCGAACCTATGACTGGTTTTGTTTTGTATCCCGTCAATTGAGACATTCTGTACCAGCTTCAGCCAATTACATCTCCTGCAATCAAGATTTTGCCCGTGCTGTAAGACGCTCGATCATTGGCCCCCAACTTCAGACTTCAGAGTGTCAGTCTGGTGTAATGATGAAAGCACCAGGCTAGAAACTGGGAAACTGTGAGTTCTAGTCCTGCCTTAGGCGTAAAAGCCAGCTGGCTGAACTTGGGCCAGGCACTCTCTCCCAGCCCTAGGAAGGAGACAGTGGCAAACCACTTCCAAAGTCCTGCCAAGGACTTACAGTATCCAGGCAGTCACCATTGACTTGAAGTCAATAAAACATCAGCGTCCTGGCGAAGATTGTAAGATTGTGCATTTTAAAGCAAAATTAAACTCCACACAGGAAAATACTAGCCTGGAATTCTCCTAAAATGAACCCCCTTCTTCCTCTTCCTCTTCCTCTTCCTCTTCCTCTTCCCCTTCCTTTTTATTTTCTCTGCAATCCAAATGGGTACCCTTAACGCATAATTCTAGCACTTTGATGAACATTAGCTCTCCTTTGCAAGTCCCTCTCAACTCACTTAAGAAACTGGACACTCACAGAAGATTTGGTTTTCTTCCTTTATTGGTAACACTGATTTTTGGTATGTACACTTTTCTTTTTCTTAAAAAATCCTTTTCTATGAACGTCATCCCTCCATCGGGGTCTACAGTGGAAGGTTTGCATTGCCTGATGCTTTAAAATCTAACCATGAGGAAATGGGAGGGCGAGAAAGAGGAAGCCATCTCGGTACAATAAAGAGAAGAAAAATAAAACATGAAGCATTCAAAACTTGGCCTTTCTTACAACATGTCAACTTCAAATTCATGGGTCACTCCATAAGATCTGTAGATGGCAAAGGGCATGAAGCAAATTGCTGGTTTTAAGTAAAGATATGCCTTTCTTTTTAAAAACAAAAAAACAAAAACTTAGTCCTTGATTTACCATCATTCGTTTAGTGACCATTGGAAGTTACAAGGGCACTGAAAAAAAAAGTGACCGATGGCCATTTTTCGCACGACTGTTCCAGCATTCCCATGATCATGTGATCAGAATTCGGCTGCTTGGCAACTGGCATGTACTTATGACAGTTTCAATGTCCCGGGGTCATGCGATTGTGTTTTTGTGACCTTCTGACAAGCATACTCAAGGGGGAAGCCCAATTCATTTAACAACCATGTTACTAGACCACTGCCGTGATGCCCTTAACGGTGGCAAGAAAGGTCATAGAATGGGACGAAGCTCACTTTACAACCATCTTGCTTAGCAACGTAAATTTTGGGGGTTCAATTCTGGTCATAAGTCGAGGACTACCTGTCACAAGTTTCTCCCCCCCCCCCCCGTGACTTCATCGTGTTTCAGTGCTTAACACAATATCCCCAGGCATCCTGTGCCTTGCCTTGGCCTTTTTCACAACGCCGTGTATAAAGAAATGAGAATCACAAATGAAGCACTCGGGAACAGCAGAGTTTAAAGCTCTTTGTGGAAAAAGCAGGCCGCTTTGGGCCAAGCTGAACCGAAACTGATAAGATTCCCCCCTGCCCCCAAGGAAATGTGGAAAGTTCAGAGAGGCCAAAATTCAGAATATAAAGTTCTCCTTTCCATAGTTGACTTACAGGTAGTTGGAAGGCCTGAAGGCTTTTCAAAGCTTCTATAATTGGAACTTTTTCAAGATTCGGGAGGCTGGTATATAATTTCATTTCATGTCCAACCTGACTTGAAAGAACAAGATCTGTATACGGCTGGACTTGATTCTTCCAGGCTGTTTAAAAAAAAAAAATTCTAAACCCTCCATTTTTGCTTCTCTCTAAATTTAGAAGATTGGCATGCGTTGAAGCCACCAACTTCCTGCCGTGCTAACTTTCTACATTTAGGGGTATATTTTGATTTCTGTGTATGGTTGGCTAATGATTGCTTTCAAAAATGGGAACAAGATGGCCATGACGGTGTCTTAGCAGTAGCCTTGCCAATCTGGAACGCTGAACAGTGACATCAGGCCTATGTAGCTTAAATTTTGAAACGGAAAAAGAGGAAATGTCAAAATCTGGGAATTCTGAGTTCTAAAGGCTTTGAGAAGGAAGGATTTGGATGGGACTTGCTTCCAAGTCACTGTGCTTTATCAGATGAAACCGTTGTATCAGGTAGTGGTATTGAATAGGTTGGGCTGGTACCAGACAAGCCCTTGAATTAGGATATAACTCTATTTCTAAGGGTGGGGGTAAGGCATAGGACTCTTACACATCAAAACAGATATAAATGGTTGGTTAGGAAAAAGGGGGCGCTTTGCTCAGCAAGCCAGCCAGTCTGATTTCACATTGCCGACTTTCACAATCTTTAAGCTTTGATCTTCCAGTTTCAGGTAGTACCAGTCCTTGAAAAAGTAGCTGTGACCTGCAAGGAGAAAACGACATTTAACAAGCATATACCTTGCGCACAGTCACTCATGCCCTAGTCACCTCCCGTATGGACTACTGTAATGCTCTCTACATGGGGCTCCCCTTGAAGAGCACCCGGGGGTTCCAGCTGATCCAGAATGTAGCCGCGCGGGTGATTATGGGTGCAACTCGTTGCACCCATGTAACACCTCTCCTGCGCGAGCTACACTGGCTCCCAGTGGTCTTCCGGGTGCGATTCAAGGTGTTAGTCATCACCTTTAATGAGCTCCATGGCTTAGGACCTGGGTACCTACGAGACCGTCTTCTGCCACCAATAGCCTCCCACCGACCAGTTCGTTCTCACAGGGAGGAACTACTCAGGGTACCGTCAGTCAAACTATGCCGACTGGCGACTCCCAGGGGGAGGGCCTTCTCTGTGAGGGCTCCAACCCTTTGGAATGAACTGCCCCCGGAGATACGGAACATCCCTGATCTCCGTGCTTTCCGCCGTGCCCTCAAGACCCTGATGTTCCAACAGGCGGGGCTAAACATATGAACATGTGAATGATCTTTTAAATTTTTTTTTTATCTAATTCTGGGTTTTATTTAATTGATCAAACTAAGTAATAATTTTAATTAGCAATTTTATGATGTTTGTATGTCTATATTCTACTTGGTTGTACACCGCCTTGAGTCCTACGGGAGAAAGGCGGTATAGAAATATAATTAATAAAATAAATAATAAAATAATAAATTATATATATATATATATATATATATATATATATATATATATATATATATATATATAATCACAGTTCTGGGACTCGCTAGAGCAGGTGTCTATATAACTTGGGAGTCAGCTCAGTGGCTGGGTTCAATTGGAGTAACGCAAAACCCATCGGCCCCCCTACCACCCGCCATTCTCGTATGTTCATCGAAGCCTGGCATTCCACAAGCAATTCCATCAACAGACACATTGACCTACAACCAGTCTATGAAATCCACCCCCCCACCCCAGAATCCAAATCAACCACACAGCCAACCCGAGACAGCATCAACCGTCAACCACCCCCCCCCCCCCCCCCCCAGCAGTTCATCCAGTGGTGGGATCTACTGGTTTAATAACCGGTTCACTGAGCATACACTTCGCGCGTGCACACTTTGCAGAAAATCGAACTTCCACATTGCTGAGAGCAAGAAAACCAGCTGAGGAGTGGCAATCCACTGTGCCGCCCCGATCAGCTGGGCTTCAGGAGCAGAAATATAGGTAAGTATAATGCAGGGGTGGGCGGGCGAGCGGGCCCACTTCAAAGAAAGAGAGAACCGGTTCGCTCACGGCTGAAAGTCGGAGCAAACGATTCGCCTGAACCGACCCGAACCGATCCGAACCGGTAGAATCCCACCACTGAGTTCACCTCCCAGTGTCCCTGACCCATCACAAGACTCACTGATGACTCACACCTGACCCATCACAAGACCCTCAGTTGACACCATCACACTTGAAGCCCTTATAAACAGAACAACACTGATACCGATATCCCCTCCATGGAAACTCCACTGAAGCTGTTACCTAGCCTGGCAACAAAACATTCAGGAAGCTCGAAGAACGAACCTTCACCTTCATAGGGAACCCAGATAAGCAATTGTTGTGTTTATAGATAAATCATGGTTTGGCTTACCACGATTCTACGATTCACAGATTGAGGTAAGATGACGTTGGGTTCCCCATCAACTACCAAGCTCTACTCTAGTGAAAACTAACGTGGGGAACTCTGTCACTCCTCTTCAATCACCATCTGGCCCATCAAGTTTCTTCACGTTCCACAAAGATGTTTAAGGAGATCATCCTTCCATTTTCTTTACCTTAAAAACTTTGGAAAAAACTCCCCCCCCCCAAATTCTACCCCACTCTTATCTTCAGGGTGGGCTACAAATGACCATCATTTCAAAGATTACATCAAGTTTTGGTGATTCATGAACCAAAGTAAATATATGTGTCCCCGGGATAATGTTGAAGAATCCAATCTGAGTCGGTCACCAGGAGCAAAAGTTTATTCTTCCAAGCTTTTGGGCTGGTGCTAGAGCCCATGCTGTGGGAACTAGTTTTTGTGACTTGTTGAAAGTCGTCCCTTTATGAGTAGGACTATTTGGTTCAGCAGAAACTTGCATGATTTAAAATATCAGCTTTGTCCACCACTCCGAGTTCCTCTAACCATCACCCAAATCCATTCTGGAAATGGACTTTAGAGGCCACAAAAGATATAAGAGCTGCATCTTTGATTAGTTGTGCCCCAGGGAGGAAAAAATGGGAGATTTTTTTGCTATGATTGATGGATAGGCCATCTCCAACCCTATGCATAATCCATAAATGGAGAGTTTAGCAGAATCGGTCCGTTACAACTGTAAAAACTTGACCGAGTGAAGGCTATACTTTCAAGAGGCCAGTAAGAATCATATTACTGGAAATATTTTTTTTCCCTTCCCTTCTTTTTCGAGCATACCATTTTTTATTTTTTTTTTTAAAAAAAGGAAAAGATGGGGACAGAGGGTTAAAAGCTTGAATTTGAGCTTCCATCCGTCTTTCCCAACTCAACCCCCGTGAAAAGTTCTCAGCCGTTTAGGAGGTTCAGTTCAAAGTAGGTTTCTCTCCCTCTCTCTCTCTCTCTCTCTCTCTCTCTCTCTCACTCCCCCTCCCTCCCTCTCTCTCTCTCTCTCTCTCTCCTCCCCCCTCCCCCATCTACTAATAAAGGCATGGTTCCTTAACCAGAATCTGGGCTGCATTAAACATGGGGTTAGGATTACTCTGCTGGAGACGAGTTATTCAGACAGCCCAACAAAGTTCAGCAAAGGTCACCCTTCCTAAATTTCTTTACAGCAGTGGGAGATTTTCACCGAAGAGAGAAATTTATTGTGGCAGCCGGCAGATTGCCAAAGCTGTCAGCCTTTCAGTGACCACGGCAGCAGGCAATGTCTCCAAAAATAATGCAGTAGCAGGCTGAAGTGTGTCTATATACATACATACAGTAGTGGTCAAAATTGTGGAAACTTTTTGGGAAAAGTGTATTTTTTAAAACTAGCTAATAACACCACTTTTTTTTGGAGTCGTGCCATAAAATTATATATCATTGGAAAGATCATTTAATCAAGAATGTAATGCAGTAATTTTTATGAAGGATTTGCTATTAGAATAGCAGTGACAGTGTAAAGAAGAAAAGTGAAACAAGTAGAAAAAACGAGACATACAAAAACGATCATCATAGAAAATTACCCCCGTGTCAGTTAATACTACTTAGTTGGGTACCCTTTAGCATGAATTACGGCCTTACAACGTCTTCCCATGGAGTGAACCAAGTCTTTTAGTTCTGCAGCTGTTATGTGAAACCAAGATTGAAGGATGGCTTCTATTAACTGGGTTTTATTGCTGGGTGGCTTCTGACTAACAAGTTTCTTTAGTCGGCTCCACAGATTTTCAATTGAGATTCCCAAGCCATTCCAGCAGTGGAATATGATTATCTTGAAACTCCGCCCCCTAAAGCCATGTTATTAGCCATCAAACCTCAAAAATACACTTTCCCCAAAAGGTTCCCACAATTTTGGCCACTACTACATGTATGTATGTATGTATGTATGTATGTATGTATGTATATATGTGTGTGTGTGTATATATACACACACATATACATACACACACACACACACACACACATATATATACACACACACACATATACATATACATATATACATATACAAACACACACAAGATATATATATCTTAGAAAACAAATAGCAGCTTACCACTTCCGCTCACTTCCAGGGCAGCATCTAAATTGTCTGGGACGCCATTCCAAGCATCTGCAATTAATTTAGGGAAGCCAGGATCCATTTTCTTCTTCACTTCGTTGTATCTGTAAAATAGACATGAACAAAAAGGACATATTCCTTCCTCACTTGTTATCCTCCTCATTTTTCCATCTGTCCTATTGCCCATTATTTGTATCTCATGATTGATGTTGATTGCCTTTAGTTAGTATCCTATTATGATCGATGTTGATTGCTTATTTACTGTATATCCTACGACTATCGCCGACTGTTGGATCTTATGATATATGATGATTGTATTTTATGATGATGGTCATGTTTTATCACTTGTTGCTTGTATGTTCACTGAGAGCTTATGCACCAGAGGAGACAATTTTTGTGTGTGTCCAATCACCCTTGGCCAATAAAGAATTCTACCTTCTACCTTCTGAATTTACTTGGACGTGCAAACAGGTGTTCTGTTGCTTCTTGTTGTTAGTTGCAAAGTCATGTCCAACCCATCGCAACCCCATGGACAACATTTCTTCAGGCCTTCCTGTCCTCTACCATCCCCCAGAGTCCATTTAAGCTCATGCTGACTGCTTCAGCGACTCCATCCAGCCACCTCCTTCTCTGCTGTCCCCTTCTTCTTTTCCCCTCAATCTCTGCCAGAATTAGGCTCTTCTCCAGTGAGTCCTTCCTTCTCATTAGGTGGCCAAAGTATCTGAGTTTCATCTTCAGGATCTGGCCTTCTAAAGAGCAGTCAGGGTTGATCTCCTCTGGGACTGACTTGTTTGTTCGCCTTGCAGTCCAAGGGACTCGCAGGAGTCTTCTCCGGCACCATCGTTCAAAGGTCTCAATTCTTTGGCGCTCAGCCTTCCTTATCGTCCAACTTTCACAGCCATACATTGCAACTGGGAAAACCATAGCCTTGACTATATGCACTTTTGTTGGCAGGGTGATGTCTCTGCTTTTTAGTGATGTCTCTGAGTATTTGAATTTGTGCAACGTTCCTAACTGCCTAGTTACGATATCCCAGCGTTGGGGTTGCAGGATTCCTTACCTCCAAAATTTGTCCCCTGCAAAAATGTAAGTCTTCTTGTTTTTGCTCCAGTTAAATACAGCGTTGACACGTTGCACGTCAGGAGGCAGCCCGAGACTGGTAAGTCTTTTCGGATACCCTCTTTCCAAGGTGCTGGCTGTATAAATCCAGTATTCATTTCCTAGGAAAATAAAGCATCAGGTTGTCATGATCTCTATTGAGATTAAGAGGAAGGAGAAAGAGGTTTTTCTCGATCAAAGGGTCTTGGATTTCAGGCAGTGAAGCGAAATTAAGTAAATTAGGGAGGTAAATTGGGACGGGCCAAACATTCCCATTTCAGCATTAACCCCCTACCCTTCAACATTGCCTCTGCGTGTGACAAAATTGTGCATCACGTATGAAAGCGTTCTCCTGCTTGGTTTGTTCCTTTCTGTTGTTGCCTGTTTTGTGCAATTAGAGGCTTTGGGCCTGACTAGAAGATGACAAGAAGCCTTGTTCAGATTGGGCTGTAAGAGGTGCCCAAGCTGAGCTTGTGTGTGTGTGTCAAACTCATCAAACAAAAAGAAGAACTAAGGGTGACATGATAGCAGTGTTCCAATATTTGACGAACTGCCACAAGGAGGAGGCAGTCCTCTTAACCTCTGGTTAATGGTTTTGACTATTATTAAGTGTTGGACCTTACGATTCTTGATGAACGTATCTTTTCTTTTATGTACCCTGAGAGTGTATGCACCAAGACAAATTCTTTGTGTGTCGAATCACACTTGGCCAATAAAAAATTCTATTCTATTCTATTCTATTCTATTCTATTCTATTCTATTCTATTCTATTCTATTCTATTCTATTCTATTCT
>WNWU01000065.1:2964995-2982240 GCA_012654045.1 Ptyas mucosa | reverse complement strand
CTATTCTATTCTATTCTATTCTATTCTATTCTATTCTATTCTATTCTTCTAGTTGGAGCAGTTGGCTTTACAGAAATCCAGGTGTGTTTTTGCGTATGTGTGTTTAGATGACTTCAGCCCAAATCTTACCTGAAAAAAATACTGACTTCTCTTCTTGAGGGGCTTCGTAGACAGCGTCAATTTTTTCTGGAAGGTCGGACCAAAAAACAGCAACGAGCAAAGGTCCCGTTGGACGACTCCGTTCATTAGGTGTTCTCCAGAAGAATCTAGCCAAAAAATGACAAGCAACTTTATTGGAAGACATGTTTTTTATGCAAACTGAGCAAAGTGCATTCATGTGTCACACACACACACACACACACCAGTGGTAGGTTTCTACCAGTTCGCCCTGGTTCGGCGAACTGGTAGCGGCAGTGGGAGGCTCCGCCCACCTGCCGGGACATCATCACGGATGCCCCGCACATGCACAGAAATGCCACGCGCAAGCGCTCACAGTTCCAAATCGGTAGCGATGGTAAGTGAAACCCACTACTGACACACACACACACAAATACACACACACACACAACAATGCTCAGATTCTACTAATAACATAAACATTAAATTATAGGGGGCTTTGTTATTATTCGGTGCATCAATCTTTTATTGGCGGGGGTTGTCCCATTAATTTTTTTTAATGTGTGGCGCCCAGGCATTTGCCATTTATAACAATTTTCTCCAGCACTCACATTAATTCTTAGCAAAGAACAACAACAACAAAAATAAGAAAAGAAAGCAAGCAAGCAAGCAAGCACGAAAGACGGAATAGCGGGTGCCTCAATTATCCTAGCAAATAAACTGATTTACAAGGCACTTAAAACTCTTTCAGCCTTCCCCTGCGCTGTACGCTGAACAGATGGATACTCGTTCGGCAAAAGCCAACCTTTGTATTGTATTCCATTACTCTGGAAGATTATGATCGTAGCAACTGAAAAAGATCAAATCTAATAATCATCGATCAAAACAGCTTGGCTGTAAATGAAACCCGGGAACATTAAAACTGTTCATCAGTGGAAATGAAAGGAGCAATTTGGAAGCTGTTGAGCTGATATCCGCTTTCGATTTATGAACATGACAAAAAAAGAAAGAAAGAAAGAAAGAAAAAACCAACTTAACTCCGGTTTGATTTCAGCGGCAGTATGTAGGAAATTATGGGACAGGATGTTAATAAAAACATTATTGTGTAATCTCTTTTTTTTTTCCCTTCCTCCCTCCCTCCCTCCCTCTCTCTCTGATGAGCAGTTCATTTTGTTTAAAGAACTCCAAAACTAATAGCTAAAACCAGCTGGCCCATTTCTCAAGCAGCAAGTCTGGAAACATCAACGTATAAAGAGTCAGACAAGGCTGCCATTTGATAGATGTTGAGCAAATGGCTTGTCAGATTAGGCTTTTTCATTCCATTATCTTTCTCCCCCCCCCCCCCCCGTTTTTAAACGAGAGCTGGCTCTCTCTGGTTGTGTGAGAGGGAAAAAACCCACCCAGCTTTATAACTGGTAACCACGACACGAGCTCAGTTGTCATTTTCAACACGTTGGTCCGGATTCACATGTTAAACTTGGTTGCTTCTTGTAAGCTCTTTTTCATTGCGCGTGTTATTATACTGCCTTGAATCCAAAACTAAACTCATCATCTTCATTTAACGACCCCATAATCCCTTGCGGGGTGGAGTCTGGACATCTGGATGGAGCTAGCAGTGTGTTTTAATGGCCGGATGCCTTTCCTGTCACCAATGCGGAGTTTTGTTCAGCAGATCTATTCTCATTGTGCCCAGAGAGAGAAATATCTGCCTCTACCTAGGTTTGAACTCACAGCCTCCTGATTGTGAGGCGAGAGCTCCACCTCTAGGCCACCGCACCACTCCCTAAACTGTACTCCCAAATAACCAAATAACTACAAACACAACTGTTGTGGCTCTCATTAGAGAATAAAACATGGTCCAGTCCCAGCTGTTATCGCACAAAGCGTGGCTCCTTGCGAAGGTACACCTCGACTTAATGATTACAATGGAGCCCAACATTTCTGTAGCTAAGTGAGATGGTTGTTAAGTGAGTTTTGCTCTATTTTACGACCTTTCTTCCCACAGTTGTTAAGTGAATCACCCCAGTTTTTAAGTTAGCAACTCGGTTGTTCAGTGAATCTGGCTTCCCCGTTGACTTGTGCTCGTCAATAGGTCACAAAAGGCAATCACGTGACTCTGGGACACTGCATCCATCATAAATATGAGTCAGTTGCCAAGCATCTGAATTTTGATCACGTGACCATGGAGAGGCTACAACAGGTGGGTGAAAAATGGTCCCAAGTCACTTTTTTCAGTGCTATTGTAACATTGTAACAGTCCCTAAATGAATGGTAGAACTACCCATAATGGTATGTGAGAATGGCCTCGTGAGACAGGAGGGAAAGCTACAGACCGGACAATCAGCATGTAAAGCATGTCTCCAGCCACAGAAAGGTGTGGGGAAAAAGAAGTGACCTTTCCTAGTTTTCTGGAGAATAAAGGAAGAGATAAATATCGAATAGATCCTTCTCTGGTCCCCCTACCACTCACCTGTTTTTGAAGAAAAAGATCTCGCCCCTTATTTGAGCTACGGCATCAAAGACAATATCTTGGCCACAAAGTTCAGGAGTGACAGGTCCAAGAGTTGGCTTTGGCCCTGGTCCAACATCAGTAGAACCCCCTACAAATCAAGAAAAAGTCAACAATGATCTGGATGGTCTTCTTTTAAGCTTAGAAATCAGAAAGAGAAGCAATATCAGGTTTCCTTCATCCTGCTTCCCCCCCCCCCCAGGTAATGCAAAAAAAAGGGGGGGTTAGATAAAAGAGGTAAAGAAAGAGAACAGGGCATTTGGTTTTCTTCAAATGGTTCGCCACAATTATTCTACCATTTCAGGTTCTCCTGAAAAAGCTTGAGCAACAAGATTAATCATGATATGGACCAGTGGTGAAATGTAATTTTTTTTGCTACCGGTTCTGTGGGCATGGCTTGATGGGCTGGAGGTCATGTGACTGGGTGGGCATGGCCAACTTTAAAAAAAAAAACTTTTTAAAGCATTTATTTACTACCGATTCAGGCGAATTGGTAGTAAAAAATGGTTTAAAAAGTAAAAATAAAGAGTTGGCCATGCCCACCCAGTCACATGACCTCCCCCCTCACTCCGGACTGAGTCGGTAGCATTTCACCTCTGACATGGACTCAAATGTTTCAGATAGGTTTGAACCAACTGGAAACATCACCATAAAGTTCTTGGATCCCTTGAATGTCATCTTGAGAAAGACGGAAGTGCTTGGTATAGGTGTAGATGGGAGCCATGAGTGCGCCAGGATCTTCAGAATGTTCGAGTCCCATTGCGTGGCCAAATTCATGAGCAGCGACCAAAAACAGACTGTACCCTGGAAGAAAATAAATCAGCTTTTTATGACTGCTGGGTGGTATTGTCCATACATATCTCTTTGTGAAGTCAATCTAACCATTTCACAAAAGCACTTTCTGGGGCTTTGAAGACATCCAAGACAGAAGATGTCACAATGAAAGAAAAGAACATAAGTACTTTTGTTTCCACATGGAAACCACTTCTGAACTTCATGCTTGATGTGGAAAAGGACGTAACTTTTGACTTTGGGTTTTACAGATTTAGATTGATAGAGCTTTATAGAAATGACTTGTTCGTATTATTATGGAAAAACAAAAAGCGGTGATTTGATGTTAATGCCTTATTCTACTGCAACAGAGAGAGGTGAAAGTCAATGCTTCTTGGTCTTTTCTTTTCCCTACCTTTTCCTCACTTCTCTCTCCCCTCTCACTGCCCTTTTATTTACTTTTGTATTTTGCATTTTATAATGCTTTATAGTTTAATTTTTAAAAATTGGGGGGGGGGAGAACAGAATAGAATAACAATTATGTAGAATTATGTATATTAGAAAACAAACATTTTCTAATATAATCAAAGGGAACAATGACCAGCACTTGAAGTTGAAGGGCAAAGACAGAATAGAATAGAATAACAGAGTTGGAAGGGACCTCGGAGGTCTTCTAGTCCAACCCCCTGCTTAGGCAGGAAATCTTACACCACTTCAGAGAAATGGTTGTCCAATCTCTTCTTAAAAACTTCCAGTGTTGGAGCATTTACAACTTCTGGAGGCAAGTTTTCCACTGGTTAATTGTTCTAACTGTCAGGAAATTTCTCTTTAGTTCTAAGTTCTAAGGAAAATGTAAGATGTAACTGAATGATTGTCCAAAAACAATGCTCAGAAGAAAGGGTTGTAGAACTGAATGCATGCTATTCTGTTATTCTGTTATATTCTAATGAGCCGAGGTGGTGCAGTGGTTAGCGTGCAGTACTGCAGCTATTTCAGCTGACTGCTAGTTCAGCAGATCAGCGGATCAAATCTCACCGGCTCAAGGTTGACTCAGCCTTCCATCCTTCCGAGGTGGGTAAAATGAGGACCCAGATTGTTGGGGGCAATATGCTATTTCGTATACTGTCAATTGTTGTAAGCCGCCCAGAGTCCTCGAAGAGTGGGCGGCATAGAAATATGATTAATTAATAATAATAATAATAATAATAATAATAATAATAATAATAATGGTACAAATGAATCTAACAGGGAAAGAACTACGATCAATATCAACATTTCAGTTTACTATTTCTAGTGTTTCAGCCTTTTTGTCACTCGATAGGTATGAAGGGTACTGGAGAAACATGAAGACTATTCTTGCCTCTGATCTATGCATACTGAATTGAAGATATACTAAAATCTTTTTCAGACAGTTGCACATACAACCTTGGCGAAAGCATTGTGTATGTACGTTTGTAGAATTCGTTCCAATCTTTGGCTGAATGCCAGATCCTTGGGATTGTCACCCTGACCGAATCCGTTCCTCCCCGATTCATTTTCAACCAAACCCACCTAAGCCACTAACAAAAAAAAAAAGGCGTAGCCACCAAACAACTTGTATGTTAAGCCATGTTTTGCTGATAAATATGCTGATAAGAGCTGTGGTGGCACAGAGGTTAGAGTGCGGTACTGCAAGCTACTTCTGCTGACTGCCGGCTGCCTGCAATTTGGCAGTTCGAATCTCACCAGGCTCAAAAGTTGACTCAGCCTTCCATCCTTCCAAGGTCGGTAAAATGAGGACCCCAATTGTTGGGGGCGATAAGCTGACTCTGTAAACCGCTTAGAGACAGCTCTAAAGCACTGTAAACTGGTATATAAGTGCTACTGTTATTGCTAAACCATAGTTGGTGTCACTTGTACAAAGTCAGAAACCAAGACTTAGAGGTGTCTAAAGCTGGGTTCGTGAAATATACCGAGTACTGTAAAATCCAAATTAAACTACGAAGACAAAAGGCATGTGGTATCTAAACTCTACTTTTCAGTCACGTTCAAACATTCCCCATCCAGCTGTTGGGAAACTGTGTGAGAAGGAATGATTTATGGTTAACTTCACAGTTGACTCATTTGTGAGTTTCTTAGGATGTTTTTTGGGGGGTGTTTTTGCAATTGTTTCTGGACATTTGATGATCTCAGTTCTACTTCTGAGAATGAGGGAAGCTTGTAAGAGAAATGTTTTGATTCACCAAGGACATGTTGCAATGCAACCTAAAACTCTAGCCTATTTTGCTAGGTTTGAAACATAAGAAAACAGAGAAAACGACGCAAGGGTAGGCTGTTTCGTAAGAACTATGTTTTTTGATCCTTTGACCTTTATTTTGGTCCATTAAAACCGTGGTGTAATTCCTTGTTTTTTGATACCTTGGAGAACTGGAAGAAATCCTGTAACATTTACAAGGAGGAGGAAGAGGAGGAGAAAAATCTCTACCTTCATCCGGACAAAATCCCCATTTGCGATCTTCATCGTAGTTACTAGTTGTAGAGCACCACATCTTCCCATCTTGCCGTCCCGAAGTAGTACAAGAATCATACTTATTGCCAAGGAATATAAAAGGAAAAACACACGGGTGTCCTTCAGAGTTTCCACCCACAGTAGACATTGCTGCATTAAAAAAAAAATTAGAACAACAGTGTTGGAAGGGACCTTGGAGGTCTTCTAGTCCAACCCCCTGCTCAAGCAGGAAACCCTACACCACTTTAGACAAATGGTTGTCCAATCTCTTCTTTAAAACCTCCAGTGTTGGAGCATTCACAACTTCTGGAGGCAAGTTGTTCCACTGATTAATTGTTCTCACTGTCAGGAAATTTCTCCTTAGTTCTAAGTTGCTTCTCTCCTTGATTAGTTTCCACCCATTGCTTCTTGTCCTGCCTTCTGGTGCTTTGGAGAATAGCTTGACTCCCTCTTCTTTGGGGCAGCCCCTCAAATACTGGAAGACTGCTATCATGTCTCCCTTAGTCCTTCTTTCCATCAAACTAGACATACCCAGTTCCGGCAACCGTTCTTTATATGTTTTTTTAGCCCTCAGTCCCCTAATCATCTTTCTTGCTCCTCTCTGCACTCTTTTCTAAATCAATAAAAGCAGGAGCAGTTAATAGTATACTATCAAATTCTTGCTTCGTCATTTAGAAGTTTTGTTGTAATTATTATGAATTATCGCTTTGATTTCCAGAAGCCTATAATTTGGGTTTTATGACACCGAAGAAAAAGGTAGTATATGGTTTTTTTCCCCCCTCCAAACAAACCCATGCCAACTGTAGCAAAGATCTTCTTACCTGTCTCTGGACAAAATCCAAATTTCTTATCCCGGTCATAATCTTCGGTAGTGCCACACCATCTATACCCATCTTGTCTTCCTTCTGTGGTGCAGCTGTCAAAGGATCTTCCCTCAAACAGGAAAGGGAATTTGCACGGTTGCCCATCCGAATTTCCACCCATGGTGAAAAGAGCTGCAGGGTAAGAGGCGTACAATTAAAGGTAAAGGTAAAGGTTCCCCTCGCACATATGTGCTAGTCGTTCCCGACTCTAGGGGGCGGTGCTCATCTCCGTTTCAAAGCCGAAGAGCCAGTGCTGTCCAAAGACGTCTCCGTGGTCATGTGGCCGGCATGACTCAATGCCAAAGGTGCATGGAACGCTGTTACCTTCCCACCAAAGGTGGTCCCTATTTTTCTACTTGCATTTTTTACATGCTTTCGAACTGCTAGGTTGGCAGAAGCTGGGACAAGGAACGGGAGTTCACCCCATTACGCGGCACTTGGGATTCGAACCGCTGAACTGCCGACCTTTCGATCAACAAGCTCAGCATCTTAGCCACTGAGCCACCGCGTCCCTGTACAATTAAAACCAGTGGTGAAATTCAGCCGGATCTATTTGGATCGCTCGATCCGGTAGCGCCGGCAACGGGAGGCTCCGCTCACCCACCCATACATCATCGTGTTCCGTTTTTGACTCTCTGCGCATGTGCAGAAGGCTTTGCGTGTGCGTGGTGGAGGCACTCACGCTCACATTTGCTGGGGAAGCAGCTTTTGGGCTATAAACTCGGCCAGGGTTGGCTTTTTAACAACATATTTTATTAGCTTAACCACCGACAATTTAGGAAGGGGGAAAAAAACAGTATGGAAAGTTAATATAGTGTTGCTGAAAATAATCATTGCCTCTATATCCAAAGAAGGCTCTTTTCTGTTTGGTGAGCGCAGCCACCAAAGGTTTCCAAATCCTGTTTTTTCCAGTTTTGATAGCAGAAAGAACTCTAACACAGGAGTAACAATAATTAAAAAGACAATCTAAGTCTATTCAATGGGGGAACAATGCTGGAAGGCAGGATCCCAATTCCCAAAGGATAGAAACTCTTCAAGTTTGTTCGCAGAATTTCCCTGTTTCGCCGTTCTCAAGGGCTGCGAGTTTTGGGAGGTTCCCCAAAATATTGATCCATGAAAGAAAAGTCTTCTATCTGTCTTCATTCCCTGCTTAACAAGCATTTCCAAGTTTAGTTCTAAAGTAACGCACACAATGGACAGATCATCACACAGCCACAAAATGTAAAACAAAATAGGCAAGGGAAGAACAGTACGGATTAAGTAAGGGTCCTTCCTTCCTGGTGAATTTCAAGACAAATGCTTTCTCAAGGATGTATGTATTTATAAGATTTGCAGAGAGATAGGGCTTGTTTTTCCTCTCTGCCAACAACGCCAAAATATCTACATTTACATTCAGCTCAGCTGCCGTTTCTATGGCTTTTATTATATCCACTTTTCGAGAGCTACGTCAAAAGTTAGAGGGAGGTTGGGGAAATATTGAGACACACGGATTTTGTTTTTATATATACGATTTACGGTCCTTAAATCCTGCCTTCCTATCAAACGCAAATCAAAGAGTAAAAGCTGAGACACTAGAATTGTAACCAGTAATACATTTATGAGTGATAACGATAACATCATTCATGGGAGTTAGCCATGGTAGCTGGAAATGATGAGTGTTGTGGTAAAAATAAATTGGATTGAGGGGCTGATTTATTGTTACGTTTACCACGATATTTCTTTAAAAGGGGAATTGATGAAGAAGGGAAGGGATTATTGAAGAAGGGTTGGGTTGGGTTGGGTTGGGTAGGGTAGGGTAGGGTAGGGTTGGGTAGGGTAGGGTAGGGTAGGGTAGGGTAGGGTAGGGAAAGACAGAAAGAGAGATCTTTTACCTTTGAGCCTTCAGGCCTGCCACAAATTCTACTGTGGGAAAATGGGAGGGGGGGATTGTCTGGAGTGAAGATGATATGTAGTCAAAATAACATTCTTTCCAGAAAGTCAAGGTCGCTTTGCCCTGCAGCTGTGCTGAGAAGACTGGGCAGGTATCTTCTGTTCCAGAGGGTACCTGATTGGTTTGTTTGATGGACATGTGGGGTGATGGGCAAGGACTTGAACATTTTTGGGGGCGAGGAAAACCCGGAAGCTGTCAGATTCAGGTTTTCCCAGATGTGCCAATATGACATCTCTAATAAAAATTAGCTTTGAGGAATTTCAAGCCTTGGAGTTTGATTTCGTTGGGGGTATTATTTGGAACCCTGACAACGTCTCTCTCTCTCCATTCTGGTGAGAGAGAAGGTCTCTGAGGATGGTCTCCAGCATGAATCCAAAAGTTTGGAAGACTATATCTCTGGTTCTGGTGCCTGACCCAGATTGGATCCTGCTGCACCATTATCCTGGGACATATACATTTGACTTCATTCAGAGGAAATGGACATTTGCTTACTATTGTTTCTCTTTGATGGTAGACGAGCATCTGATAAATGCCCGGTAGGGAGAAATTACTGCAGTGATAAAACTAGCGTTTGGAATTAGATGGTTCTCACTTGGCAGGGATTCTGGTTTCCTGCCCACTCATGAACTCGTTGGCTTTGTCAATCTCTCTGTTGCGGTGAAGGAACCATGGTATCACATCATCATTTCCCTGACTTTTGAATTTGAGGTGAGACGCTTGTCCAGTGGTGGAATTCAAAGTTTTTTACTACCAGTTCTGTGGACGTGGCTTGATGGGCATGGTGTGGCTTGGTGGGCATGGCTTGGTGGGCGTGGCAGAGGAAGGATACTGCAAAATCCCCATTCCCACCCCCAACTCCTGGGAAAAGGATATTGCAAAATCTCCATTCCCACCCCACTCCGGGGCCAGCCAGAGGTGGCATTTGCCGGTTCTCCAAACTACTCAAAATTTCCGCTACCGGTTCTCCAGAACCTGTCAGAACCTGCTGGATTTCACCTCTGCCCTTGTCCCTTGAGAGATCGAATGAACTTATGGAAACCAGCACACACGAAGGTTGAGAAGATTCAATGGTTCGCCTCTACCCTGTCGTGAGATCACAAGCCAATACCTGACTAAAGCGGCCTCCTTAAAGCCCCACAACCACCCTTCAACTTACATTCATGGGGGCAGAATCCATATTTGCCATCTGTATCAAAGTTGTAGGTGGTCGAACACCACAGAAACCCATCGCTTCGTCCTGCATCGGTGCAGCCGTTGTATTCCTTTTCGCTGAACAGGAAGGGGAATTTGCAAAACTCTCCATCTGCGTTCCCGTATTTCACCCTGACCACTAGAAAGGAGAGGACAGAGGATTCATCAGCAGAACTGTTCTGACCTAGGCTTCCTGAGTCAGTAAAACACACGAGTAGTCCCAAAAGCCTCTTTTATTTCAATGGCTGTGAATTCTGTTCATTCACAGATGAGTCCCAAATAGCTGCAAAGAGTCCTTCAGGATAAGGCTGATAATCACCCACCTTTATCTCCTTTGACACGCTGCCAAAGACCTAATTGGCAAAGCCACGTGGAGTCCAGAATCAAACAGAGCTTCAGACTTTAAACTGCACAGAATTAACAACGTTGCTTCCTGCAAAGGGCCCACGTGCCTTGGCTCCTCTTTTAAGTCTTATGGGAGGGGCCAATCATCTCCAAGCCTTACTCCTGAGTCGTCCCTTTTGTTTTAACTGTTCTTGCCTTCTGGCAGCTTTGCACATGCGCGCACTGGGGCAAAGACTCCCCCTGTTCCTCTGCCTTGCTGAGGTCCGACTCTGGAGGCTCTGGAGGCAGCACGTACCTCCCAGAAGGCCCTTTCTCTGCCTCCGACAGAGCCCTCGTCTGAGCCTTCCCCAGACTCGAGGACTGGCCCGTGTTCGTCCCCAGCCTCCTCACTGTCCGACTCTGTTGCCAGCTCCACAGATCACAACAAAAACTACAACAACAGCCAATGACCCTTGAGTAGGCTCTGAAGCGAAGACAGCTGTCTTACCTTGGCCTTCACCCAAAGTCCAAAATTCGTCATCATCAAAATGAGAATCACCTCCAACCCCTGGTCCAGGAGCAAAAGCATGGGCCAGGAGACCATCCTTACCATCGAAAGGATACCCATCCCCATGCTCTGCAGAAGAAGGAACAAAAGCAAAACAGCATTGGACCCTGGCATCAGGACACCTTTGGGGCAGGAGTGCCAATTTAAGCATTATTTCTGCTTTTGGGTGAAATCTGAGGCTTGCATCGGAGCGAGGGATGAATAAAATGCAATCTTACTACCACAAAAGGTCATGGATCAGCAATATAAACACCCAAACCCTCTTAAGATCTTGAGGAGAAGAGTAAATGTCTATGGAGATTCTCCGTCCTCCAGGTCGTGGTTGTCCCAAAGGTGCTTTTTCAAGAGGCAACTGGACTTTCTGGTTTCTCTTTGAAAACGTTTCACTTCTCATCCCAAAAGCTTCGTCAGCTCTTGCCCACCATCCAGTCAGAGCTGAAGAAGCTTCGGGGATAAGAAGCGAAATATCTTCAAAGAAAAACCAGAAAGTCCAGTTACCTCTTGGGAAAGCAGCATTGGGAGCAGAAGGGTAGATTAGACAAACTGGATTTGGAAGGATTCGGCAAAACATCCTTTAATCCAGATTGCAGGTCCTGAGAACAGTAAACAAGTTAGCTTCCCAAGATCTTAAGCAGCACCTGAGAGAGTTGGGATTTCCTTATTTTTGATCTTATTTCTTTGTAGGATTAAGAGAAGCCATCCTTTCCTGTGACCATCGGCGATTAAGGAATCCAATTGTTGCAAGTTTCCATAGTCTCCTTGGACACAGAACCCTGTTCGAGATCTCCTCTATTTTACAGATTTTTTTTCTCTTTGAATAGAGAGGTCCTGGCACTTTTCGCCACTTTTCCACGGCTGGCATGGCTCCTGAGGTTGCCTGTGGCTTCTTTGACATCATCCAAGGTTTCATTTGGAGCCATTTGAAACACACACCTGTTAGAGGTGGTTGGTCTTTATACTGGGCTTTTTACTCACTGGAGTAAAACCCAGGTGAAACTCAATCAACTCAACTCAACCAAGAAACCAGAGCAGGAACCGATACACCGTATTATTCAGTGGCGGGATTCAAATTTTTTTACTAGCGATTCTGTGGGTGTGGCTTGGTGGGTGTGGCCAGGGGTGTGTGACAGGCAGCACTCGGCCTCCTGAATCCCTCTGGGAGCAAAAATGGGCCACTGGGGGAATGTGCCCTCCGTGCCTCATTTTGGGCCTAGGATACCTCCTTGAAGCCTCCTGGGAGTGAAAATGGGCCATGGAGGGGTGTGTGCGCTCCATTTTGGGCCTCCCTGCACTTAACTGGGAGCCAAAATGGGTGTGTTGGGACTCCTAGAAAGGGGGCGGGGGCAGGGGCAGGAAGGGGTGGGGTCAGTCAGCAATCTAACTACCGGTTCGCACGAACTGGCCTGAACCAGCTGAATTCCACCACTGGTATTATTACGTGCATACCCCATCGTCCAAAATTGATCATGATATCTGCCTCTCCATCATGAATTCGGGAGAATTCCAGCGGTGTGACATCACTCCAGACTTTGAAGGCTTGGGCAAACGCATTATCAACTGTTTCAGAATCCAGATCTGGGGTATAGCCTAGAATTCTTAAGACAAAAATGATGATGATGATGATGATTGTCAGCAAAGATACAGAGCTCTGACTCAAAAGTCTGTCTCATCTGGGCTACACAAAAGCTGGATGGCCATTAGATGGCAGCAGACATGATTTCATCTGTCCTCTTGGGCTCAAGTCCTGGAGGAGACCCACTTTGTTACTGCAGAAAGGGAATTAATTTCCAAAGCTATTCCTTCTCTTTTATCTCCATCGCCTTTCCCTTCGCTTTCCTTCTTCCTTTTCTTATCTCTCTCTCTCTTCTCCTTCTCAATTTCCCTTCCTTCTCCTTGTCTCCATTTCCTTTCCCCTCATTCTCCTCTTCCTTCCGGTCTCCATTTTCCTTCCTTCCTTCCTTCCTCCCTCCCTCCCTCCCTCCCTCCCTCCCTCCTCCTCCTCTCCAGCTCCATCTCTTTTCCCTATCTCCCTTTTCCTTCTCCATTTCCCTTCCTTCTTCTCCTCCTTGTCTCCACCTCCTTTCCCCTGACTCTCCTCTTCCTTCCTATCTCCATTTTCCTTCTTTCCTTCCTTCCTTCCTTCCTCCCTCCCTCCCTCCCTCCCTCCCTCCTCCTCCTCTCCGTCTCCTTTCCCTATCTCCATTCTCCTTCTCCATTTCCCTTCTTTCTTCTCATTGCCTCCATCTCCCTTCCCTTCCTTCTTCTCTTTCTCCCTTTCTTCGTCTCCTTCCCCTTCACCCCCCTTCTCCCTCCCCCACTCCTCCTTCTGTTCTATTTTTTAAAAAAAACTTCTGATGGTGAATGGAATCATTTACCACTCTTCCTTTGGGGGGGGCAGGGAGAGGAGGAGGAATTTGCATTCTTGCAAACTTCTAATCCCCCTATACCTGTGCTTGTAAATTTATCTGCTGAATCATCCTGGATTGACTGGGATCTGCAAAGCTTGACAAGCCAGCTTGGAATAACTTTAAGCATCCTAAAATTTAACCCTCTTTTCAAGCAAACGCAAGAAAAATCCTTGCAAAGCCAACCCTCGTTGGCTATGTGTTCTAGACGGAACTCTTGTTTCATTGGACTGACTCCCAAATCCGCTAGCCAATTTGCTTTTGTTCCACAGCTAATTCCTAGCCGGCCAAATCATCTGAATGAGGTGCAGAAAAGGAGGAAGCTTGTAAACAGTAATCTCCGGCTGAAACAGAGATGGATTTAAAAAAAAGAAAAAGTATATTTCTTCTGCCTGAACCTTGTGCAACGCATGGTCTACGAAGAGCCATTTCAAATATCTCCTGCCCTAGTCACCCTGTGATTTCTGCTCAGTTTTGCTGCTGCAGACACAACGCGGCTGTGGGATTAATATCATCTCCAGCTCAAAGTGCCAAATCAAAAGTTCTGAGAAGAGAAAGGCAGACACACAGGAGCCTGTGGTGTGCTGTTCCACGGAGTTCAACGGAATGCAAGTTTTAGGTTTTGCTTTTTTTTTCCCCCTTAAAGAACAGCAAAAAAAAAGAGACATTCTACTCTTAAAAAATGACCATTCTGGAAGGATGCTTGCAAGCTTTCAAATAGGAAGACGGCTCTTTTCTTAAAGAACAGTTGGTGGAAGGATGAGGTTGTCCCTCTGTAGCATGGAGGACCTCTTGACTCCACTAGAGTTTGTGGAAAGACCTACAGTCTATAGAACATAGAGAGAGAGAATCGGAAGGGATCTGGAGGTCTTCTAGTCCAACCCCCTGTTCTAATCCAACTCCCTATATCATTTCAGACAAATGGTTGTCCAGCCTCTTTTTGAAAGCCTCCTTCAGTGATGGAGCACCTACAACTTCTGAAGGCAAGCTATTCCATTGGTTAATTGCTCTCATCATTACGAAATTTCTCCTTAGTTCTATGTGGCTTCTCTGCTTGGTTAGTTTCCAACCATTGCTTCTGGTCTTGCCTATTAGTGCTTTGGAAAATAGTTTGACCCCCTTGTCTTTATAAGAGCCCCTCAAATCCACAACAAAACCCAGAAGAGGAACTGGCCAACGCGCGCATGCCACAGGTTCGCCATCCCCGACCTATAGATTTATGGGCTGTCACATCAATGTTAATTCTATGAGTGATGCTGTCTTCCTCTAAAGACTCTGAGAAGGGTGAACAATAGAGTAGAATTTATTTATTTATTTTATTAAATTTTCTTTATTTTCTACTGGTTTCCTGCTGGGCAGTTGCAAGCATAAGACCAGTAGAGGAAACAAATACTGGACCTTCAAGAAGCCCTTTCAACCTCAGTCAAGCCAACCTCAACAACTAGATTTGGAGATAGAAGCTCCTCTGAAAGCTGATGCTCTTTCTCCTCCATGTGGTTGGAACAACTTAAAGATCCAGGTTCTCCTTCTTAGGGTAATCGTTTTCAGAAGACACTGTGCCAGTTTGGTACCTACCTGTACGTGACAAGGTTTTTCTCCCATTTTGGTTTCCTGGGGAAGAAATTATAATTGGCCACATCCGGGTTGCCACACCTTGGTTTTTTCATGGTTTCTATAGTGTTTTGGTCCAGTTCTCCTGTCTGAGGAAGCCCAAAGAACTTCTGCATGTTCTTCAAAGTGTCCTTCAGGACGAGTAGGTTGCAATTGTCTTTGGGACATCCATAATACTTGTTGAGGTATTGCTTTTGGAGAGAAGAAAAAGATGGGCAGTGAACGTGGAAAGAAAGAAATGGATCTAAACGGCTACCTCTCTTGTTGAGATCAAACAAACAAAAAACCCAAAATGTTCAAATGATGGACCCAAAGCAAAGATCAGCCCTACTGTCAGGGTTCCAAGTAACACCCCCAACGAAAGAAAACTCCAAGGCTAAAAGTTCCTCAAAGTTCCATTTTATTGGAGATGTCATATTGCCACATCTGGGAAAACCTGAATCTGAAAGCTCCCAGGTTTTCCCCACCCAAAAGAAAGTCCCTTCCACTCCACCCACATGTCCATCACATGGGCCAATCAATGCACTGTTCCAACTGGAGGTGCCTCCCAGTCATGCCATTCCAGGTACAGGGCTGAATGTCCTTGACTCTCAGAGAAAGGAATGTTATTATGGCTAGATGTCTCCACCATTCCATGCAATCCCTCTCCCAGTTTCTCCCAGCACTAAATGTGGCAGCCCTGAAGATCCAAAAAAAAAGTTGGCCTCCAGGGCTGACACCTACAGTTGCCTAATCCTGCCTTTGTCTTGGTCTTAATTGGCTGCACAACTATCAAGTCAAAAACAATCAGCATGTTTCAGGTTAAATAAGTCATCGTTTGTCCATCTCGGAAGCTGAAGTCAATATCAAAACTAGGCTGGGCAATGTAACTATTGCTTCATATAACAATGTGGTAGATGGGTGTCCTAGAGGATGGTCAAATGTGCTGCACAAAAAATCCCAAACTCAAACCAAACAGGCAGAGCTTCAGTCATTCCATCATGGCTGCCATTTTTATTTTTGGACCATAACATGAGGACACCTTGATGTCATCTATGGTTGGAATAACAGCTAGGTCAAAGGCTTTGAATCTGTACCTGGAGAACAAGGAAAGACACTCGCATCAACCATGTCTTGAGTTAGTCTTTCATCCCTCATGATTTGAGGGCTCCTTGGTGCTCTCTGAGTTTGGTTGTTTTCTTGTAGAGATTTCATGACCCAACTAAATAATATGATCAGTGCTAGAAGGGAGTGTTGGAGGAGGAGGAGGAGGAGGAGGAGGAGGAGGAGGAGGAGGTGGCAGCTGTGGGGTCCTTGGTGCTCTCTGAGTTTGTTTTCTTGCAGACATTTCATTACCCAACTAGGTAACATCATCAGTGCTAGAAGGGAGTGAGATTGGAAGAGGAGGAGGAGGAGGAGACTGTTGGGTCCTTGGTGCTCTTTGAACTTGGTTATTTTCTTGCAGATGTTTCATTAGCCAAACTAGGTAACATCATTACTGCTAGTATATTGAAACATCTGCAAGGAAACTCAGAGAGCCTGACCTACAAATATTCTTCTGTATTGATATGAGGATTTGAATTCTGCAGTTTGGCGTGCGGTGTTATATCATGACGAAGGCCAAGAGAAAAAAAAGGAATTTGTATGACAAAGTAAACCACTCTTTGTTGTGGGTTTATTATTTTTATTCTTTTTTATACTGGGTATTTTATTAATTGTTTGCAAGCCACCCAAGAATCACAGAGTGAGTGGGCAGCCATATAAATCTTCTAAATAAATAAATAAACTCTCAGGCTACTATTCACGGGAGCGTGTTCTTCCTAATGTGTTTTCAACTTTTAAAGAATCACTGAACAGGCAGAGGAGGAATCGTAATTATAATAACTAACATTTTATAGCCCCGCCTCCCCTTTCCAACAGATTTGCTACAAACATAACCCTGGCAGAGCCCTAAGGGGCAATTACTGCCTTTCAAGAAGAGAGTTGAGACTCGTTAGCAAGTTGGCTGAAAAATTAAGCTTTAAATAGTAAGGGGGCCTCTCTGACTATGCATAAGTCATATGTTAAGAAAAAAACAGAGTAAGAAAATCATCCAGATGGAAGTCCCAACTCTTAAAGCTTATACTTTATACACACATAAAAGAAAACAAAAACTTACAAGCATATTGTAGGTCATCCTGAAAGAAACCTGTAGAGTTTGCTTCAGATTTGTTTATTCAAGGCTCAGAAATCTGAAGATTTCTCACTCTGGAGGGAGAGTGTTCAAAAATACACTGTTCTGACTTGGCAAAAGAAAAGAAAGAAAGAAAGAAAGAAAGAAAGAAAGGAAGGAAGGAAGGAAGGAAGGAAGGAAGGAAGGAAGGAAGGAAGGAGAGAGAGAAAGGAGAGAGTGGGAGAGAAGAAAGAAAGAAACAAAGAGATAGAGAAGAGTGAGAGAAGAGCGAGAAGAAAGGAAGGAAGGAAGGAAGGAAGGAAGGAAAGGAAAGAGA
>WNWU01000065.1:2933454-2957363 GCA_012654045.1 Ptyas mucosa | reverse complement strand
TCTCTCTCTCTCTCTCTCTCTCTCTCTCTCTCTCTCTCTCTCACCAGTGGAATATTGTCTGTGATTTGGTTAAAAGAAGTCCTGGAATATACTTGCCTGGCAGAGAAGCCAGCACATGCAACTTTTTCAGGTTTTTGAAATGTTTAGTCAGCATCTGGGAAAGAGTGGTAGAAATCCAAAACGGATGAAAACTTTTTTCCAGAGCAAAGAACAGTGACGTTCCGCCCACTTCTTTTCTTTTCTTCCCCCCCCCCCAAACATCCTGAATACTAATAGCAAATTTAGATGAACAAAAGTCATTGATTCGGCACATCAAGCAGCATCCTTATGCCTAAGAAAGAAGGAATTGTTTAGGTTCAAACTCTCACATGTTTTAAGGAGAAAGAATCTGGGAAAAAGGAGAAAATGGCCTTTCAGTTCAATAGCCAGGAAATCGGTTTCAAAAACCATGATCTACGTGTTCTCCTCTCTCCATTCATGGTTCCACATTTAGACAGTTAATAGAGCAAAACTGCTTTCCCAAAAGCAAAACTGGTTAAATATGGAAAACGGCACGCAACCAGATCTTCCTCCTGACTCTTCTCTCCTCTGCTTGAACTTGAACATCTGATTTTAATTAAAAATAAATAAATAAGCCTGTTCCTTACCAAGTAGATCTGTTACAACACAGCAGTGAAATCCAAGAGCTTAGGTTGCATTTAATCCTATGTCGGACATAGCTGTTTACCAAGCGGGATCTTTTCACTGCTTGAAGGAAACCAACTATTATGAACTTTGAGGAAAAAAGTGAAAGACCGAGAAAGGTTCAGCAAACTCGAATAGAATAACAGAGTTCTGTGTCTTGGTGATGGACAATACATCAATCAATCTAGAAATCTATCTCCTGGCTAACATACTGGAGGAACTCCCTTTGGTATGGAAGAAACTGGGCCAGTGTTGAACTCTGGGGCAGTCGCTATCTCTAAACTGAAAAGATGAGCCATCTTTTACCCATCAACCTATCATCTAACCTACCAACTCTGGGAGCCACACAGAGTTGACTGAAAGATGGACAGCTATATAAATATTTTAAACAACAAACAAACAAACAAACAAACAAACAAACAAACACTTTCTTCTTCTTCTTCTTCTTCTTCTTCTTCTTCTTCTTCTTCTTCTTCTTCTTCTTCTTCTTCATCTTCATCTTCATCGTCTTCTTTGTCATCTCCTCCTCCTTCTCCTCTTCCTCCTCTTCCTCCTCCTCCTCAGCGTATTCCTGCAAGTGCAAGATCCACTTTTCGGATCATTGAACGCCACTTTGCATGATCAGCTGTGTCTCTGGGGCACAGGCCCATGGCTTCCATATCTTTGTTGATCGTGTCTTGCCATCTCTGTTTTGGACACCCATGAGGTCGCCGGCCATTGACTTCCAGTTGGTAGCCATGTCTTGGCCATGGTGGACATGTCTATACCAGTGGAGCCGGCCTTCTTTCATCTTCTCTATAATTGGTGCCACGCGAAAATGTTGTAGAATGGTGTCATTTATGATGTGGTCAAGAAGGGAGATGTCTGATATCCAATGGAGCTTTCTCATTTCAAAGGCATGGAGAGAGCTTTAGGTCCCTGTTGTTGCTGCCCAGCATTCAGTTCCATACAGTGCAACACGGCGGATGGTTGTCGTGTAAATAGAGGAAGAGGAGGAGGTGGAGGAAGAAGAGGAGGAGGAGGAGGAGGCAAAGGAGGAGGAGGAGAAGGAGTAGGAAGAGGAGGAGGAGGCGGAAGAGGAAGCAAAGGAGAAGGAGGAGAAGGAAGAGGAGGAGGAGAAAGGAGAAGAGGAGGAGATGGAGGAGGAAGAAGAGGAGAAGGGATAATAGCAGCAGCAGCTTTGGATAGAAATTGAATTAGATCCACTGCTATCCCAGCTGTAATAAACATCTTTGTGAAAGTTGACGGAAGAGAAAAGCTTTGTTACTGCTTCTCTTTCCAGATCATGTGTTTCCCATCTGGTTTTGTTTTTTTCTTTCTTCTTTTTTTTCAAAAATTGTTTGGAAAAGTCAGATTCAGAGATGTGATTCCTCTTCTTTCACTTTCTAGAATTAATTTGAAATATGAAGCGCCATCTGGTGGGAGCTGAGAAAGGTGTTAGAACGTCCTAGAATCTGGTTAGTTCCATTCACAGCAATACAGTCTCAATGTTTATTAGGACAACAGTTATTTAATATTTATGTTAGCAGAGGGCATGCCAATGTTGTTAAATAAACAATTATGGAATCACAGAACTGGGCAGATTCCTGCAGAAGAAATCCAGAGAGAGTCTTGATTACTTAAATGATTTCTTCTGAAGCCCAAGTATCAGGAAAACCCATCCTTGAGTAATCTAGAATCTAGATTCTAGATCAGAGGTCTTCAAACTTGGCAGCTTTAAGACTTGTGGACTTCAACTCCCAGAATTCTCCAGCCAGGATAGCATGCGTGTGTGCCCTCACCCATAATTCAATTCGCCCCCCCCCCCCCGTGCATGCATGCACAACCCCTCACTCCCCCCCACTTTTGGCCCATGATGGCCCAGTAGGGCCATTTTTCACCCTCCCCAGACTCCAGAGGTTTTCTTGGAGCCTGGGGAGGGCGAAAACGGTCCTCCCCACTCCCTGGAGGCCCTCCAGAGGCTGGAAACATCCCGTTTCCTGACTTCTGGTGGGACTGGAAGGCCCATTTTTCACCCTCCCTAGGCTCCAGAAGCTTTCTTGGAGCCTGGGGAGGGTGAAAATGGCCTCCCCCCCCGAGGTACTCCGGAGGCCGGAAACAGCCCGTTTCCTGACTTCCGGTGGTCCCAGAAGACCTGAAAATCAGCTGGTTGGCATGCGCATGCATGCTGGAGCTGAGCTAGGGCAACACTCGCGTGCCCACAGATATGGCTTCATGTGCCACCTGTGGCACGCATGCCATAGGTTCACCATCACAAGTCTAGAGGAATACCAATTTAAAAACACAAGGAAAACCGATATAACTGATTAAAAGAGTTGGAAGGGACCTTGTAGGTCATCTAATCCAATTCCTTGCCCAAGCCTTCTTTCTTTCCAGTTTGAAGCATCACTGTTTTTTTTTTTATTTATTTATATGCCACCCTTCTCCGGAGACTCAGGGCAGCTTACAATGCATTAAGCAATAGCCTTCATACTTTTGTATATTTTATACAAAGTCAGCTTATTGCCCCCACAATCTGGGTCCTCATTTCACCTACCTTAGAAAGGATGGAAGGCTGAGTCAACCTTGAGCCTGGTGAGATTCGAACTTGCAGTAATTGCAGACAGCTGGATGTTAAATGCTGCCTTAGTAGGAGGCATTAGCCTGCTACGCCACTCAGGCTCCGTGTTGGGTGTGATTACACAGTGTATTTTGGACAATACGTGATGGTGATTGTGAAAACATGTGGGAGGCTTACACTTACACGGAAGCACATCTAAAATGAACGTCCAAAAAGCTGCACGAATTCTTTCTTTCCAAGCTGAAGTTAAAATTCTGGAAAAATTCGATCAAAACCCTGATTGGTTTTGTACTTCAAAAAAATATTGTGAAATATATTTCGGGATGTCATCCAATAAGTTCGCAGTTCTTACTGTGAGGAAGAGAGGGAGGGGGGGAGGAAACGCTGCTTTAGTTGCAGGCAAAATGAACTGGCTGATCATAAGAATAATTGAGATTTCCTCGTTTGGAGTGACTGACTTAATTATTTCACTATCACCTCTGCATCGGCTGAGCTAGATGTTCTCTGTGGCATTCCTAAGCTCCTATCGCTTTTGCAAGCCTCGCATGTGGCAACAAAAGTGATTTTTGTAAGGCTTGAAAAGGAAACAGCTCAATTAGGCCATGTACAAGTCTTTTGTCTTTCGGGAATGCTCCAAATTTCCAAGGCCATTTGAGTGATGTATGTTTGTGCGTTTGTGCCAGTGGCTGTTTAAAGAGTTCACTTTGCAAGAAGTAGAAGACGATTCTATATCTCCATCTGGCGGACAGATGTTGTAATCTACTTTTTATTCTTGTTTTCGTTTGATCCCATCCAACTGGGTTTCCCTGCAGGGATTTCGGAATTCCTTTTGAAGTGAGTATTTAGCACCAGCAGAGGCAGAGGAGGCTCTATTCTAAGCAATAGTTCTGTAGATCCTAGAGCTTTTTTAAACCAGGATCTCTGGTTTTGAGGGGAAGAAGACAACGTCACATTATAGTTAGATTAGAACGGGTGTCAGCAACCTGCGGCTTCGGAGCTGCATGCGGCTCTTTGGGCCCTCTGCTGTGGCTCCCTGTTGGGTGATTCTACTACTAGCTGGCCCCGCCCCTTGCCCTCCCCTCCCAGTCACTCCTCACCTGGGCTGAGAAGGAAAGGACGACAGTGGAGGATGGAGAAGCACCCAGGGCAGAGACAGAGAGATACAGAGAGAGGGAGAGAGAGAGAGACATAAAGAGATACAGAGTGGTTAAAGTGCAGTATTGCAGGCTGACTCTGCCCACCGCCAGCAGTTTGATTCTCACTGGCTCAAGGTTGACTCAGCCTTCCATCCTTCCGAGGTAGGTAAAATAAAAACCCAGATTGTTGGGAGCGATAGGCTGACTCTGTAAACTGCTTAGAGAGGGCTGTAAAGCATTGTGAAGTGGTATATAAATCCAAGTGCTATTGTTGCTAGCCTGGTAATGAAATATTTGGAAACCAATCCATAAGCTCAGAAAACAAACATCCACCTTCATTCTATACGCGAGCTACAGATATTTGCCACCATCACAAATTTAACATTCTTTTCCATGCATCGTTGTCTCTTAATCGCTCCTATAGAATTGCAGTTGTGTTGTTGAATGTTGCATGACAAACTGAGGTGGAGGATGTAAACGATTAATACACAGTGCAATGTAGGAGGAAACAATTGATCCAGCGATCGAAGAGGCAAACTCCTTTCCTAGTCGTTTGAGACTGTTTCGGCTTAGTTCCTTTCTTTCCATCTTTTCCTACCTTGTTAGGTTGTTGGGAAGATAGAATAGAATGGGAATAGTAGTTTCTTAGGAACAGGGTTCACTAGCTAAGACACTGAGCATGTTGATCAAAAGGTCAGCAGTTCAGCGGTTTGAATCTCTAGTGCCGTGTAATGGGGTGAGCTCCCGTTACTTGTCCCAGCTTCTGCCAACCTAGCAGTTTGAAAGCACGGAAAAAATGCAAGTAGAAAAATAGAGACCACCTTTGGTGGGAAGGTAACAGCGTTCTGTGTGCCTTTGGCGTTGAGTCATACTGGCCACATGACCATGGAGATGTCTTCGGACAGCGCTGGCTCTTCGGCTTTGAAATGGAGATGCGCCCCGCCCCCTAGAGTCAGGAATGACTACCACATATGTGCGAAGGGAACCTTTACCTTTTACCTTAGGAACAGGGAAAATAGAGAATTTTGTTTGGTTGACATTTTAATGAGGAACTGTCTGTCTCCAAACCTTGATGTGGATTGAAATTCGGTTATATGGCCAAATCTGCACTTCTTTGGATTTTGCAGATTTACTTTTTCATGGAAGGTCTCTCCCACCACGGAGACCAAGAACATTCCACTCAACCTCAAAAAACCTTGGAAGATCTGAGATCTTTTGAATGACGATAGCTGCTACTATGTTCAAAGTCCAGTTATTTCTTCTTTCTGTTTTGAAACTCATCCCTTATTTTCCAAGCTTTGATTTCTTTTTTTATCTTTGGGGCTCTGTGTCAGAAGTATTTTACAGAAGCTCTTTTGCACAGCTTCCTTTCCTTGGCTCTTCAAACCCAAACTCTGCCCAGAGTTACTTAGTGACTTCTCACTTAGGGAGGTTTGCCTCCACCACTGGGGTGGTGGAAGCCTCTAGTCAAGCATCTATCTTTCTGCCCCGATGGCAAGAAGAGCATTAGGGAGAGATGCCATTGGATTAGCCTTGCAGGAAGACCCTTCCAAATCGTGCAAACAATGGAGGAACTGGATCGATGTCATCTCTGGAAGGTCTGAGCTCTCGTTTTGGCGGTGTCCTTTGTAATAGTACGAGATGTTCAATGCTCTGGCAGGGAAATTATTAAGGCAGGATGCCTGTTGGGAGGCAAGATGTGGGGAAGCCGATAGAGCTAAGGCACCATCTGTTTGAAGGGGATAAGCACTCTATGGAAAAGGCCTAGGAGGTATCCGCCTGCTCTGAATTGGCTGCCATGGAAGGGATCTTCTTAAAGTCAAACCAACCATCCATCCTTAGACGCAACCTGGCTCATGTCTGTGGCTTGCTGACAATGCAGAAGGAACATCTCAGCCAGAAATGGAGACTATACACGTCAATCCATAACGCGAGCTTCTCTGATGTCTGAAGCCAAGTACTACTGTTTGAAAAACTTCTTCTGGGTTTCGATCTATTCCCAATTAAATAGGCAGATTGTCTGATGCAATGTACTGGGTTCCCTTCAGAAACGAGGAAGCAAACAAAAGTTATTTCAATGCCCTACATTCTCATGTGGCATCCTTGTTATTTTGTTGTAAATGCTTTCTTCTGGTTCCGTATAATGTATCTATATTTAAGGTAAAGGTAGAGGTAAAGGTTCCCCTCGCACATATGTGCTAGATGTTCCCAACTCTAGGGGACGGTGCTCATCTCCGTTTCAAAGCCGAGAGCCAGCTCTGTCTGAAGACATCTCGTGGTCATGAGGCCCACATGACTAAACGCCAAAGGTGCACGGAACGCTGTTCCCTTCCCACCAAAGGTGGTCCCTATTTTTCTACTTGCATTTTTTATGTGCTTTTGAACTGCTAGGTTGGCAGAAGTTGGGACAAGTAACGGGAGCTCACCCCATTATGTGGCACTAGGGATTCAAACCACTGAACTGCTGACCTTTCGATCAACAAGGTCAGCATCTTAGCCACTCAGCCGCCGCGTCCCTTTATCTATATTTAAGGTGGGCTAATTGGGTACTGTGATGTACCCTTTGGGTCTACTTTTCCTTACAATTCTTATACTCAAAACAACCTTGACCAATCCTGGAAACTGCATTTGTCCTCATCTTGTTCTGAGATACAAGATGTAACGACGACTACATTCTCATCTCTGGTTGCAAGATGATGCAGATCGCCTCCCAAATTAAAGAAAGAATCTATTAAAAATGGGGGAAAGAAAGATCCGGCAGAGAAATAGAAATCCTACCAAAGTCATAACCTTGAAGACAAGAAGCCAAGTTTATTTGGAGAGAATAGCTTCAAAGACAAAATAGATCAAAACTAGGATGGCCTCCCCCAGATGGCATGGTTCTACAGATGGAAAGCAATGACAGGCCATAAGGGACATGAGCTACTATGTATGTATTTATTTGTTTAACATAGTAAGAAAAATAATGTTTACACCACACTTGATCTTAGCCCAAAGGCCAAGAAATGATGGCCATGTTTTCCCTAGAGGGTGAACCTAAAGTGAGATTGATTTTGATAGTTGGCAGGAGGCTGCTGGTTATAATAGTGTGTGTAAACAGCATTTAGTCTCTTACTCCAAGGACAGGAGGACACACAGTTGGTAATGATGGATGTATTTTATCGGTGAACGAATAGTGCATTGTAGCTACTTACTATTTACTGGTCATTGGGATTCTGATCTTTTATTTTTTTTAAGGTTTAGTTATAAAAGGAATAACTTACCCTTTAGGGAGGATGCTTGTGATTACTCAAAAATATTGAATGGGAAAAAATATATATAATCAAATACAGTACTGACCTGGTTGCCATGAACCACCTAGGATCACTGTGTGAGATGAAAGTGCCATGTAAGCAGATTTAAATAGATAAATTGATTGATTGATTGATTGATCAAATTTGCATAACTGCCCACTCTGAGCAGTGTACAACAATGAACTGAGATTTCTTTTCCTTTCTTTCATTTGAATGAAATGTCATCCGTATGATTTCCCTTTGAGTGACCTCTTCAATAGGCCTGTGCAATTCATCTGCAGAAGCTGAAGCTGCTTTAAAGAGTTGCAGATTCCAAACCATCTTTTGGGAAGTTCAAAGTATTTAAAAGATCAACTGTATTAAAAATATATAATTTACCAAAACGTCTCTCTGAATTCCGTGTATCAATCAATCTATTCACCGTGAATAGATACGTAGAGATAAAACACATTTACCTACCATTCAAAAGAGACAATTGCAAAAGCTAAGAAGGAACGCGGTGGCTCAGTGGATAAGATGCTGAGGTTGTCAATCGAAAGGTCAGCAGTTCAGCGGTTCAAATTCCTAGTGCCGCGTAACGGGGTGAGCTCCCGTTACTTGTCCCAGCTTCTGCCAATCTAGCAGTTTGAAAGCACGTAAAAAATGCAAGTAGAAAAATAGGGACCACTTTTGGAAGGTAACAGCATTCCATGTGCCTTTGGTGTTTAATCATGCCGGCCACATGACCATGGAGGCGTCTTCAGACAGCGCTGGCTCTTTGGCTTTGAAACAGAGATGAGCACTGCCCCCTAGAGTCAGGAATGACTAGCACATATGCGCGAGGGGAATCTTTACCTTTTAAGAAGGAACCAAAAAGATCAGAGCACATACTTTCCAACTCCCAGATAAGCAGGGATTAATACCAGACAAACCATCAAGCAGAAAACAATACCCTAATCGAGGAACTATTGAGGAGATAACCTCACTCACACTACGATATCTAGTGAAATTCTGCAAGTTCAGAGAGCACCAAGGACTTCATTTAGTGCCCCAGGCATTTCAAAATGAATGCCTAGCCATTTCTGTTTCCAGAGCTATGGAAAATAATCCTGCAGCACGTTATCCCTTTACTTGTGCTCCTTCTTCTTATCTCCCAAGAGATAAGGTACAGAAGCATTTTATGCCTAAACATCCAAATTCTTTCCCTAGATTCTGAGAGCCCATCAAGATACAATTTTCACATTAGGCCATGGGGGAAAAAAAAATACGGAGAAAAAAAATGCATTTGCCGGCTCCGAAATGGGTCAGATTTTGCATGCATCTGCTTGGAATGATACTCTCTGTTGTGACTGTTCTCGTTTTTTGTTTGTTTGTTTGTTTGTTTGTTTGTTTGAAGAACTCCTGTTACAACAGCTGCTGAGGATGTTTAAAAGCCTGGCGCGTGGTTACATTTGCAATCCGGGCTGCCTTTGTGACTCCGACTCCATTGTCAGTAACAATAAGGGCGACAAAAAGGAAGTTGGAGGCAATTCAAGCCCTGATTTGGTCTTTAAGCTCTGAAAAGTACCCTGGCAGCTGGGTGATCTTTGTCGAATTCCAAAAATGCAAAAATTGTAGCTCGTTCCTGCGAATCAGATGAGACGATGGAGGCAGATGCTTGGCAGGATGATACGCACACCCCTCCATGTAAATGGAGCCCCCCCCCTTTCCCACTCTTGTTCAAATATTATATTGAACACAGATACTTAGTCCCTGGGCAGTTTAATTAAATTGGGATTCATCCTTGTTATATAAATGTGACTCTGCAGAAAGCCTTGGAGAATAAAATAAAAGATTGTTGTTTTTTTCTCGAACCCAAAGGGGAGTGAATCTCTCCCCCCCTCACTCCCTCCCTCAGACTTTTCAACAAACACACACAAACACAATTCTCTTTTGAAATCAAAGTGCATGGTTGATAAATACCATTCTAACAGACTCGGGTGGGGTTAATCTTTCTGGAAAAGGAATGTGGTTTCTGAATGTCGTTTAGCCTCTTGGGAAATTGGGTTGCTGGTTGGTTCCAGTTAATTAGACTCACTACATTTCTACCAGAATCTCATGCTATCCTTTCCCTGAAGAGTTTAAAAATCAAGGTTGGCCTATACAGCTGGGATGCTGGTCCGCAGAGCACTTTCAATTCCGCCCCCCGCCCCACCCCCGGCAAACTGAAAGGAAACATCTACTAAACACCCAGCACTTAATTTTATTCAGTGTTTTTTATTTCTTCTTAGTTCGTGACGATGATGTTGTGAATTCAAATTTCAGTTCGAGTTGGTCAAGTACAGAATATCAGAGTTGGGAGGAACCTTGGAGGTCATCAAGTCCAACCTTCTGCCCAAATAGGAGACCCTATACTACTCTGGAAGAATCACTGTCCAATCTCTTCTTAAAAGTTTCGAGTGATAGAGCACATGCAGCTTTTGAAACCAAGCCGTTCCAGCTCCTTTCAAAATGGGGCAATTGGATGCAAATTTGCATCGAAGTACTAAATTCTTAGAGGGATGCAGTGGCTCAGTGGGTAAGACACTGAACTTGTCGATCGAAAGGTCGGCAGTTCAGTGGTTCGAATCCCTAGTGCCGTGTAAAAGGGTGAGCTCCCGTTACTTGTCCCAGCTTCTGCCAACCTACCAGTTCGAAAGCACAGAAAAAATGCAAGTAGAGAAATAGGGACCACCTTTGGTGGGAAGGTAACAGCATTCTGTGTGCCTTTGATGTTTAGTCATGCTGGCCACATGACCACGGAGACATCTTCGGACAGCGCTGGCTCTTCGGCTTAGAAACGGAGATGAGCACTGCCCCCTAGAGTCGAGAACGACTAACATATATGTGCGAGGGGAACCTTTACCTTTACCTTACTATTCTTGGTTGTGGACCCATCAATATTTGGGGATTTGACCATTGCAGCAGTGGCATCTTTCCAAGATGTATGGAGCCACCTATCTGTCATTTATCACAGCCCTGAAAATGTGCCATGTTGGATGCATTTGTCTTCTGCTATCCTATTGTGGAGGTACAGAAACGTTCCCTTTCATTAAGACACATGTCCTGTTGGAAATGGCTCCTTTGAGCCACATTATTCTTCATTGTTCCCTGTAGAGGTAATTCTGAATGATTTTCATTTATCCTGTTTCGAAGACATCACTCCTTTTTGTCATGTCTCAGATGCAGTCATTGTTTGGGTGTATGCTTCCATGTTATACGATTCTGATTCTTGTATCTACTATCAGGGACCTACATGTAGAAGGTCAAAAATCAAGTGGAGCTGATGACTGCAGCAAAGACCAAGAAACCTATTAATAAACCACTTCCTTGGAATCTCTCTGGATAAAGAAAGGACAAGAGATTGCCCATTTATGCTCTGGATGGCTTGTCCTTACAAGGAGACTGCAGGACAGTGATTTTCCATGGGTTTGAGCACCAAGGGACATTGAGATCAACCAAGTTGGTCACAACTGCAGCGGAGACTTTTAAAGGACCCTAAACTCACTTTCTAATCATTTTTGAATACTGCCTAGTAAGCACCCTAAAGTTATTAGAGACCTTTGGAATGATAACTTTGAAAACTCATTGGGTGTGTTTTATCTTCAACTCCGAACAAAAGAAAAATTAATTATAAGCTTAAGAACATGAAAATAATTTGAAATAAAACAGCAAAGCGCTAAATATGATTTTGATCTAAAAACTCATAAGGCTTTGAGTCCAGATAAACTTGGAACATTGACTTTTACTAAGATTTTGGAATTAACTATAAAAATATGTATCTTCTCATGGGCAACATACCAGTAGTAAAATCCAATTTTTTTTTACTATTGGTTCTGTGGGCGTGGCTTGGTAGGTGTGGTGTGGCTTGGTGGGCATGGCAGGGGAAGGATACTGCAAAATCTCCATTCCCACCCCATCCCAGCCAGAGGTGGTTTTTGCCGGTTCTCTGAACTACTCAAAATTTCCGCTACGGGTTCTCCAGAACCTGTCAGAACCTGCTGAATTTCACCCCTGCAACATACTATATTTTAAGTAGAATGTGGACCAGCAAAATGTGTCCACTAGTGACTTGGGATGAAATGCAGAATATAGAATAACGGCTGGTAACGAAATTCAGAAGGAAACATTTTGAGTTTCAAAACATAGCAGCACTGTTGCTCCATGCTTCAACATACAAGAAATACCATGGACACAGTTGGCTTAAAAACCGACTGGACAAATTCTTTTAAATTTGTTTTACCAGAGTAAAACAAATTACTCGGGTTACCAGAGTCCCAAACCTTCATATTGAGTGTATGGTCAAACATTAGCAAAGGCCTGTTTCTACCATATGTTGTTTATGACCTCTAAAGATGCTGAACATATCTTGATAGAAGGCTACGTTGATCCATATGGATTGCTGGTTAATTCATTCAAAACAAAGCTTTTGCTCTTAGGGATATCCCAGTCCACTGAGTATTATATTAATCTTGTGGGAGGTTACAGAGATAATAATGTGTTTGCTCCCACAACTGAATCAATGACCGTTGACTTAATAAAACTTTAAACTTTAGTGGAGGTGAGGATCACCCTTCTTTCCCTGGGTTTAGGCTTCTTGTTCAACCTTTAGCTGAGTGAGGCGTGCGCGCTTCGAAGGCTAAACAAAAAAATGAGTTAAAATAATGATCGCTCCTGCAAGATCAGATTTTCTTGGTTCTAATAGCTGTGGTTATAATCTCCTTGGAAGATAAATCATATTTTTTTTCCCCATCGCACAAGAAGAGTATAATATTCTTTTCTTTCATATTTGCCTAATTTTTTCCGGCCTGACCATCTGTACTATTATGTCTTAGCAAGATTTAATCTTATGATATTGGAAATCCAGACAGGATGTTTTCAGCTGAAAATACGTATAAATAACTTGAATTTTGTATCAAGTTATAATCCAGAGCGGTACATTATAACAATTTAACAGAATCCCTTTTTAGTTTACAGCAGACGTGTTTTGTAATATAGAACGATGGCAAAGATGGAGGCTGTAAGCAGCCAGATGAAAGGAGACATTGGATGAAGGGCGTTCTTGTCACTGAGATTTATTTTCCTCTTTCACTCTTCCATTTATTTCTTTATTTTCAGCACAGAGTCCTAAATCATTGAAGAATTGGTACATATCCAAAATGCATCTATTGACCCAGATTCATCCCTCCAGTAACAAGAATAAAGCAATTGTTTTTCCAAGAACCTAATAGATCTTATCCACACTAGCATGCTTGCCAATAAATACTTGGGTCTTCAGAAGTCATCTCCAAGCTCAGTAACACAACCCAATTCTACCCACAAATTACCCATGAAAGCTACACCATTTTGAGAGGTCTCCTTGGTTAAATGGTCTACCATCCCTCAAGTATGAACTGCGCTAGCCATAAAGTTGGATTCAGTGACTCTCCCCAGCTTTGATTCTATAGACTTCATCTCTACATGTTTTGTTCACACATGCATCCGTGCCAAGTGGAACACCCAACGTTCTCTAGTCTGGTGCTTTCCAAAGATGCTGAGACTGAAACCCCAGAATTCCCTAGGGCCATATCGGAATTCAAGAAGCCATTACATTGGGGTCAAAGTTTCTAAGCAACTCATGAAAAGTATAAGGGTCCATATAACTGATCTAGACGTCTAAAAAAATTCAACCCAGTGAGTTGGATAGAGAAGGGAGTTAAGAATGTAATTTCCCTTTTCAACTGGGTAGCTTACCCTTAGTCTGCTTATTATATTCAGTGGAGCCTAAATGAAAGTGAATAGGTATCCGTCACCCCAGAGTTCTCTGCGGGAACTGATGAATGAAAGGAAGTTGAGTACCTATATAAATATGCCTTTATGTCCTCTGTTGCAATGTACAAAGAAGAACAGGATGTTGGGACATTTTGCTTTTTCCACATATGGAGATAGAGTTGTACTCCCAGTGCATGTTCTGAGTAAATGAGAATGCCAGATGTTTTGCCTTTTGCATAAAATTTGCACTCTGCTGGCTTCCGGGTTGCCAATGAGCGTGGAGTCCTGTGGTGGGTTATTTCCGTAGTTGAGAGAGAGAGGGAAAGTGAGGGGAGGAGAGAAAGAGAGACAGACAGAGAGTGTGAGAGAGAGACAGAGAGAGGGAGGGAGGCAGAGAGACAGAGAGAGGGAGAGTGGGGAAGAGAAAGAGAGAGGAGAGAGAGAGACAGACACAGAGAGAGACAGAGAGAGGGGAAAAGAAAGAGAGAGGGGGAGAGACAGACACATAGAGAGGGAAAGGGAGACAGAGAGAGGGAGAGAGAGGGAGAGGGAGACATAGAGAGGGAGAGAAACAGAGAGAGGAAAGAGAGAGAAATAGAGAGAGAGGGAGAGAGCACACATACACAGAGAGAAGGAAATTGGACAGCTTACCTTATTAAGACTCCATTCATCTTCTGTTACTAACTATGGGTTGTAATAACGCAATCATGAATTAATGAGGGAATATCACGCTCTACATTCCTGCCGCTAAAAACATCATTGCAAGTGCAAAGGTCAGGGAAGAAACCATCCAGGACTACCAACTAAAACCACTTCAAACTGCCTTCCCTCCCGCCCCCCCAAAAAAGAACTAAGAATAAGCCATGTTCCCCAAACAAATCTACCTGAGAAAGCCTTTTAAAAAAAAGTTTAATTAGCTATTGCAAGTCAGGGAGAGCTTTATTTTGCCCGTTGACCATTGAAACCCCTAGTCCCCATTTATTTATATTCATTCCTTGTTCATGTCCACGTTTATACTTATACCTGTTGTCTAGGACATGTTCGACAAACTAAATAAATAAAATAAAACTAAAATAAAAGACCCACTAGCAACCATTTATGGTAGAAACCATTCCACGCGGTTTCAAAAAAGAAATCCCATTCCCCCCCACTCTCCAAGCTACCCTCCCATTGTAATAAGCAGAGTCAATGATGCACGATAAACCTCAACATGTATTAAGAGAATTTCTAGGGTTTTGCACCCAGAAGTGTCACACTGCTATACCACAATCGTCTAGGATTCTTCCTGTTGTGTGTTGGCATCAGTTGACATGAAATCTGTGTTATGATTCCCCCAGTCTCGCCCCGCCCAAACAGAAGACAAGCTGAATTCACAGCCTGTCTAGGTAGTTTCCTTTCAGTCCTTCTTGTGCTTCAGTTTTGGGTTTCTGTATTTGGAGCGTAATAAAAAGCATAAAACAGAACAGAATAAACAACAGAACGCAGCCGCGCGAGCTGTCTTGGGTGCACCTAGGTACACCCACATTACAGCAATTCCCCGCGAGCTGCACTGGCTCCCTATTGGTCTCCGGTCACAATTCAAGGTGTTGGTTATTACCTTTAAAGCCCTACATGGCTCAGGGCCAGGTTATCTTCAAGACCGCCTTCTACCGCATAACTCCCAACAACCGGTAAGATCCCACAGAGTTGGTCTCCTCCGGGTCCCGTCAGCTAAACAATGCCGGCTGGTGGGCCCACGGGGGAGGGCCTTCTCTGTGGCTGCCCCGGCTGTCTGGAACCAGTTACCCCCTGAGATCCGGACTACCCCCACCCTATTGGCCTTCCGGAAAGCGGTGAAGACCTGGCTTTTCTGGCAGGCGTGGGGCTGTTGATCTCGCTCTTGCGATCTGGCGAGATCCGGCCATGAATGGTGTGAATGAGTTTTTAATGTTTTTTAATTTTTAATGTTTTTTATGAGGATTTTAAATGTATTGTGAGCCGCCCTGAGTCTTCGGAGAGGGGCGGCATATAAATTGAATAAACAAACAAACAAACAAACAAACAAACAAACAGAATGAAAAGAGTTTATTAGATTATAGAACATAGAATAATAAGATTGGGAGCAGTGGTGGGATTCTACCGGTTCGCCCAGTGGCGGCAGTGGGAAACTCCGCCCACCCACCCGGACATCATCACAGACACTCTGCACATGCACAGAAGTTTCTGTGCATGTGCAGAAGTGTCGTGCACAAGCAAAGCGAGTGCACACATGTGTGCACTCACAGTTTCGAACCAGTGGCGAAGGTTAGTGGAGCCCACTACTGGTTGGAAGGGTCCTTGGGAGGTCTTCTAGTCCAACTCCCTGATCAAGCAGGAGACTCTATATCATTCCAGACAAATGTTGTCTAGTCTCTTCTCGAAAACCTCCAGCAATGGAGCACTTTATCTTGTCCAGGTTCTCTTAAATTAAATAGGTTCTGTTACATTTAAGGTTCTCTTAAATTGTTATGATTAATTAGACTATTTTTCTCTAGCATTCTTTTTCCTTTCTTCTTTCCTCCCTACAAACCAATCGTCATGCAATATTGTCAGAACTTTGGTTGAAGACAACGAAGTTTGCAGTACGTGTCACTTCAATCGGAACCGAAAACAAAGTTCCTCGAATTTAGTATTACTACCAGTTAATCTGAAATTCTTCATTTTAGACATCTACGGAGATTCTCAGTCATCTAAGTCATGGTTCTGCCAAAGGTGCTTTTTCAAAAGGCAACTGGACTTTCCTTGTCTTTCCTTGAAGATGTTTCGCTTCTCATCCAAGAGGCTTCTTCAGCTCGGAGGGAAGAACTGAAGAAGCTTCTTGAATGAGAACGGAAACATCTTCAAGGAAAAACAAAGAAAATCCAGCTGCCTTTGGTAAAAGCACCTTTGGAACGATCTCCCTTTTAGATTTATTTTCGTGAGCGTGCAAAAGCATCTCACATTTTTGAGAGGTGGCGAATGAGATTTGAGCTTACGGCCATTTCCTTAAACTTTAAGCGCCTTAAACTTTTACCAACTCATTGTTTAATATTTGAAGTATAGATCTGCTTTATTGGTTTCTAATTTTCTAGGGCGCGGTGGCTCAGTGGCTAAGATGCTCAGCTTGTCGATTGAAAGGTTGGCAGTTCAGTGGTTCGAATCCCTAGTGCCGCCTAACGGGGTGAGCTCCCGTTACTTGTCCCAGCTTCCACCAACCTAGCAGTTCGAAAGCAGGTAAAAAATGCAAGTAGAAAAATAGGGACCACCTTTGGTGGGAAGGTAACAGCATTCCTTGTGCCTTTGGCGTTGAGTCATGCCGGCCACATGACCACGGAGACGTCTTTGGACAGCGCTGGCTCTTTGGCTTTGAAACAGAGATGAGCACCGCCCCCTAGAGTTGGGAACGACTAGCACTTATGTGCGATGGGAACCTTTACCTTTACCTTTTAATTTTTTGGGACATTGATACTTCGTGTCATTTTCTCTTTAAAGATTTTCTTAACGACCAGGGATTTAGTTTTTTGTTTCTGTTTTTTTTTAATCATGTTCTGACAATGGCTTTCTAAAAAATGCTACAATCCGTGTTCTGTTTCATAAGTTATCAACAATCTTTTCTCGTGTCAGAAAATAATCTTGCAAGAATCCCTAAGAAACAAAAGAGCTTTCAAATTTATGGCAAGCTGCCCTGGGTTCTTGCGAATATACACAAGCCACAACCAAATCCTATTTTAATAGGAGATGCTAATACTAAAGCCGGGGGATTTTTCTTGCAAAACATGTGTTCTGCCACTCAACAGTAATAGTTGATTCTCAGGCTGATAGAAATTCAGGGGTCTGTTGTGTCATCAGCGAGCTTCAAGCTTCTTTGTTAATGATGAAAAGATCTGCCTTCTTACCGACTCTCGGGAAGATTGTTAGAAAAGAAATTTCGGGGGGGGGGGGGAAATCCACTCTCACGCAGACAAGAAATATTAGTTCTAAATGGCAAATACTGTAGCTGCTATAATTCTCATAATCCCTCTCTTTCTGTTCAATAAATCCTTTCTAGCACTGATGATGTTACCTAGCTTGGATAATGAAATGTCTGCAAGAAAACAACCAAGTTCAGAGAGCACCAAGGACCCTACAGTCCTCCTCCTCCTCCTCCTCCTCCTCCTCCTCCTCCTCCTCTTCTTCTTCTTTGCAAACCCCACTACCTTCTAGCACAGTTGATGTTACCTGGTTGGGTAATGAAACAACTGTGAGAAAACAACCAAGCTGTGGGGCCACCAAGGATCCTACAGTCGTCCTCGTCGTCATCGTCCTCCTCATCTCTGCAAACCTCCCTCCCTTCTAGAACTGATGATTATGTAGTTGGGTAATGAAACATTCTTCAGAAAAATGCCCGAACTCAAAGGACACCAAGGACCTCACAACAAATCTCGCTAAAGAGAAGTTGGTGAGAAGCATGCTTGGAAAAGGAATCAGTGACTCCTAGACAACAGTTTAACCTCCCATTATGATTAAGTATTTCATTCTTTGGAAAATGTTGATCCTTGTGGACACCTTCACACACCAAGATCGGGCCACACTCTGTGTCCAGAGCATCCAAACATCAGTTTAATTTTGGGACGAACGGAGACTTTATCGGACCGCATAATTTGATAATGATCTCAAGATACTCTACGTGTCATGATGGATTGGGCCATGGAAAGATTATGAATACTTCACAGCCCCAAGGAGGATAGAACCTACAGTTCTAGAGGACAATCTCGTAGGATAGGGGTGTCAAACTTTGAGCCTGAGTGGCGTAGCAGGCTAATGCCTCCTATTAAGGCAGCATTTAACATCCAGCTGCCTGCAATTACTGTAAGTTCTAATCTCACCAGGCTCAAGGTTGACTCAGCCTTCCATCCTTTCTAAGGTAGGTGAAATGAGGACCCGGTTTGTGGGGGCAATAAGCTGACTTTGTATAAATATACAAAAGTATGAAGGCTATTGCTTAGCGCCTTGTAAGCCGCCCTGAGTCTCCGGAGAAGGGCGGCATATAAATATAAATATAAAAAATAAATAAAAATAAATAAAACTCAAGGCCCGTGGACCGGATCTGACCCATGGAGTGCTTAGACCTGGCCCATGAGGGGTGGGGGGGCAACCCTGGACACAGTGAAGGACCAGCCTGCGGTGCCTCTGCCAGTGAAAATGGAGCTCGGGAGGGCCGTGTGTGGTCTGTTTTCTCTGACAGAGGATTGCAGGAGCCCGTCGCAGCCGAAAATGGAGCTTGGGAGCCCATTTTTGCTGGCAGAGTGCTCGGGACACCATAGGTGCCCCCGACACAATGTCAAGCTGGCCACACACATCCTGCCACCCTCACCACCCCCCAAGGGTCAAACACAGCCCTGATGTGTCCCTCAATGAAATTGAGCTTGACACACCCCTGCTGTAGGACGTTAATGCAATATTGTTGATTTCCATTTCTTAACCCAACAACTCCCCAGGAGCCTTGCAATGACGGTAAAGCACGAGAAAAACTTTTATGGAAAGAGAGAGAGAGAGAGAGAGAGAGAGAGAGAGAGAGAGACACCCAGTGCTGCTGTTGCTGTTTTACTGTGGTTAGCAGAAATCAGAATCAAAACGGCTATGTCCTGGCTGACCACTTTTTCAGCTACGGGGAGGGACATTCCTTCTTTTTATTAATATAAAACCACAATGTCATTATGTCGCCCATGCATCCCGTGTGTAATTACCCCATTTTAAAGATAAATCCATTGTCTTGGAGGCATCCATCATCTTTGTCACCTTTAGCACTGAAGGTGAGACACTAAATGGACACCTTTTACTAATATTAATTTCTATATAGTTATAAATTGTGAATAGACTATCCATTGTTCTCTTTGACAGAGACAGGCCAATGACAGAGATTAAATTATCTATCTTCGTAGAAGCAGCGAGGCCGCTTGGAAAATGTTCATACAGATCTTACTTTTCTGTATATGGGGGTTGGGGGAAGGTCTCCATTATGCTTATCCTTGAAGTCTCTTTCCAAAATTCTGAAGGTTTCCAAGAAGACAATGAGATTCTTTCTCAAGAAGCAATGAGAAGAGCTGTCCATGATATGCATTCTCAACAATTTGATTGAATTAAAAGCTAGGTTGAAATCAAAGTGGAGTTCGAGATTTGGCAATTTGAAGCAAAGGTTTTAGTGAAACCACCTTCTAACTAGCTAGCTAGCTCATCCATTCATCTAGCGTATCTACCGTATCTCTCTCTCTCTCTCTCTCTCTCTCTCTCTCTCTCTCTCTCTCTCTCTCTCTCTCTCTCTCTTTATGTCTATCTATTGTATCTACCGTATCTGTCTGTCTGTCTGTCTCTCTCTCTCTATCTATCCCATCCATCCATCCATCCATCCATCTATCTATCTATCTATCTATCTATCTATCTATCTATCTATTGTATCTACCGTATCTGTCCGTCTATCTATCGTATCTATGATAGCTACCATATCTATCTATCTATCTATCTATCTATCTATCTATCTATCTATCTATCCATCCATCCACCTACCTAGCTTTTATTTACCTCTCTCTCTCTCTCTCTCTACCTATCCATCTAACTACCTACCTACCTACCTACCTACGACAAAATGAAATGTGAATACAAGAATTACAATATTTTCAAAATTATTTTGAATAATTCAATTGAATGGTTGAATTGTCCCACAGCAAGTTGGCCTTGGCGAGCTGGCCCATTCCGTAGAAAGAGATCATAACCAGAAACTCCTTTTGTAGGAGAAGAAAACTTTCAAGAAACCAGGAGAAAATTCAGCCTTTGCCTGAGGACACTTTATTCTTTCATGGTCACTTGATATACAGTAGACAAGTACTCCAGAAGGACATGAGTTGCAAACTCAGTTGGACAATCCTTATATGTAGAAATGAGAAAGAGGGGGGAGAGAGAGGAAGGGAGGGAGGAGAGAGGGGGGAGAGACAAAACTTCACCTGAGTGTAGATCTTGTCTTTAGTCCTAATTAGGAGTGCTATCCATCATGCCAGGAAGTTTCCATTCATTTTGGTGATTGCAGACATGACAAATGGATCTTCGAATAAATGGGATGTCGGGGTGAGCCAGAGATGGATGCGTTATGCATGGAATGAGTGTAATAAGTACAGTTAATGTTGGCATTCAGCCAACACTGTCACCCGGTGCTATGGGGGGAGGGGTGTCACCCCGAGTCTCTGACCGAGGCCAAAACACCAATAAATGATTCCTCGTCTTTCCCATTTGTTACAAAACGAACACCTTGTCGAGGCCCATGTTCTTTGTTTTCTGATCTGTCACTTTGTGGTAGGGATGGCAACTAATTGAGTATTAGCTTAATTGTTCCTCGTAAAATACCGATCGTATCACTTTTTGTGTGTGTGTGTGTGTCCGCTTTCAGTCTCTCTGGCTTTTAATTCCAGCCTCCTCTCCCCGCGTCAAGATTGATTATCTCCATTCAGAAGGGCCAAAATGGCAAGTTCATTGAAGATTAATTTAAGGAAGGGGGGGATCATTCGCCAGAGGAATGTATCTCTATGTGTGTGTGTGTCTCTGTGTGTGTGTGTTTTAATCCTCCTCTCTTAAATTGAATTTAGTTTTAATTTTAAAGCGTTCGCGGATGTGCGGGAGTCAAAGGTTCTTCGGGGATAATTTACAATGTACCAACCAATCAGCATCAGTTTGGTTCCTGGTGGGCAGATGATACCTGCTGGGGGAAGAAAGGTTAGGTATTTGCAAATTAATCATTCTATTATCATCATCAATACGGAGTTAGCATGGGATGGTCAGTAGCAATTTGGACACCTGGGGCCGACCTGGTTGTTTACCGCATGCACACCTGTGGGCTCCGGCAAGAAGGTGGCAGGCATATCTCATCTCTGAAGGTGCTACAGGTGAAAAGCAAATAAATTGCTTGCTGTAACGATCAATTACTCCTGGTTTTTTTGCTCTTCTGCAAGGCGCCACATCAAGAGCATACTTGATGAAGCCAGAACCCAGCTCCTATTGGGTGGATGTACAACAGTTTGACGTACAACAGTTCATTTAATGACCTTTGGAAGTTACAACGGCACAAAAAAAAGGGACTTATGACTGTTTTTCACGCTTACAACAGTTGCAGCATTCCCAGGGTCATGTGTTCAAAATTCAGATGCTTGGCAACTGACTCATATTTATGACAGTTGTAGTGTCCTGTGGTTGCCTGATACTTTTTGGCGACCTTCTGACAAGTAAAGTCCACAGGGAACCCAGATTCACTTAACAACAACAATGTGACTAACTCAACAACTGCTGCGTAGAGGTGGGATTCACATATTGTAGCAACCGGTTCACCCAGCAGCAGAAATGTGAGTGTTCACACATGTGTGCGGCATCACAAAACACAGAAATTCGGTCTCGTGCATTGTCCACACATGCATGCAACATTAAACAACACAGCAATTCGTTCGCTCGCGTGTACCGTTCACACATACATGCGGCATCAAAAGCACAGCAATATAGGAGGGGATTGTGCCCAGGCGGCACTACCGGTTCACCTGATTCGGTCCGAACCGGCTGAATACCACCTCTACTGCTGTGATTCACTTAACAAATGTGGTAAGGAAAGTCATAACATGGGGCAAAAATCATTTAACAACTGTCTTGCTTAGCAAAATAAATTTTGGGTTCAATGGTGTTTGTAAGTTGTGGACTACCTGTATTGGATCAATGCTTACTCTCTATTATCCACCCCAAAATGTTATGTAAAAGGTAGTCTTTTAAAAGGGGAATCTGCTCTTTCGTTTAATGTTTCCTTCTGTGGTTGGATATTTTGGGATAATATATGTCCTCTTAAGGACCATGGATCAAGGACCATGACTAGAAAATGAAAGAAGAATAGACGTAGTGGCAAGATTTTTTTTAATGTTTATCTAAATTGAACATAGGGACTCAGTGGCTAAGACGCTGAGTTTGTTGATCGAAAGTTCGGCAGTTCAGTGGTTCGAATCCCTAGTGCCGCGTAACAGGGTGAGCTCCTGTGACTTGTCCCAGTTTCTGCCAACCTAGCAGTTTGAAAGCACGTAAAAAATGCAAGTAGAAAAATAGGGACCACCTTTGGTGGGAAGGTAACAGTATTCCGTGCGCCTTTGGCATTGAGTCATGCCAGCCACATGACCATGGAGATGTCTTCGGACAGCGCTGGCTCTTCGGCTTTGAAACAGAGATGAGCACCGCCCCCTAGAGTCGGGAACGACTAGCACATATTCCGAGGGGAACCTTTACCTTTAATTTGAACATGAAAACTTCATTTTATTAGCTTTGTTCATATTTTCTGGCCGGGTTACTTCAGCCTAAAATTGATAAATAGCAAAACCTCTGATGCTTTTCCAGTTTTACCATCATAGGAGAAAATTCATAATCAGTTCAATAGAACCTGCCTTCCTTCCATATGTTATTGCTAAGTAAGGAAAAACAGCAAACAGCAAACATTAGAAATACTAAGTGACAATTTGATATTTATGGGGCTAGTGCATATTCCTTCAACTATTTTGCAGGCGAAACTAAATATAAGTTGAATAAAGTATATTTGTATTACTAGAAAATTGATCTGGGAAATCTGGAACAAAGAAATCTGGAACAAATCTAAACGAACGTAAACAAATTAACACAGTGTCACTTTCCACACAAATCTTTCTCTTTTTATGTCAGGAGGATTAAACTTGTTAAATCCAGCAAGAATACACTATAATCATATTTTTTTTTCAAAAAAGCAAAGCCACAATAATCAGACATTTACAACTAATAAATTACTGCTGTAATTCCTTTGCAATAAGGCTTTGAAATATAATCTGTCATTTCAGATTTACAGAACATGACTCTTCATAATTATAATTCTCAGACACACATTACCGGTTATAATTAAATTCGGTTTTCAAAAAATTTCTGATGTATTTCTATGGATTATCTGTTCATATTATGTTCTAATAGTGAAATTAATGTATAATCTGTTGAATAAATTTGGTGAGTCCTTGAATGTACCTTCACAAGGCACTGTTGATGAAACGCTGGGAAGTTAGATAAGAACAAAAATGTATACAGTTTTTCCTATGAAGATTTACAAAACCAGTCTGAACTCAATTACAGGCAGAAATGATGAACTTTTTTTGAATAAAGCCAGGCTCTGAAAAGCTTTCACACCTCTTCAAAGACTATCAAAAATGTTAAATTATAGCCAGTGTGACAAAGATCTTTGAAAATGGACTTGCTAAGAATGTAACAAGGGATTAAATTGCAAACTCTTTCAAGCAAAAAATTATCCCTTAAAGTCCTGGAAACAAGTCTATTTACTTATATGAACTTGCTCTGTCATCAGATTTTTTTTTTAAAAAAAGCAGTTCTTAATTCCAAATTATGCATAGGAACTGTACCACCAAGTTGAAAGGAAGGAAGGAAGGAAGGAAGGAAGGAAGGAAGGAAGGAAGGAAGGAAGGAAGG
>WNWU01000065.1:2890030-2927595 GCA_012654045.1 Ptyas mucosa | reverse complement strand
GAAGGAAGGAAGGAAGGAAGGAAGGAAGGAAGGAAGGAAGGAAGGAATTCAGATGGAGAGGAAGAGAAGTGAGGGAGGGAAAGAGATGAAGAAAGGAAAATAGGGAAAGAAGGTAAGAAGGAAATGAGATGGAGAGAAAGTAAGGGAGGGATGGAGGGATGAAGGAAGGAAGGAAGGAGAAGGGAAGGAAGGGAGGGAGGGGGAGGGAGGGAGGGAAGGAAGGAAGGAAGGAAGGAAGGAGAGCAATCCATGCCAATACAGTATTTCTTGAATATTGTAAACTTTCTTTCTAAGAGAGGGAGGGAGGGAGGGAGGAAGGAAAGAAACAAAGAAGAAAGGAGGGAAGGGAAGGGAGGGAGGGAGGGAGAAAGGACGGAAGGGAGGGAGGGAGAGAGGAAGGAAGATATTCACTCTCATGAATATCTAAGCAATCTTTAATTGCCTGGATGCTAAGCCTCTTCATGTATCCAGGTCAACCACTTTCCCTCACTCAATCATTTTTGAGAGTGCGGTCAAAGTGCCATCACAGGCATCACAACTTTGTGCAATGATGATACCATCATCTTCATGCCCTTTACGGGGAGCCTTTTGTGGCCTTTGGTAATCATTTGTAACTATTTAATTTTGCTCTGCTGGATTAAGTATTACTTCCTAAACTGTCAAAGGTCTTCATTAAAATCCAGGCCCTCTCTGGGTTTTGGGATATTTTTATCCAAGTGAAAATATGGAGTGCAGATGGGGAACCACATCTGGAATCTTTAGGAAAAGACAATGAGTCTTAGAGCGCAGCATGGCAGGCTACTTCAGCTGACTGCTAGCTGCAGTTCAGCAGATCAAATCTCACCGGCTCAAGGTTGACGCACCCTTCCATTCTTTTGAGGTGGGTAAAATGAGGACCCAGATTGTTGAGGGGCAAGAGGCTGACTCTGTAAACCACTTAGAGAGGGCTCTGAAGCACCATGAAGCAGCATATAAGTCTAAGTGCTATTGCCCTTCTTTCTTCCTTCCTTCCTTCCTTCCTTCCTTCCTTCCTTCCTTCCTTCCTTCCTCCCTCCCTCCCTCCTTCCCTCCCTCCCTCCCTCCCTCCCCCTTTCCTCCTTCCTTCCTCCTTCCTTCCTCCTTCCCTTCCCTTCCTTTCCTTTCCTTCCTTCTTTGTTGATACAATGGTTAGAATGCATTATTGCGGCTCTGCCCATAGCCAGCAGTTCGATCCTGACTGGCTCAAGGTTGACTCACCCTTCCATCCCTCCGAGGTGGGTAAAATGAGGACCCAGATTGTTGGGGGCAAGAGGCTGAGTCTGTAAACCGCTTAAAGAGGGCTGTAAAAAGCACTATGAAGCGGTATAAAAGTCTAATATAGCTATTGCAATAATGAACATATTCAAAATTCTGTATTCAACATCCAGGGACAACAGACCACAAACCATGATGTATGAACGACCGTGACAGGGTCAACCAAGCTACGAACAAGCAAACCACGTCATAGCTCTGTGTCAATTCTCCACCCTTTAAGAGTTCCTGAACGTCCTTATAATCATCGAAGGAGTTTGTGTTTCTTCTTAAGTTGCGCTTTTAAACAAATGCTTGGCTTCACTCAATGTCAGCCGAAGAGAAAGGGTGGAGAAGACAGCCTACCTTTCATTTCATCTCACGCTTGGAACGCAAATGCTTAAAAGTAAAAAAAAAAAAAATGAAATAAAAAAAAAATCAGTAGCAGGAACAGGTAACTGGGAAAGTGTGTTTGTTATCTTTCAGCCGGAGAAGGCGAACTCGGTTTCAATGCCCCTGATGAATGGAAATATCTCTGTAGATATTTCTAATACAAGGCTGTCTTTCATTTGACTGATTGAAGTCAAATGAAGCCTAGAATCAGTAAGTCATCATCTGATCTCCTCGGCGTCATTTTTCTCCCTTTGATATTGCTCTCCTTTGCTTTCTTCCTCTCTTTGTTCCACCTCCAGAATCAAATTTCTCTTTTAGGAATGGAAAGAATGTTATGCCTCCCCCTCCCAGCCCCCCTCACCCCACAATCTTTACAGGAAAGTCTTCCCAGTTAGAGATCTGGGGGCATAGGAGAAGAAGGAATTGGATCCAGGTGCAATCTTCACACTGTTTATTGGATTCCTTCTTCTGTCTCTTTCTTTCCCAGTTTCTCTCCCGCTCCCTCTCTTTCCGCTCCCTCCATCTCTTTCTCTCTCCTTTTCTCTCTGCCTCCCTCTCTCTCTCCCATCTCTCTCTCTACCCCTTTCTCTCCCTATCCCTCTCCTTTGCTCCCTCCTTCTCCTCCCTCTCTCTGTTTCTCCCTCCCTCCCTTTCTCTCCTCCTCCCTCTCCCTCCCTGTCTCCCTCTCCCTCCCTCTCTCTCTCCCTCCCTCTCTGTCTCCCTCTCCCATCTCTCTCTACCCCTTTCTCTCCCCTCCCTCTCCTTCCCTCCTTCTTTCTTCTCCCTCTCTCTGACTCCCTCTCTCTTTTTCTCCCCCTTCCCCCTCTCTCTCCCTCTGTCTCTCCCTCTCTTGCTTTCTCTCCTCCTCCCTTCGTCTCCCTCCATCTCTCCCTTTCTCCCTCCCTCTCCCTCCTTGTCTTTCCCTCTCTGCCTCCCTCTCTCTCTACCCCTTTCTCTCCCCTCCCTCTCCTTCATTCCCTCCTTCTCCTCCCTCTCTTCCCTTTCCCTCTCCTTCTCTCTGTTTCTCCCTCCCTCCCTTTCTCTCCTCCTCCCTCTCCTTCCCTCTCTCCCTCTTTCTCTGCCTCCCTCTCCTATCTCTCTCTCTACCCCTTCCTCTCCCCTCCCTCTCCTTCACTCCCTCTTTCTCCTCCCTCTCTCCCACTCTCCCCCTCCCTCTCTCTGACTCCCTCTCTCTTTTTCTCCCTCCTTTCCTCTCTGTCTCTCTGTCTCTCTCACACACTTTCTCTCCTCCCCGTCCCCTTCTTTCTCTCCATCTCCCTCCCTCTATCTCTCTCCCTCCCCCTCCTCTCTCCTTCCTTCTCTCTCCCTCTCTGCCTCCCTCTCCCTCTCTCCCATGTTCAGCAATGAAAAAAAACTACAATGACAGATAAAGCCTAAAATATAATCACTAAGCCTGAAAAAGTTGGGCAAATGCTTAGTTCCTAAGCTTGATAGGTCCTCAGTGAAAGAAACATGGAGAGAAAAGTAGATTTTCAGGGACTGAAACTTAAACCAAAGCATGTACTTGAAAACAAGTACCCCTGATTTGCATTGTGATTACTCCCAATAAGCCAAGATAAGATTACATGCTTAGATTTCTTTCATCTTCTTCTGGTCAGTAGTTAATTTAGGAATGTTTATTCATCTCTCTTCAAGCATTCCGAGGAACAATCTAGCTTGGCATATTTTCTCTTCTGTATTTTTATATTTAGAATTCTTTCAGGTTGGGCGCAAATCTGCTTTGTGTGTGATGCTTCATGGTTTTGACGTTTTCCCATGTAACCCAAAGTATCACTTGTGACAAGGTCAGCAACAGTGCAAAATTCTACTTTTTTGCTGTCTTTCTCCATAAACACGTTACCACCGTTTTCTTAAAGAACAAGTCTTACTTATGGGTGGACTGCTTCAGCTCTATAGAATTGATTATTAAGACTTGTTGAACATTGTTGGATGTCTTGAAATGCTCAATACATGAATAATCTATTCATTTTTTTTAAAATGTCCATTGTAAGGACTCAGTTCATACAATCTAATAAACCATATTATGTTCGCTCTGCTAGGTTTAGGGTATCCAATCACTATGGTTTGTAAACCAAGGCTTATTGTGAACCCAACAAATTGTGATTGATTAAAAAACATAATTAAGCAGACACAGTTCAGTATGACATATAAAGCAAGCAAATCCTGTGACCTGTTTGATTTTGGCTTACTGGGTCTTGCTACTGGGTGAAGCAAGACAGATATGGTATCAAATGGTATCATATTCCAACAGAAAAGAATATATAGGAGGAGAACTTGTGGCTCAGAGGTTAATACAACTGCCTAACATAAATCTCCATTCCCGCCCTGGGGCCAGCCAAATGCCACCAGGACAAAGGCCTGGTGGCATTTGCCGGTTCTCCGAACCACTCAAAATTTCCGCTACCAGTTCGCCAGAACCTGTCAGAACCTGCTAGATTTCCCCACTGGTAAAATGGTACTAGAACTTTATGCGATCTTGATTCTATATGTCTGTTAGGCCTTTGTCTACCTGTGTTGTGTTTCATCTAAGGCCGTGAACCAAGAATTCACAACTTATTTTGGATTGGAGTTACACGCTGCACTCTTTCCAGAGTCTTAACATCTCTTTTTTTTTTGGTAACGTGGTGACCAAAACTGGATGCAGTATTCCACCTTTGGTCTTTTCCATTCCCTGAAATTTCCATTCAATTCCGTGTGGTTGTTTTGTGTCTGACCTCTTTCCCTTTTTTTTAATATCTGAGGATTTGAACAATAGCTGCTGGTTATTATCCTGGGCGTTATTGATTAAAACCTCTGCCGAATACCTCCCATCTCACTTTACCAACTAAGTGTGATTTACTTTTCTTCTTACGGCCTGTAACAGATGATTAACGTTGATCTAAAGAGTCCCGGCGAGATGAAGCAGAATGTCAGCTACAATTTGTCAAGCTGGAAGTATAGATTATTTTATGTTTCTCGAACTTTGTGGGTCCCAGAGAAACACCGATCTTGATTGTTAAATCCATCCACACTTCCCTTAGGGCTGTGAAATGCCAGAAACATTAAATAGCCCACTTAATACATAACCTCATTCTGTATGCTTGACTATTTTGTTTTTTTAATTTTTCTTCCCTTTTCCCAGGCCGGCTGAATGAAATGGGATCAAAGAAGAAAAAAAATTATCCTCACTGGATTTTGTTAAAATATTAATAGGTTCGGGTTGACTGGCTAAATTGAATATCTATGCGGATCTCGCTTGCATGTTTAACTTCTGCTTAGGAAAATATGTTTCCTAGGTGATAACCTTTTTATGTACCAGCCTGACTTCATTGAAATGCATAGAGATAAAAGTATGACACACTCTGGAGCTATGCTATTCTTGTGTGGCAGTGTGATAATTCAGATGATAATTGATCCACCCCAACCTGTAGACAGTTTGAATTCTGTAGTCAATCATACCATTTGATGTTAAAATATGGAAGCATACAATGAGATCATTTACATAACAAATCTTTCTGAATGCCAAGCACCTCCAAATCACTGACAAAGAGGGGAGGGGGGGTGTGCTGGAAAAAAATAATAACCCCAATTCGGTACATTGAAGTTGCATGAGACTAAGTATACTGTATGCTAGTTTTCTTGCTTTTTTTTCCCCAGCAATAAAATGCAGAGGTCAGCCATCGATCAAGTTCAAGAATGCAGTTTCTCCTTCGTATTCATTCTTAGCCCGGTCTACATCCCCCTTGCAAAATCTTTCTCAATCTCGCTGGAGGGCTTTCTAGACAGTTCTGTGACCCAGAAATCAATCTGATCCATCCAATTGCCTGTGGACTGTCCCCAGGTCTCTCTCAAGCAAAAATAGGATCGAGCTGATTGTTTGTGATCAGTTGGGTTGGGTTGTGTCATAGCTGACGGGCTGTTGTTCTCCTCGATAAGAAAGGAGTGGGAAATATTCTGAGGTAAAAGAAAATGATAGTTCACATGGGAACTAGGATTCATGCCAGTGGAGGTCATCAGGAAAAAAGAACAACAAAAGATAGTTGTCACATTCAATTGTGCTTCTTCGGGGAAGCTTTCTTGGGGTGGTTTAGCTTCCAGATCTTCCAAAAAGACCTTGGGAGATGGGGAAAAGAGACACTGCCAAGAGAATGGTCAGATAAGAGTCAACATAATCCACAACTGGATAACAGTCAGGGCAAAGATCTCAGAAAAAACCCTTCTCTAGTTTCTTGGACTGCAAAGGTAGGGTAGGGGAGAATTGTACCTTCAGATTTGCAAGATTCTGTCAATCTAGCTTTACAATAAAGTAGAATTAGCTCATCTGATCATGTTTCCTGTCTGATTGTCCTAATAAGCTGCCATCAGGCTTACAAGTTTGAAAGCACAAATCTCCCCCCACCTCCTCTAGAGGCTGAGATTCTAGGGAGGGTCCTAACCGACCCTCTCACCCCACCTATTGTCCAGTTGCACTCTTCTTCTTGTTGTTGTTAGCTGCGAAGTCATGTCCAATCCATCACAACCAAGTCCAAGACACTTGCAGGAGTCTTCTCTAGCACCAGAGTTCTTTGGCGCTCAGTCTTTCTTATAGTCCAACTTTCACAGCCATATATTGCAAGTGGGAAAACCAGTTGCACTCTATGCTACCTCTATTCTGACCACTCCCTTGTCAGCCTCTCTTTGTCCAGTCTCCCAAGGCCTTTCCCAGTTACCGTTACTCCAAGCACGTTCCAACAGAGACCATGCTATGGGTTTCCAATTTGGAGATTATCAAGGGCTGAATCTCCATAGCCAAGCTGCCCTTTCCAGCAATATGGACCATAGATAGACCCAGCTAAACTGGACATAGGTGCTCCTTGCCACCTGCACTTCCAAAGACAATCATGAATTTAAGAGCATCTATTGTCGGGCCCAATACTAACAAAAATGAAATTTTGTAATTCTTCCAAGCGGAATTCTTTATTGTTTTCACATCTACAGACAGAATCTTGACAGACTAAGAACTCTACAATCTGCATTTGCAATATATTCTGTAACATATTAAGGAGGAGCTGTCTTCACCCTCTTTCTCTCACACATAGCATCCAAACTGAGTTGCCTCTTACCTCTCCAGAATGCACCTTCTCTCTTCTGAGAATCTACTTCCTTACTACATTCTTTTACATCTACTATGAATCTGATCTTTCAGGACTCTAATTCAGGGGTGAAATCCAGCAGGTTCTGACAGGTTCTGGAGAACCAGTAGTGGAAATTTTGAATAGTTCGGAGAACCGGCAAATACCACCTCTGGCTGGCCCCAGAGTGGAGAGGGAATGGAGATTTTGCAGTATCCTGCCACGCCCACCAAGCCACACCCACAGAACTGGTAGTAAAAAAAACTGGATTTCCCCACTGCTCTAATCCCACCCAGTGCAACCTGTAATCCTAACTCCCAGATTTGGGGACCCCTGATCCCCACTGTTTTCATCTTATCCACATTGTGGTTCAGCTTTGGAAGGAATGGCTTCCAGAGAAGTGGGCATCATACAAATGTATTTTCAATCTTGATTGTTACACCCTTGTGAATCTGCCCACTATCTTTAATTAAAACTGCCGTCCCATCGTCATTAAATTCCACACCCTGTACAGGCAATCAAATTATGTTCTTCAATTAGTAGCATCCTTTCTTTACTCCTTTTAATTTCAGAACCATCAAAGCCCCTGGTTTAGTAAATCAATTTCAGTGTGAATTTGTACAATGTGAACCCTGATGGGATTCAAAATTGACTTAGCTAATGAATAGTCGTTGGCTTTAGGGTTAATAGTTTTTTTTTTTTGTCTCAGGTACTTGATATTAAAATGTAATTTTAATATTGTACTAATAGATTACTTCTGCTTTTTTACCGAGGCACTAATCCAAAATTCAGATTTGCTAAAAAAAAATAATAAAAAAAAAATACAGCAGCGATTTGGAATTGTAAATCAGAGGCATAAAATCGCCCTGCTGTTTATTTCCTTTTCCTGTGATTGCTACGCCCACATTTAATGGAACGGAAAATTCATCCGCAATTCTGCTAACTTTGGTGAGGTTATGTTTGTAATAATTAGTAGCCTCTTAATAATCATTGTACACATGCGGAGAAAATTAATGGGAATTCCTACATGTTTTTTGCTTCTTCTTTTTTTTTTTTTTTTTTAGAAAGCCGGGATTAAAATTCAGAAAAGCTGATGAATATAACAGAGAACTAACTACTCCAAAGCTTAACTTGCATAGGAGGATAAAGATGATAACATTCTGCACTATTTTTCTACGAGCATCTTATCTCTCTCTCTCTCTCTCTCTCCCTCCCTCCCTCCCTCCCTCCCTCTCTCTCTCTCTCTCTCTCTCTCTCTCTCTCTCTCTCTCTCTCCTTTTGCTGGTACAGTATACCAGATTTGGAATGGGCTTCTTCCTAGGCCTACCAATTTTGGGCTGCTGAATGGATCTGACTGACCACCAGATGGCAGCATAGGGTTAGCCTAGCTCATATGTCTTTACTGCCATCTCATGGCCATTTGAATTTTTACACTGCAGCCCTATCATTACCAAATTATAATCATGCACAGAATAAAGGTTCAGTGGCTAAGACACTGAGCTTGTCAATCAGACAGGTCAGCAGTTTGGCGGTTTGAATCCCTACTACAGGTCTCCTGCGTGGGCAGGGGGTTGGACTAGATGACCTCCAAATTCCCTTCCAACTCTGTTACTGTTACTAGTATCTATTTGGGTAGGTTTTTACAGACAGACATTCTTGAAGCTAAGAATAAAACTCATTGTTGAGACCTCAGTGCTCTCTGACTTGAATAAAATTGATTCCATACCCCCCCCCCCAATATAATATTTTAGCAAATAGACTAGAAGACTTCCAAGGTCCCTCCCAGCTCTATTCTGATTGGTTTATTTTTGCCACTGTCCACACGGGTTGCTTTAAAACCCTGGATAGAACTCCTGCTCGAGCAGGAGACCCTATACCCGCGATGGCGAACCTATGTAACTATATTGGTGGGCAGGTGAGCTCAGCTCCACTGGCTGATTTTCGGGGCTTCTGGGCCCACCAGAAATAGGGAAACAAGCTGTTTGTTGCCTCCGGAGGACCTCAGGGGTGGGTGTGGGTGGGGAAGGCCCATTTTTCTCTCTCCCCAGCCTTCAGAGACTTTTTAGGATCTGGGGAGGGCAAAAACGACCTTCCCCACCCACTCGGAGGCCCTCCGGAGGCTGGGAACGGCCCATTTGCCAACTTCCGGTGGGACCAGAAGTCCAATTTTTTGCTGTCTCCAGCCTCCAGAGCCTTTCTAGGAGTCTGTGTAGGGCGAAAACGGCTCCCCCCCCCCCGTGAGGCCCTCCAGAGGCCAGAAATGGCCCATTTGCCAACTTCCGCTCCGGAGGGCTTCTGGGGTGGGGGTGGGGAAGGCCGTTTTCACACAGCATCCTAGAAAGGCTCTGGAGCCTGGGGAGGGCAAACAATGGTCCTATCATGCCATTGCGTGCCAGGAGCAGGGAGAGTTTAGGGGGGGGTCGCACGCACATGCGCAGGGGCAGGGCACATAGAATTATGGGTGTGGACATGCGGCGTGCAATCCCTCCCTGCTCCTGGCATGCAACAGCAAAAAAGTTAGCTATCACTGCCCTATACCATTTCAGACAAATGGTTGTCTCTTTGAAAGCCTCCAGTAACGGAGCACCCACAACTTCTGAAGGCAAGCTGTTCCATCGGTTGATTGCTCTCGCCACTAGGAAATTTCTCCTTCGTTCTAAGTTTGCTTCTCTCCTCGCTTAGTTTCCATCCATTGTTTCTCCTCTTGCCTTTTGGTGCTCTAGAATATAGTTTGACACACCCATGCCGTCATCTTTGTAGGAGCCCCTCAAACATTGGAACGGTATTAAGTGCTCCCAAGGGTGCTTTTTTTTTCCCAAGAGGTAACTGGACTTCCTTGTTTTTTGTTTTTTGTTTTTGAAAACGTTTCGCTTCTCCTCCGAGTTGAAGAAGCTTCTCGGATGAGAAGCGAAACGTCTTCGAAGAAAAACCCAGAAAGTCTAGTTGCCTCTTGGAAAAAAAGCACCTTTGGGACAACCATGATCTGGAGGACTGAGAAACTCCATCCGTAGGCATTTAGTATTAAGTGCAGTCGATTGATTTGATTGAAATGTGGCCGCCGCTGGGTTAATTCGGTTAAAAAGATGGCTCTGCTAACCATGGATTCATGAATTGTACAAATATACATTGGGCGAGAAGAGAAAACGATGTTGCACAGCCTTACTCTGACTTCTTCTACCTTTGGCTGTATACTGATTTTATTTTAACCCGGCCGAGCTGTTGCACTCCAGTCCTAACACTAGGGAGCAGACCAACACAAGCATTTCAGATCTGGCACGGACCGGCAGCCTTTGCACCGTGTTGCAACCAAGAAAGCTCTCATTTTTTAAAAAAATCTCATTCTTTTGTAAACACTCGAAGCCTTACAGGATTCATAAAAGAAAAGTCAAAGGCTACCGCCCAAATATCCTTCAACCGCCCCATTTTTGCAGCTTGGTTTCTTCTCTGCGGTTCGTTCCAGCCCCCTTGCTCCCTTCCTCAAAAGAAGGGCTTTCTCTTCAGATAAAGTTATAGATCACAGCTCACCAGAAAGTAATTGATATGCTGATCCAATTATCATTCTGTTGGGCTAGAGGGCTTCTGGTTTGTAACTGCGACTTCGCCACGGCTCTTATTTTCACGTGGCTTTATATGCGAGGCTAAGACGAAGGGAGCTACTCTGTACACATTCTCAGAGTGCTGCACAAACCCAAGAAAAGAGGTTAATTCTATACGTTATGTTTCGTTAATCATGGGATCACATTTTTGGGGGGGTGGGAGGTGAATCGGTGCAGCCATAACATCCAATGACTCATTCGTCAATATAGAGTCCCCGATTAAGGCCGATTTCCTAATGTCTGAAATTCAGGAGAGTTAATTGAGATGTCCCTAAGTACTCCAGGTGGCAGGTGAGGGATTACATACTGTAGTTGGGAAGAAACCCTCCATCCCTTATGTCTGTCTGTCTGTCTGTCTGTCTGTCTGTCTGACTGCTGTCTGTCTATCTCTTTATCTCTATCTTTAGCTCGCTATCTATCCATCTATCCATCCCTCTGTTCCTCTTCCCCCTCTCTCTATCTGTCATTAATCTATGCTATCCATCTCTCTGTGTATCATCTATCTATCTATCTATCTATCTATCTATCTATCTATCTATCCTTCTATCTATCATCTATCTATCTGTTTATCTATCTATCATCTATCTATCTGTTTGTCTGTCTGTCTGTCTGTCTATCTATCTCTATCATCTGTCTCTATCTATCTATCTATCTATCTATCTATCTATCTATCTATCTCTCATCTGTCTATCTATCATCTGTCTATCCATCCATCCATCTCTATATCTATCTATCTATCGATCTATCTATCATCTCTCTCTCTCCCCTCTCTCTCCCATCATCCACCCATCCATCCATACATCTATCCATCATCAGCACCTCCAAACAGAACCGGGAAAGCAAAGAAGTTGAAAATTGTGCAAGAGAATTAGGTCCCAGGAGACAAAAAAACACTAACCTAACCCCAAGACACCAAGTCACCAAAAAAGCACAAAAACAGCACATTCCAGCCCAAGATTTTCTCCCTGATCTTCTTTTCCTTTGAATGCTGTCAGAGCAAACCTGGTTATCTCAAACAGAGTGGGAAAGAAGTACACCCCAATAAGCTCTAACTTCCATTGATGATGCTTAGATTTCCATTTGTTCTTTTGGTGGACCATATTGATAATAAGTCCCTGTACCTGCTGTGTGTGTGTGTGTGTGTGTGTGTGTGTGAGAGAGAGAGAGAGAGAGAGAGAGAGAGAGAGAGAGAGAGGGGGGGAGGGAGGGAGGGAGGGAGGGAGGGAGAGAGGGAGAGAGAGAGAACCCCAAACCTTATAATTTTCCAGGAAAGAGAAATATCTACAGGGAAAACCAGCCAAGAGACTTTCTTGCCTGAGTAGAAAGATTCCCCAGCCTAAAAGAAGTGTGAAAATATTTATGCTGCAGTTTTGGTTCTATTTGATTTCCTTTTGGCCGGGCTTGACTTGCGGGAATTGCCAACCAATTTTTGTTGGCGTGTATTTGTCAACCTCTGGAATGTGTTTTGGCAGATGTAAAATTAGAAACAAATTTTGTGTGTCGGGCAGGGCCCTGCAGCGCTGTTAAAGGACAGGAACCAAAGCTGTGGCTTTGTCACAAGGATTCCAGGAAACCACAAAGAAACAGAACTGAGTAAGCAAATTGAGGAATAAATATACGGAAAGATGCAGAGCAGATGCTTTAAAGGTCTTTCAGGAAGGCAGGGAGGAGGGGGGGATATGTTGTCTTCAAGAAGAGAGATTGGCGTTTGGAAGGGGGAAACACCCAGATCCCAAAGTCATTTTCCAAATCGTTGTTGTTCAGATTTCCTCCTTAACTCACCTCTCTCAATTATTTTCACAAATAGAATAACAGAGTTGGAAGGGACCTTGGAGGTCTTCAAGTCCAACCCCCTGCTTAGGCAGGAAAGCCTATACCATTTCAGACTAATGGTTGTCCAACATCTTCTTAAAAACTTCCAATGTTGGAGCATTCACAACTTCTGGAGGCAAGTTGTTCCACTGCTTAATTGTTCTCACTGTCAGGAAGTTTCTCCTTAGTTCTAAGTTGCTTCTCTCTTTGATGAGTTTCCACCCATTGCTTCTTGTCCTGCCCTCAGGTGTTTTGGAGAATAGCTTGACTCCCTCTTCTTTATGGCAGCCCATGAGATACTGGAACACTGCTATCATGTCTCCCCTAGTCCTTCTTTTCATCAGACTAGACATACCCAATTCCAGCAACCGTTTTTCATATGTTTTAGCCTCCAGTCCCTTAATCATCTTTGTTGCTCTTCTCTGCACTCTTTCTAGGGTCTTGGCAATGGCTTCCACAGTTTAGGATAAAGAGGTGGAGGAGTGAATGCAAATGTTTAGTATCCTTATCAGAAACTAAGAGGTAAACAGTATAATGCAGGGATGGGGTTAAAACCCTGTCCCTACCGGTTCGATCATGGGCACCCGTGGGCTCACGCATGTGTATGACACTTCTACATACACACAGAAGTGTCCAGTCAGTTGGGCGGAGCCTCCCGCTGCTACCACCACTTGTACGGTGTCTCCAGACTCATGTTTTACAGTTTTTTTTTTTTAAATTTGATTTATATGCCGCCCTTCTCCAGAGACTCAGGGCGGCTTACAATGCATTAAGCAATAGCCTTCATACTTTTGTATATTTATACAAAGTCAGCTTATTGCCCCCACAATCCAGGTCCTCATTTTACCTACCTTAGAAAGGATGGAAGGCTGAGTCAACCTTGAGCCTGGTGGGATTTGAACTTGCAGTGATTGCAGGCAGCTGGCAACTTAAGTGCTACTGTTAACAGCACTTAGTCCACTGCGCCACCAGGCTCTTATTATGCAATAAGGCAGTGTTTCTCAATCTTGGTGACTTGAAGATGTCTGGACTTCAACTCCCAGAATTCCCCAGCCAGCGTAGCTGGAAGTCTAGACTTCTGGGAGCATAGCATAAGAGTCTGGACTTCTGGGAGTTGAAGTCCAGACATCTTCAAGTCACTAAGATTGAGAATTGCTGCAAAAAGGCTTTTTGCGTTTCAGGGTTTTGGTTTTTTTTTTTTAAAAAGTCATTTTCATTCCAAAATAAATTGGTTAAATAAGCAACTATATTAAGCTTCCTTGCAATAGAACCAACAATGCTCTTCCTTTCACCATCCCGTCTTCTAATCTAATGTAGTCTGCTGCTTTAGAGCACACACAATAAGTTAATTAGGCTGTGGTTAGGAATTATTTGTAAATGTCATATTAGCATGCTACTTTTGTTCTAATGCTACATGGAAAGAGCCTCAAAAGCGGGTGTCACATGCCTTCTGCAGTGTGTTTTTCTCCCAGTCTTCATTTCTCAGACTTATTTGCCAGCCAGATTAACTAATGAGTTATTAAACAATTTGTTTAATGGCTGTTGTGTCAGGGAGATGCCTGGACATGGCATAGCTGCATTGTTAGCAACATCAGAAGGCTTCTGCTCAAAATTCTCCCAAAGCTGCTATTATGATCCTGTCTTATTCTTGCAAAAAGGTCCCTCTGTAGTCAGTTTAATGTGAAGTCACTACGATAAAGCCATTATAATTTAACAATGTAAGCCTATCCACCCTTCTCCAACAGATCTTAGAAAAAAAAACTTGGTAGACGCTCAATAAGTAGGTGTGACCGGCGGTCAAATTTCTGTCTGTTTCCAAACATGAAATCTTTAAAGAAAGTCAAGGTTAAAACGGAGATGAGCTAAGGATGTTGTGGCTTTGCAGATGTTAGCCACAAAGAGACAGACTTACAAAAGTAGGCTAATTTGGCTGTTTTCAGTGAAAAAGGGATGGAGATGACACATTTGCGAAATAAAGCTCTATCATTTCATATCAATTTTAGCAATAGCACTTGGACTTATATACCACTTTACAGTGCTTTACAGCCCTCTCTTAGCAGTTAAAGTGCCAACATATTGTCCCCAATAATCTGGGTCCTCATTTCACCGATCTCGGAAGTGTGGAAGGCTGAGTCAACCTTGATCCGATCAGAATCGAACTCCTGGCAGTCGGCAGAATTAGCCTGCAATACTTCATTCTAACAACTGCACCATCACAGCTGTTTTTTAGTTCTCTATTTTAATAGGAGTCAGATTTTACCCTTTAACTGATGGACCTTCATGGATAGGAGCAGCCCTCCTGATATCCTGATTCATCTTCCTTGTGGACTTTTGACCGCAAGCTTTATTTCTCTCTGCCAACCAGAGATCGCCATTTCCAGAAAACAAGTGCCTTACCTTTTGTTTTAAACATTGGATTTGATCAAACCTGCTATGTTTGACGTTTAGATGGCAGGTTAGGACATACACCTCAAAGTCAGTTTCATATGCCCCAGGTTCCTAGTTGATTTTTCTGCTTGTCTTTAATCCCTTTGTGGATGAAGTTTTGCTATAAACCATCTCCAGATTCAAGATCACGTGAAGTGTTAATACCACTTTATAATGCCTTGGTAAGGCCACACTTGGAACACTGCATTCAGTTTTGGTCGCCACGATGTAAAAAAGATGTGGAGACTCTAGAAAGAATGCAGAGAAGAGCAACAAAGATGATTAGGGGACTGAGGGCTAAAACATATGAAGAATGGTTGCTGGAACTGGGTATGTCTAGTTTAATTAAAAGAAGGACCAGAGGAGACATGATAGCAGTGTTCCAATATCTCATGGGCTGCCCCAAAGAAGAGGGAGTCAAGCTATTCTCCAAAGCACCTGAGGGTAGGACAAGAAGCAATGGGTGGAAACTCATCAAGGAGAGAAGCAACCTAGAACTAAGGAGAAATCTCCTGACAGTGAGAACAATTAATCAGTGGAACAACTTGCCTCTAGAAGTTGTGAATGCTCCAACACTGGAAGCTTTTAAGAAGATGTTGGATAACCATTTGTCTGAAGTGGTGTAGGGTTTCCTGCCTAAGTAGAGAGTTGGACTTGAAGACCTCCAAGGTCCCTTCAAACTCTGTTATTCTATTCTATCTCAGATGCAATCTCTGCCTATGTCTTTATAACTCAGGCACAGACTTAAAAGGACCTGGTTATTTACAAGACCGCCTACTGCCACCAGTGGCCTCCCACCGGCCGGTACGCTCCCATAGAGAGGGGCTTCTCAGGGTGCCATCAGCCAAACAATGTCGACTGGCGGCCCCCAGGGGGAGAGCCTTCTCTGTGGGGGCACATACTATCTGGAATGAGCTCCCCGTGGAGATTCGGAGGATCCCGGACCTACGCACCTTTCGCCGTGTTCTTAAGACCTTTTTATTTCATCAGGCAGGCCTGGCCTGATTCCCCTTTTCTAATTAATATTATAAATTTTAATTTGTTTTAAATTATTGGGGTTTTAATATTTCTATGGCCAAATTTATTTAATTGGATTTTAGTGGGTTTTAAATGTTGTCTTTATAGGTTTTATTTATGGCTGTTCACCGCCCCGAGTCCTTCGGGAGGAGGGCGGTATACAAATTAAATAAACTTAAACTTAAAAAATAAATAAATGAAGGTTTGATTTCCCGCAGAAGAAGTTCTTGACTCGGAAGTTCTAGGGGTGGGTAGGAAATTGTGGGTCGGATGCTCTTTTCTTCCACAAGCTCATTTGTAAGAACTAGAAGTTTCCGAGTGACTGAATGTCTGAACTTGGATACTGAATCCAACCTGCTGCTGCTAAGAAATGCAGGCACCAAGCAGCGAGAGAGAAACGAGGAAAAGAGCCTAACAGCCCCTTCCTTTTGTCAAGCTCTAATTATTTGTTTTAACAAGGGCACGTAGCCAAAAATCTCTCTTTTCCCTTCACACCCTCTTGCATATTTTAAAGCTTGAAAGTCTCACAGCCCCCAACTCCCTTACTAACATCCCAGAAACAGACAGATAAATTGGCCAAGAATCTAAACAGAAGCAGAAGTTGGAGGGGAACAGTGTTCCCCAAAGAAATTTTCTATGGATCTTCAGAGAGGCCGCGGAAAGCAATGGAAAGCTGAAATAAATAAATCTGAAGTGGCTTTTTAAAAAATATATTTTATTTCCTGGCTAGCCAACCTGTACGCATCTGCTCTTTCTTTCCCGTAGGGATGTCCTTTACACTCATCGCTTGATTTTATTCTTTTTCTCTTCCCTCTAGTTTTGTGGACATACGGTCTTGCTGAATGGCTCGTAAGTCCATTTTTCTAAGTCGAGAAAGGATCTTGGTAGGAAAGGAAACCCACAAATTTCTGGATTCTTCCATGATCAACAAATCAAATGGAGATATAATAAACACTGGTTTGAAATGCAAGAGAACGTCAAACTCTCGCACTGGTTATTATTTTTGAGTAGCACGAATTTGTGGTTTGGGATATTTTATTCAAACTCCTCTAGATTTCATGTACCTGCTCCAAATTTTCCATCGCTCAAGTTATAATTTAACGAAACAAGCATCGGTGTTCAGAGTATGAAGCGTGTGGTGAAGTTTGGGCCTATTTTCAACTTAATTTAAATTCACCTCTCCCCCATGAGCAAAAAGATATCATCTGGAGCGCCATCAACTGAGAAAGAAAAAAAATAAATGTGGTGTAAAAAGCAAAGGAGAATATAGGAACTATATGAGATATTTGTGCGTCTGGCAATAAGAATCAAATTGAATCTGTGTTACGATCGTACAGCAGCGTAAGAGTAAGCAATTGAATGAAAATATTTCTGGTTTTAGTTATTTACATTTTAAAGGCATCTCTAAGCAAGTTCCAGGAAGGGAAAGCCAAGTTCCTATAATTATGTTAGCATTAATATATGCAATGTGTAATAAAATCAAAAGTTTTAAGACCACAGCAATTGGATAAAGACACAAATGGGTAATAAACAGCCAGGAGCCAATATCCTGATGTCTTCTACTGGCTAACAAAGAGTTCGAAGTAGCCAAGTTGTAAATCAAGAGTTTAAACCACAACGTTGCTTTATCGCATAAGTAGAAAAGACGTATAAGAGTCTAGAGAATATGAGATTAGAAAGAAAACAATGTTGAGAGAAAGTCAGGGGAAAAAATTGATCCTCCCTTAGCCACACATGGATTAGTGAATAGATTGGGTTTCAACCTTAACCTTGTAGAATACCAGCAGTCAAAAATCTCAACCAGAAAGATCAAAAGACTTGTAAAACTAGCATTCTTTTGCAAATGGATGAATCTAAACAGAAAACTAACTTTATGTTCTTTCCATTCCCATTTATGAAGCAATGCATAGCTTTTGCCATCTTTTCAATCAATGAGCAGAACAGTAACGACTTTCTTATTGGTATTGTTAGAGTAGAGGCATTGTCTCTAGATTGCTGTTTTAGATACTCTGTTCCAAGCTTGCTTTACTTTTTGATATATATTTCTGAAAAATTGATCCCAACTGATCGTCTGAATGGATGAACATGCACTAGTGTGCGCAGTTGTTTACAAATTCCTTCCTTCCTTCCTTCCTTCCTTCCTTCCTTCCTTCCTTCCTTCCTTCCTTCCTTCTCCTTCTCCTTCTCCTTCTCCTTCTCCTTCTCCTCCTTCTCTCTTCCCCTCTTCCACTCCTCCTCCTTCCTTCTCCTACTTCTCCTCCTCCTATCCCTGCCACTCTCCTTCCTTCCTTCCTTCCTTCCTTCCTTCCTTCCTTCCTTCTCCTCCTCCTTCACCTTCTCTTTCCCCTCTTCCACTCCTCCTCCTTCCTCCTCCTCCTTCTCCTCCTCCTATCCCTGCCATTCTCCTTCCTTCCTTCCTTCCTTCCTTCCTTCCTTCCTTCCTAGCACTAGAAACAGTGCATAAGTGATCACCTAACCATAGTATAATAATGGCTAAAACCTGGATCAAACTATACCCATAGCACAGATGTTCTACAAACGAATATCTCCTTTTTATCCTTCCCTCCCTCCCTCCCTCCCTCCCTCCTTCCTTCCTTCCTTCTTTCCTTCCTTCTTTCCTTCCTTCCTTCCTTCCTTCTTTTGAGCACTGGAAACAGCAATCAACCTGTCAACAATGAAGTGATAATTTCTACATCCATAAGGTTGCTTTTGGCTATGAATATCCCTGCACCTTCCAAAAATTAATGAGAAAGGAGAGCTTTCCAAGACAATAAAAGAAGGAAAAACAAGAATGTTTCCTCTGCATCACCAAACTCCAGATTTTCATTTCGGTGTATTTCCCTCCTCCCCCCAAAATGATCCTTCTTAGTAGATTGGGCGAAGAGCAGAAGGGGGAAAAAAATCCAGATTAAATAAATCATTAGATTTTCTCAGGATGTTATCCACCTTGTTCCAGCTTGCAATTTGTTTTCTGATGAACAGCAGGTAACATCAATATAAGAAAGAATCCGTAAGCAGATGTTGGAGTCCTAAAATGACACTTTATCCAGCCAGGGTCAACCAAGCTCCATTTTATTTCTTTTTCCCCCCAAGTTCAGGATCAAATTAGATTGATGCTAAGCCCATCTTTAGCAATCAGATCAGAATATGTATGCGTGTGTATGTAAATATGTATGTACACACACACACATACACAGTGATAATCCAGCTTTTGAAGAAGAGCTAACTCCTATGTCCCATGTTTAACTTTTTTTTTTTTTGGCAAGAAAAAAATAGGGAATTCTTTCCACTTTCAGGATGTTTCAGAATTGTGCTTGGATCTTAAGAAAGCCACCACAATAAACGAAGGGATAAATTGCCACCCATTGTAGTTAATTGCCTTGAACTACATATATCTCATTGCCTTTTTCTCTTTCTCTTTTTTTTGGGGGGAGGACCAGATGGGTTAAAATAATTTCTGCTTTTAGTTCACATCTGCCACGTTCTATCTTCCATTTCTGTTAGGTTGTCGGTCTTTCTGACTTTGCCCTATGCCCATGATGGCGCAGTGGTGGTATTCAGCTGGTTCTATCCGGTTCGGTCAAACTGGTAGCAGCGGCTCCGGGAGGCTCCGCCCACCCACCCAGATGTCATCACATCCCATTTTTGATGCTCTGCGCATGTGTGGGAGGTTCGAATGCACGCTCACATTTGCGAACCGGTAGCGAAGGTAAGTGAATACTACTCCTAAGATGGCGAACCTATGGCACACGTGCCAGAGGTGGCATGCAGAACTCTCTCTGCTGGCACACGAGCCATCACCCCAGCTCAGAGCTCTATGGCATTTCTTTCGTGAGTTTCTGTTTCCTGCAAATGACGAAACAGAAGCTCACGAAAGAAAAAGATCTTACCTCTTGCCGCGCTGCCGGTGTTGGGATGCCCCGCCTCCCGCCAGCCAACTGGTCTTCGTATCTCTGCTGTGCACATACATGCATGTCCACCAGGGGCAGTATTCACTTACCTTCGCTACCGGTTCGCAAATGTGAACGCGTGCCGCCAGTGCTGTGTTACTACTGGTTTGCTCCGGTGGCGGTGGGAGGCTCCACCTACCCGCCCGGATGTCTCTGCGCATGTGCAGAAGCTTCTGTGCATGCACAGAAGCGTCACGCGTGCGTGTGAGCACCCGAGCGCCCACAAGCGAATCAGTAGCGGGCAAAATTGAAACCCACTACTGGTGCGCGCCCACCTCCATGTAGGCGCAGAGAGTCAAAAACGAGATGTGATGACGCCTGGGCAGGTGGGAGGAGCCTCCTGCAGCCACTGCTATTGGTTCGCCCCAACCGGATAGAACCGGCTGAATACCACCACTGATGTCCGTGCATGCGAACGCATGTCAGCATGCACACTTTTCAGTTTGGGCATGCACACACGTGCAGTTTGAGCACTGAGTGTCTAAAAGGTTCGCGATCACTGTCCTATGTTCTTCAGGAGGTCCTCGTCACCTGGAAATAGAAGCGTCCACCGCAAAAGCAAATTTCCTCAAAAACAAAGCCATTTTTTTTAAAGAAAAAAAGAAATAAACAACAATGACAATGCAGCGATAAACAACTATCTGACTTCTCTCCCCTTTGAGATTGGAAAATCAGGTCAGGATGTCCACTCGGGTCTGAATTTACTTCTGGCCAGCTGTGCTGCTAAGAAGATCACAATACCACTTTTTCTTGTTCATTCTATAATTTTTAGCTTATATTCTAGCTTTCATATTTAGTATCCTTACAATTTATATTGATATTGTTTCCTGATTGCTTATTTGTACCCTATGACTATCATTAAGTGTTGTATCTTATGATTCTTGATGAGCGTATCTTTTCTTTTAAGTATGTACTCCGAGAGCGTATGCACCAAGACAAATTCCTTGTGTGTCCAATCACACTTGGCCAAGAATTCTATTCTATTCTATTCTATTCTATTCTATTCTATTCTATTCTATTCTATTCTATTCTATTCTATTCTATTATTTTCCCCCCTGGATTTGCATCCTGTTTTTATACTTTAAATGCTTTTGGCTGCCTAAAAGTCCATTTGGTTCAAAGCTGTGGTGAAATTCAATTTTTTTTTTACTACCGATTCTGTGGGTGTGGCTTGGTGGGCATGGCAGGGGAAGAATACTGCAAAATCTCCATTCCCAACCTACTCCATGGGAAGGATACTACAAAATTCCCCATTCCCTTCCCACTCTGGGGCCAGCCAGAGGTGGTATTTGCTGGTTCTCCGAACTGCTCAAAATTTCCGCTACCGGTTCTCCAGAACCTGCTGGATTTCACCCCTGGTTCAAAGAGTTCAGATCCCAATTTACAAATGAATAATAACTATATCCAGGATCACCCTGGGCAAAGGTCTCAATCAGGGCAGAGGAACGTCTCCCGTAATGGGGATTGACTGAGGGAATCTTGTCTGTCTCTGGACAAAGCCAACTTTTCATGGATTCCTCAAGTACCAGGCTCTCTCCTGGATGCGCCAATTAATTTGAACCAATATTCATTAGCAGCTCTTCTTGGATAAGGAGAAGTTCAAGTCAGCTGTCCCAGAAATCCCACCCAGACGAGACATGTTCCCCGCAAGGCCATGGAGACCATTTTATTCCTCTTTGCATTCTTTCTGTGTAACGAAGTGTGCAAATGAGATAATCTACATCTGAATTCCATTTGCATAACAACTCTGTATGCGTGTGTGTGTGTGTCTTTCTCTGTGTGTGTGTGTCTGGATGTTTAACCCAGTTGGCATCCATCTGAATTTCTCATTTCTTCTCGTCTCATGAGTTTCAAAAAAAAAAGAAAAGAAAAGAAAAAGAAATGATGGGTGGAGGAAGCAACAGGTGGAAACAATTTGGAAGGAAGCAGCCACATGTTTGCTCACGGGGAAACAATGTACTCCGATAACCCCATAAATCTGTAAATTTCCATCTAATCGTGAAGTTCTTCCTTCTCCCTGCTTCCCCAAAGAGAGAAGATCTACATCCGGATGTGGGAGCTAGATTGATAAGGTTCCTTTCCCGGAAGATAATGTTCCCAGCTAAGAGAAAACTTCTGTTTTCCTATCTTAAAAAAATAACAAAAGGGAACAATATAGTGACGTCTTTAAGTCTCCGGGACTGATTTGGCTCTGCTCGTTGGATGAGACATTTCTGACTTTTCAGAATGGGATGAAAACTCAACCAGCATCTTCTTCAACATCAGCATAATTTTGAGAGCAGACTATTTCATTCAAAGTTTGGCCAAGCGATCCTTGATGGTGACGAAGAGGGACTGTGGACTATTTACTGAGGGAATTAATTCCAGTAAACCCTGCAGTTTTGAAGAGGGCCTATTTTAAGTTCAATTAAAGATTTGGTTCTATACTCTGAAAGAGGAAATCTTTTAACCTTAAGTTCACTTACTTCCAATCATTGTTTTAAGGTCTACCGGTGATGCTCCCTTTCTCAGACAGACAGACTGATGGATTAATTGATTGATTGATTTATATCCCGCTGTTATTATTTTTACAAATAACTCAAGGCAGCAAACATATCCATATACCTTCATCCTTCAATGTTCTCCACAACAACCCTGGAATGTAGGCTGGGCTGAGAGAGAGGGATTGGCTGAAGGTCACCCAGCAGCTTTCATGCCTAAGGCGGGACTAGAACTCACCGTCTCCTGGTGATTGGCCCAAAATCACCCAGCTGGCCTTCAGGCCTAAGACGGGACTAGAACTCACAGTCTCCTGGTGATTGGCCCAAAGTCACCCAGCTGGCCTTCATGCCTAAGGCGGGACTAGAACTTACCATCTTCTGGTGATTGGCCCAAAAACACCCAGCTGGCCTTCATGCCTAAGGCCGGACTAGAATTCACAGTCTCCTGGTGATTGGCCCAAAGTCACCCAGCTGGCCTTCATGCTAAGGCAGGACTAGAACTCACAGTCTCCCACTTTATAGCCTGGTGTCTTAACCACTAGATCAAACTGCCAAGGTCGGACTGCAGAAAATAAATGAGACAAGTCTTCCAAAATCTACTTTGGCATATTTTTCTCTTGGAGATGTGCCAAAGTCTATGATCTTCTAGGAGATGTTCATTCCAGCTGACTTTGATTTCAGAATTAGCCTGAGCTGAAATAAGATGAGTTTCGTCTGTGAGGAACAAAATCAAGGGTAGATGAATTCTGCTGGGTTATTTTTTTTTTCCAGAACAGAGAAATTCTGCTTACGATAGCAGAATTAACTCTGTACCATTGCTTGGCTACAGTGACCGCCATCAATCCATAGCTAGTTTTGCAAACTTCCCAGCGCTAATAGTGAAAACGGCAAAGAACCAAAGCTTCAAACTGATGCTCTAATTGCTCTCTAGCCTAATATTTAAGCGTGCAACTTAAGAAGGAAGGAAGTCTTGATTAGCTGTAGATGAAAAGTCAATTATTTCAGAACATGTAAGATGGAATTTATGTCTTCACTAATGAACTGCTCTTTATGTCCTTAAATCTTTAAAACGGAGGATGGTGGAACTCAAACCCAACTAATTTAGTTTTCGGGGCTATTTTTCTTCTTCTATAGTTGATACAGTTAAGACATTTTTTAAAAAAATATTAACATTGGGCTTCCTTTCTACTGTTGAGAGGGGGGGAAATTAGTGTCAAGTGTAGTTCTAAAGTTAATTTCATGGAAATGCCCGGTTTCATTGAAAACCCCAGGCAACTCACAACCCAGAAAACCAGATTGGAGTAGACAATTTCTACAAATTGTCTCAATGGCTGATCATCTCGTGTTAGTTATTACTAGCTTGCTGGTTGCATATATTTTTTGAAACTAATCAGGGATGAAATCCAGCAGGTTCTGACAGTTTTCTAGAGAACTGGTAACGGAAAGTTTGAGTAGTTCGGAGAACCGGTAGTGGATATTTTGAGTAGTTCGGAGAACAGCACATGCCAGCTCTGGCTGGTTCCAAAGTGGGGTGGGAATGGAGATTTTGCAATATCCTTTCCCCAGGTGTGGGTAGGGAATGGGGATTTTGTAGTATCCTTCCCCTGGAATGGGGTGGAAATGGAGATTTTGTAATATCCTTTCCCTGCCACACCCACAGAACCGGTAGTAAAAAAATTTGAATCTCACCACCGAAACTAATGATACTTGTTAAAACATTTGTTATTCTTTTTTTCTGCACATTTACATTTAGATTAACAGTTTAAGACTGGTGGAAACATAATACTGATAGCCCTCAGCTTATGACAACAAATGTGCCCCAAATTTCAGTTGCTAAGCAAGACATTAGTTAAGTGAATTCCCCCCTCCCATTTTACAGCCTTTCTTGCCATGTCTGTTAAGTGAATCACCGCAGTTGTTGAGTTAGCAACATGGTTGTTAAGTGGATTTGGCTTTCCCATTGACTTTGCTTGTTAAGGGTGATGCAGTGACCTAGAGATGGAGCTACCACCTCACAATCAGGAGGCTGTGAGTTCGATCCTAGGTAGAGGCAGATATTTTCTCTCCGGGCATAATGAGAATATATCTGCTGAACAAAACTCTGCAATGGTGATGGGAAAGGCATCCTGCCAGTAATCACTCAGCTCCATTCAGTTGCACAGACACCAGGTATTCATCAGGCTAGCGTCCTTAATCTGGTCAGCTTCAGCACATTAGTTTGTTGGTTTTTATCCCCTGCTTGGGGATAAAAAACAGCTTCTAAAGCACAACCGATCTTTGGAGAGAGAAGCAATGAGAAAAACAGGTGAAGCTCGGAAGATCACTTCACTGACTAGTGCCTCGTTAGGGCTGAAAAACAGCTTCACAGCTGGGAGTCGGAGGAAGCAGGCAAAGCACGGAAGATCGCTTCACTGAAAAAAAGCTTCTAAAGCACAGCTGAGAGTTGGAGGTAGATCGCTCCACTCGCTAGCACCTCATTAGGGCTGAAGAAAAGCTTCGAAAAAGCTAAATTCGGAGTATAAGATGCACCCAAATTTTCAGCCTCTTTTATGAGGGAAGAAAGTATGTCTTATACTCCAAAAAATACGGTAAGTCAGAGTTTTCAGTGCCATTGTAACTTTGAATGGTCATTAAAGGAACTGTTGTTAAGCCAAGGACCACATATATCCAAGTCCTAGACAAAGACCTCAGAACGATTTAGGTGACATCTAAGAATGTAGGCCGTTCCAAGTATTATGTGGAGCTCTATCAAAGTCCGCCGTACAACTTAATTTTGTTCTGAGATCCAAAAACCACATCTAACATGTAATTTTGGAGCAAGCAATCCCTGTAGGACAAAACAAGCTTGAGAAAACTGGGGGGGGGGGGGGAATCTATCCAGTTCTCTTGCGTCTGTTTGCGTCTCAAAATCTGCTCTGTAATAAAGACCTTCCAACAGATTTTAATCATTGGGTTTAATGAATGCATGGAGGGGTTCTTTCTGGTTTTTTTTACAAGAGCAAGCTGGCTGAACCTATTAGTTTATTTTGATTATTAAATACGGAAGGCGTCTGCTCACCGCACATCTAGTCTTTTTCATATTAGTTCCACATCAGTCCTAGCTCTGATTTTTTTTTTAATCAAAACAGTATTCAGAATATGATTCCAAAAGATTATATTTTGAGAGATTTGCGATACATATCTTGCTGGGAGGACAGATTGCGGGGAAATTGGAGATAGCTGGATAATCTGCAGCTAGGCCTGTTTGACCTTTAATAATAAGAGAAAAGGAGGGAAGGGAATAAAAGCACATCTTAAAAGACCCCTGATGGGTCACTCTAATTCAGTTGTTGATTCAGACCTCACCGGTTGTAATATTAAGGGTGACCTATGATCAATGCTTCTTGAACTTCGCAAGGAACATCAACAGAGTTGGGAATTCTACCAAGAACAATGACTGGAATCGTTGGCATGTTGGCTAAAGATTTGGGTGGCCTTGGAGTTAAGTGTAGGTAGGCTTCCCATGTTCATGTGTAACTTGTTGTTGTTAGTTACGAAGTCGTGTCTGACCCATCGCGACTCCATGGACAACGTTCCTCCAGGCCTTCCTGTCCTCTATCATCCTCTGGAGTCCATTTAAGCTCACGCCGACTGCTTCAGTGACTCCATCCAGACACCTTGTTCTCTGCCGTCCCCTTCTTCTTTTGCCCTCAATCATTCCCAGCATTAGGCTCTTCTCCAATGAGTCCTTCCTTCTCATTAGGTGGCCAAAGGATTTGAGTTTCCTCTTCAGGATCAAGGGACTCGCAGGAATCTTCTCCAGCACCAGAGTTCAAAGGCCTCAATTCTTTGGCACTCAGCCTTCCTTATTATCCAACTTTCACAACCATACATTGCAACTGGGAAAACCATAGCCTTGACTATACACGCTTTTGTTGGCAGGGTGATGACTCTGCTTTTTAGAATGCTAAGTGCTATTGCTATTTATCGTTGCTTCCACAACTGAGGTCCAGCTTGAGAAAATCTTTCAGTTTCCTTCTCTAAACATCAAACTTCAGAAGATCGAAGCCATAGTCCACTTTTCTCTAAGGTAGCCTACCTGGGTGCAGTCTCTTTATCCTTAGGACAAAAAGAGCCTTGGTGGCGCAGCAGACTAAAGTGCTGTTAAGTAGCACCAGTTGCCTGCAATTACTGCAAGTTCGAATCTCCCCAGGCTCAAGGTTGACTCAGCCTTCCATCCTTCCGAGGGAGGTAAAATGAGGACCCGGATTGTGGGGGCAATAAACTGACTTTGTATAAAAAAGAACACCGCTTAGTGGGGGCCGAAAGCCCTACTAAGCAGGTATATACAAAAATATGGAGACTATTCCTTAACGCAATGTAAGCCACCCTGAGTCTCCAGAGAAGGGCGGCATATAAATTGAATAATAAATAAATAAATAAATAAATAAATAAATAAATAAATAAATAAATAAATAAATAAATTTGGCCAAAAACGGCAATGTGTTTTGCGTTGCATTAGATGATGGTACATCACTGATATTTGTTTCTAGATTTCAGAGCAAAAAAGATATGATCGGTCCATTTGGAGATATACCTGTTGTAAACGTACCTCTTGAGAAAGAATGGGAGGAGAAGTTAAGGGGTTGCCTTCCAAAAGCCTCTGAACGGGGCTAATACTCTTTAATACAAGCACTAATCCTTTAAATCTGACTTGGAATAATGTTTATCTTTCTACGGCTTAATTTCTGTGCCTGCAAACTGCTTGGGCTGTTTCTCCCTTGATCTCCTGATCTCCCCCACCAAAAAAAAAAAAAAAAAGGATGTCGGAAGGAGATGCATCACAGAAAGGATGAATAGATCACGTCCAGGTACCTGAATGACAATGCATTCAAGAAATACTACAAAAGGCAAAGGAAACTCTTGAATGTTTTCTGGAGGTTGGGCTGTATGGATTAACTCACCCACAGGTGCGTTGCTTTTAACTTTTGCTGAATTACATGCAGCTCTCTTTTGGTGAATTGGATTGAGGATTCTGTCCCAAAGGTGCTTTTTCAAAAGGCAACTGGATTTTCTTTGTTTTTTTCTTGAAGACTTTTCACTTCTCATCCAAGAAACTTCTTCACGTCTCTGAAGAAGTTCAGAGAACTGAAAAAGCTTCTTGGATGAGAAGCAAAACATCAGTCAGGGTTTCAAGTAATACCCCCAACGAAAGAAAACTCCAAGGTTTGAGTTTCCTCAAAGTTCCATTTTATTAGAGATGTCATATTGGCACATCTGGGAAAACCTGAATCTGAAAGTTTCCAGCTTTTCCCCACCCAAAGGAAAGTCCAAGTCCCTTTCCCCTGAACCCACATGTCCATCACATGGTCCAATCAAAGGACCGTCCCAACTGGAGAGGCCTCCCAGTCACACCACTCTAGGTGCAGGGCAAGATGTCCTTGACTCTCTGAGAAAAGAATGTTAGTATGACTATACTAACACCTGTTAGTATGACAGGTGATAACCCTGGCTCCATACAACCCCACCTCCCAGTTTCCCACAGTAGCAAATGTGGCAGGCCTAAAGATCTAACAAAAAAGATGGCTTCCAGGCCTGACAACGTCTTCAAGGAAAAACAAAGAAAGCCCACCTGTCTTTTGAAAAAGCACCTTTGGGACAACCATGATCTGGAGGACTGAGAATCTCCATAGACAGTGAGGACTCTGGTATAAAGGTTAGGACTCCAGCTATGCCCACCCATCCTGCTAATTCCCATTTCAAATAATGCAGCCGTGTCTGATCGGCCCTTTAATCTCTCTCCATACAAAATGTGTCTCGTGGGAAAGGTTCATCCTCAGGGCTATAAATTATCCTGGATGTGGAAATCAAATGAGCATCAGTTACACACACATAAGAATCTTCCTTCAATATTTGGATGCCGCTGATGGCCTGAAGATGTAGACTTTTAACCCCCTCTCCGATCCTGATATTTCTTCCACGCTTCATTCTTTCCTCTCCTGCTCCTTTCCTGAATCCATGTATCAGCCTCGACTCAATAACCCGAGATCCATCCCGCTGATTTATGAAAGCAGGATCCATGGGATGATATTGATCGCAAATGACAGACGGTAAAACGTTGACCTCGGTGAACTTGGGGAAAAGCTAGTCGTGGGTTGATCTGCAGATGACCTCTTAATTAGCACAGTGATTAAATTATGGGCCTTGCTTGCAATGAGTCAAGAAACAAAGGCTTCATTCTTTTCTGAGCTTCAGCTCTGTTTATTTGTCCGCCCAGAGAGTGCTGGGTGACACTTTTAATTAAGGAGAAAGAATGCCGAGTGATGGACTCTTTTCTGTCCCAACTTGGTCAGAGGCAATAATGCTCTTTTAACTAAACTTGGAATGATGACCTACTAAGAATGTCCTACTTTATCCCTTCCTCGCCTTAAAAGAAATGTTGCTGCCCTGTTAACAAGCCAGGCAGATATTCACAGGACAAACTTTCATGCCAGTTAGGGTGAGTTATCCATAAAGAATGCACTGAGAGTGGTTGACTAAAGAGATCCAGTCCAGAAAGGATGAGGTCGTGAGACAACCATGCCACTATTTCCAATCTACTTGAGAGCTTCTTTGCTTGTTTGTCTTTAGACCCTCTCTAGACCTTTATTGGAGCAGGTGGATGACTTTGGAGCTGTCCATGGTATCCGAGCCAGGCTCAGATGCTCTCTTTTAACTCTGGCCTCAGCTTTGTAAGGTTTAGAGGGATGTAAAACTAAAAAAAAAAAGGGGGGGGTACCAAACTATAGAAATCAATGACAGTAGTGGCTAAAATTGTGGAAACCTTTTGGGAAAAGTGGATTTTTTAAAACTAGGTAATAACCACTTTTTTTTTTGGAGTAGTACCATAAAATTATATGCCAATGGAAAGATAATTTAATCCAGAATATAATCAATAACTTTTATGAAGGATTTGCTATTAGAATAGCAGTTACAGTATAAAGAAGAAAAGTGAAACATGTAGAAAAAATGTGATATACAAAAATGATCACCATAGAAAAAACGAGATATACAAAAATTATCATCATGTCAGTTAATACTTTGTTGGGTACCTTTAGCATGAATTACGGCCTTACAACATCTTCCCATGGAGTGAACCAAGTCTTTTAATTCTGCAGCTGTTCAAATGTGAAACCAAGATTGAAGGATCGCTTCTATTAACTGGGTTTTATTGCTGGGTCACTTCTGACTAACCAGTTTCTTTAGTCAACTCCGTAGATTTTCAATTGGGTTAAGGACTGGGCTATTCCCAGGCCATTCCAGCAGTGGAATAGGATCATCTTGAAACTCCAAAAAAAAGTGGTGTTACTAGCCATCAAATCTCAAAAATAGTCTTTTCCCAAAAGGTTTCCACAATTTTGGCCACTACTGTAAGTGGAATCCAGATCCGTGATGTGTGGCTAACACAGGTCTCACCATGAGTTGCTCCAGTCCTTGAATAAATTTTGGAAGCCTCTATCATGGGTAGGGAGGAAAAAAGAAGAATGGACAGATGGATGTACAGGTAGAAAGGCAGACAGAAAGATGGATGGAGAGTGGAACAGCCAGAGAGACAGACAGATAGGGGGACTTAGCTTAGTGTAATGTGTGAACCCAGCCACAATGATAAACCGTGTATCCTGATGCAGGTTCAGTATCCCCAAGGTGAATTTACTCAACACAATAACTGTGGTAAAGGTAAAGGTTCCCCTTGCACATATGTGCTAGTCGTTCCTGACTTTAGGGGGCGGTGCTCATCTCTGTTTCAAAGCCGAAGATCCAGTGCTGTCCGAAGACCTCTCCATGGTCATGTGGCCAGCATGACTCAATGCCAAAGGCACACGGAACACTGTTCCCTTCCCACCAAAGGTGGTCCCTATTTTTCTACTTGCATTTTTTTCGTGCTTTCAAACTGCTGGGTTGGCAGAAGCTGGGACAAGTCACGGGAGCTCACCCCGTTACGCGGCACTAGGAATTCGAACCGCTGAACTGCTGACCTTTCGATCGACAAGCTCAGCGTCTTACTCACCGAGCCACTGCATCCCTGTTCAATAACTGTGACTGTACAATAAATATAGAACCGTGTGGACAGATAGTGGGAAAAACATATCAGTAAAGAAATTGTCCAAAACTGGATTTTTAAAGTATTATATAAGAAACAAAATGGAGAGAATTCAATCAGTATTGATAGTCATGAATCTCAGTGAGTGCTGTTTTTCTCCCTCCGTCCCTCCCTCTCCACCCCTCTCTCTCTCAGATACATTCTTCCTCTTAAATTTCATATTTTTCTTCAACAGCATTCAGTTGTTGGAATTTTAATTCGAGAGTTTTAAAAATACTTTCTGTGATATCTTTGTACAAGGCAATAATAAACAAATGTGCAGGTTGAACTAGGAAAGGACTCCTTTGCAGAAACATGACACACAAACACGCTTAAGTTAAAAATGGGGGGAAATAAGTATTAAAAGACCTGTTGAAAGGATGTTAACCCCCACACATCCCGTACATATTTGGGATATGACAAAGAAAAAGAGAAAAAAAAGAAAGAAAGAAAGAAAGAAAGGTTGGTTCAATAACCACGTTGTTAGTTTCCATTATACAGAGAACAACACAGATCTACAACAGAAGTCAAGGTCTCTCCGAAATCCAAAATACATTGGCAGAATTTTACTGGAGAGTCACAGTTCAATTAACATAGTTTGGTAACAAACTTAGCACAGGAGAGATGCTCATATAAGATAGCAAAACCCAATCCCTATGAATGTTTTCTGGTTGGCCTTGTGACAGTCAAAGTTGTGTTTCATAAGGTTATCTCTTCCCTTCCTTCTGACACGAGAAGTTGTAACAGTCATTCACGCTCCCAAGAGCTCCGAGAAAGAGGAAAGCAGACAAAATGAGGATTCACATTAGAGATAATGGGTGTCTTCCCTGGAAGCCTGATGTTTCCATACCTTCTTGAGAGGTTCAAGTAACAGGGTGGCGTTCCATAACCTGAAAGAGAGAAAAGGGATCTCATTAGCCAAAGTCTGATCAAATATCCCCCATCTTGATCATTTAGTAAAGGAACTATCAGGACCAATGTTACTGGTAGACAGCAGATAACAGTAACGGATTTGGAAGGGATCTTGGAGGCAGGGGTGAAATCTACTTACCTTCCTTACTGGTTCGGAAGTGTGCGTGCCATCGTCACGTCCTATTTTTTAACCCTCTGAGCATGCGCAAAGCCTTTTGCACATGCACAGAGAATCAAAAACGGGTTACTTCCTGGTTAAAACCAGGAAGTAATGACGTCCAGGCATACTGCTGCCGCTACCAGTTCACCAAACCACGTGCCACCGGCGCTACCAGCTCACACGAGCCAGACAGAACCAGCAGGATTTCACCACTGCTTGGAGTTCATCTAGTCCAACCTCCTGCTCGTGCAGAAGAGCATCCCTGTGCTAGGGATTCGAACCGCCGAACTGCCAACCATTCTGATCGATGGTCTTCTTTTTCTTTTTTAAGTTTTAAAAATACATACTTTTATTATTGCATATTGGGGGATGAAGGCATACTATTCTACAGGGACTTTCTATTGAGAAACACAAAGGAAGCTTTATATATTAACATTCTATTTTTTTTTAACCCAAAGGCATGGTAATTTCCCCCCCTCCCTATTTCTTAGCCCCTTTCCTTTTATCAAATTCCCACAGACATCGTTCAGTTAAGAGGGGAAGGAACCTTTCACACAATATTACTTAACAATAAAACCAATGTTTGTTATCAAGTATATAGATCAATGCAAATGGTCTTCTTAAATGTATTGATATGAAGGCAGATAAGAGTTGAATTTGGATTTTGGACAATGTGTGGTTACTGGTATGACTTCCACTACATTAACTTTTGCATGACAATTGCAGACAATGCCAGTTGGTTGAAGTGCTGGAATTTTGCTTCATTTTGTTTTTTCATGCTAAAAGACAAGGTGCAATGTGGAGCGTTTAGTTATCTGAAAAGCCGCCTCTTAAATTTTAGTGGCTTCTCTGGTCTTTTGTGAATTAAACAAAGTCGCTACAAAGGGATAGACTAAACCAAATAAATATGTAGACTTTTCCTGGGTCCTGGGTTAGGCTATTATAAATGTTCCTATCTCTTGCTAATGTCCACTTTTAGACCCTTGGATGTTCTTTTAAAGAAAACACTTTGTTGAAAGAAATAACAGATTGAATCCCATTCTCTGCTTTTGATTCCTGAACTCTTTTCTTGGTTGACTTGTTTTCTCTTTCTTGTTTTTTGCGATTCAATGAAATCTTCCCCCAAACCCTCAATTTTAGGATGAGAATGAGCCCACGAATAGCTTTTACTGGCCAAAATAAAGAGAGGGGGGGGAGAGAAAGCATGCAACGAATTGCAAAGACAATTATTCCCTTTATTAAAACAGCAACTCATAACAAAACAGCTTCACAGCATATGGAATGCTGGATGCTCCGAACTTGGATGAAGAATGCTTTCAGACTCCAAATTCTGGCAACATGGCCACTGATCAAAGATGTTGGGAACTGGCTCAACCTCTGGTACTTCACAAGTCATCTCTCCACACAACACAACAGCATCGTGACTCACTTTTTTCACCTCTTCAGCACCGGCCTGAAAGCTGTTCTGAGTTTCTCTTTATGTTGGCTGAGACAAACATCATTCAGGTCCAGAGAAGTTTGAGCAGCCCGTATGCTTCTCCGAAATCCTGTCGTAACAGAAAAACGGAAACTTCTTTCAGCTTTGGATGGAAATGGCTCTCTCACACACACAAAAAATCCTAGGCTACACTCAGACATGCAAAGTTGCTTTGGTTTACAGAGCCCATCTTTGAAGAGAAGAACTTTGAATTCACACAAATATTTATTATTACAAAAGGAGCGGCCATCGTCAATGGGTCATGTTTCTTTCTATAGTCTCCCCTACACTGTTCAAGTGACTCCAAGCTCAGGGAAGCTTTGAGAGGAGACAAAGAAGATTGGTCAGTTTCTATCTGTTTCTCCATAAGGTAATTTTCTGCTAGCAATGAAGATCCAAGCATGAGAACTTTGGAACCAACTCACCCCGGTTTGTCTGAGTGAATATTTCCCTTCTTGCATTCTACCATTAAAACCAGCTATAATGAAACCGTACAGAAATAATTATTTCTATGAACTTGCTCTTGGATATCCCAAAGGTGATTTTTCAAGAGGCAGCCGAGAGCTGAAGAAGCTTCTTGGATGAGAAGAGAAAGGTCTTCAAAGAAAAACCAGAAAGTCCAGTTGAAAAAAGCACCTTTGGGACAACTATGACCTGGGTAACTGAGAATTTCCATAGACATTTGCCCTTCGATGCTGCCTACTGCATCTCTAAACAATTTTCTAGAGGAGATTGCATCTGTATATTGACTTGATCATTCCATCATTCTAGAAACAGAGGCCAGGTCATTGGCCATGACTCTCAAAGAAGATCCACTACCATATACCAGCGTGACTTGCTGATCTGAGATCATTTCTTCCCAACCAAACAAGGAGATTCACGATGGAATGTGGAAAAGAAATAGATAAACAGTGCATTTTTTTTAACATACTGCAAAAATGATGTCATGGTAGGAAGAACTCAATGGAAGAATAAGAATAACAACCACAGAGGTATCGGTACAATTTTGAATTGATTCCAATATAGAGTATTACTCCAAGGTTTCTTTTAAAGCCTTAAATACTTATTTGTTTTCTGTTTCGTTGTCTTTTTAGATAAATATACAAAAGATTTCTGAATAAGTATTTAGCATTTTTTTGCTACAGCATCTGTTGTTGTTTTTCTGGGCAAGATGTAATAATATTACCGTTTATTGTTATTGTGAACTGGTTTAATGATGACTGATGACCTCCTTAAATTTAAGAGCCACAGAAAGACCAAATTGCAACTTCCCACACAATCCTTAGAGATAAACAACTACTACTACAACAACAGGAAGTTGTTCTTTTAAAAACAAAAAAGCAAATCAGTTGCTTTCCCAATTTAAGGTGTGAAGTAATCGATTTGCTAATTATAAGCTGAAGCTTGTTCTTCTTACATTGGTCAACAAAAGTCAGATTTGAGTTCGTACAAGCCATCACATTTCTCATGTGCATTAACCAATTTCACTGGAGTTGTAGGTCAAGATAACACATTTTCGGATTAGACCCTAAACTGGAGATCTCTTCCCACCCATGAGATTCCTCTCTGCATTTCCAAAGTTGACCCACAAAGCTTAAATTATTTAGCCCCACTTTCCAAATAAGCAGGATGGCCTATTTCCTTCATGCTGCCAAAATTGAGAAGAGAATGCTAGATCCACAACTACTTCAGAAAACATATTTTTCAGAGTATAAGATGCTCCGGACTACAAGACGCAGCTACCTCTGCCTCTGCCTTCCAGCAATTTGCCTCCTTGCAGCAAACAGCAAACAGCCTGCTTTAGTTTCGTTTTCGTTTTCAGCACAGCCTGATTAGCACAAGAAAAAAAAAATCCGCTGCCCAGCAATTTGCCTCCTTGCAGCAAACAGCGGAGGCCCACGCAGCAATAGGCAATGGCAATCCCTGCAGCCTGAAACAGCTGAGGGTCGGGAGGCCGATGCAACCGACAATCAGCTGCTTGTGCTAATCAGGATGTGCCGAAGCTGAAACGGGCTGTTTGCTGTTTGCTGCAAGGAGGTAAATTGCTGGGAGGCAGAGGCCAAAGGGTGGGGGCCATCAGGGTTACATTTGGTGTATAAGACACACCCAAATTTTCACCCTCTTTTAGGGTGTGTGTGTCTTATACTCCGAAAAATACGGTAAGTGTTCAGTGGTCTCTCTTGAGTTTAAACATCTGTGTTGGAGTTCACATGAACTTCTTTCTTTTATCAAACTAAAGACAGTCTGAAAATAAAAACAAGATGGAAAGGCCAACCTTCTGTTCCTGTGGCGTACTGACATGTCTCCCCTAGCACAGGATATGAAGCATAGTTTAGTGCAATGGACTTTAGGTTGAAGGTTGGACTCTTAAAGATCTTAGCTGGAGGTGGCAGCTCTTCCAAGGCCTTGTCATGAACGGGCTGTGTTCTCACAAGGTTGCCCAGTGGCCTCGTTTCACTGCAATGTCCGTCGGTCCCTGAGCACCTTCCCCTGAGCACCAAACAATCGGGGCTCTCTGTCCGTTGAGCAGGATGGCTGGTGGACCCTACAACCATGTTGGCGCCTGCTGTATGAGCTAGGGACCAGATGCGTGGCTTTTCTGGAGTTTCGTAGAGTTGGCCTTGAGTGGCAAGACTTGCTGCCATGTTATTCTCCTTGTGGCCAAGAAAGTCCCCTGTAATCGGCGAATGTTGCTTGGCACATGAAAAAGCATGGAAAGGACCGGCTGAGCTTCCAGTATAGCTGCTCTTCTCCGACTCGGTCAATGATCTGCCGATTAGGAGGCCGTCCTGATGAAGGTGCTTCAGCTCGTCTCCAACCTTCATGTCTTCATGTTCTTCTTCATCCAAGTCGTCCAGGTCACTCAGCTGCAGCTCCTTTTCTTCTTTGCAGATTTTGGGGTCTAGGATTCGACATCAAAAGGAATGAAGAACAGAAAACAGTCAGCTTAAGGAGTTCATTAAGAGCAAGTCAAGTTGGTTTTATGTAGAGACGTCAGTAATTTGGCTTCTTGGGAATGACCTCCATAGAACTAATCTATGGAGCCAACTAAAGAAACTGGTTAGACAGAAGCAACCCACCAATAAAACCCAGTTAATAGAAGCAATAATTCCATCTTGGTTTCACATGATAACAACTGCAGACCTAAAAGACTTGGTTCACTCCACGGGAAGATGTTGTAAGGCCATAATTCATGCTAAAGGTTACCCATATTGTATAAAATAAAATAAAAAAGAGAAAAGGAAATAGGAAATCAAGAGAGGGAAAGGGAACGGTGGAAAGGAGGTGTGAAATACAAGGGGGAAGAGAAAAAGAAAGAAAAGAGAGGCATTGACTTCCAACTCTTTCTTGCACAGTACAAGAAAAATATACTCCAACCTCAACTTTTTGCCTTTACGTACTAATATATACAGTAACTAGCCATTCCTATAACACCAGATCTTCCATAGCAAGGAAGATAAAGCAGGAATGGTTAAACTGAATGCTTTGTTGAAAGAGGAAAATAGGTTCTTATTTAGATATCACCTCTGGAATTTGTGCTTGTGAAGAAAAAAAAAAGAAACTTTGATTTTGGCTTTGTTGATTGGAAACACACAATACTTACCATAATAACAAAAGCTTACAATCAGACAAGGTGATTGCAATTCAGGGTGGAAGGTAGATGCCAGAGAGAAGGACAAACAAAGAAATAAGAAATTTCCCTTAAAATGATCCAGGGCAGGAGTTCTAAGTCAAGACTGGGAATATGTGTCTTCTAGATGTTGGATAGCAAGTCCCATCATCCTTAAAGGGCTGTTCTGACAAGGCCTGATGGGAGTTGAAGTACACACAATCTAGGGCATTCCAAGTTATTTAACTGTGAATTAGAATAAGGACATCTGAATGTGGGAAAGGTCACAACTTCAGAGCTCTTGGGAAATTGTTGACTTTAGCCATTATTCTAGAACTTATGAAGTCATCTCCTTGGCTAGTATAAAGTGCTGTACTGAAAGGACTTTATGGTGAGTCATCTCTTACATTATGTAGTGAAAATTTATCTCCCATTTCTAGGGAGAAAAAAAAATGAGGCCAACTTTCCATTCTTACCTTTGTCTTCATTATCACTGCTACAGTCTTCCCCGTTCCTTTTACTTCCCTCCCTCTGGTCATCTCCTGTTTTATTTTTAGGAGACCAGGTCATCTTGTTCTCCTTCTTGAGTCGCCGGCGGGCATTAGCGAACCAAGTGGAGACCTGGGTGAGGGTCATTTTGGTGATGATGGCCAGCATGATCTTCTCGCCCTTGGTTGGGTAAGGATTTTTTCGGTGTTCATATAACCACGCCTTGAGGGTGCTGGTGGTTTCTCGGGTAGCATTCTTGCGTCTGGATGAGTTGCTGAAGTCCACGGTTCCATACCTGACAGGCAGATGAAAATGAGCTGAGATGACTTCTTCCAAGGCCAAAGTCACAAAGCTTTCCATAGAAACAAGGAAGTTGTCCTAAGAAACACAACTCTTACAAAGGAGACGGGTTTGCTCTCTGTTTATGTTTTAGTTGCCTAACAGCCTAATCAAGAGATCATTAAGAACACTCCAACGTTGACAGGTCAAGCTATTAGTGTAAAACAGAGAGCAAACTCTACCACTGATGATGTTACCTAGTTGGGTAATGAAACATCTGCAAGAAAACAACCAAGTTCAGAGAGTATCAAGGACCCCCCTCTCCTCCTCCTCCTTCTCTTCAAACTTCACTTCCTTCTAGCCCTAATGATATTACCTAGTTAGGGAATGAAACATCTACAAGAAAACAACCAGAGAACATCAAGGACCATCTAATCATCTTCTTCTTCTTCTTCTTCTTCTTCTTCTTCTTCTTCTTCTTCTTC
>WNWU01000065.1:2796551-2808557 GCA_012654045.1 Ptyas mucosa | reverse complement strand
AGATCAGTGCCTGCAAAAATACATGAGTAGATCAGTGCCTGCAAAAATACATGAGTAGATCAGTGCCTGCAAAAAAATAAATGGATAGATCGGTACAGCTCTGCAAGCAGTTAAAAGCCTGGTAGACCAGTACCTCTGCTAAATCCTAAATAGTCACATGACCATCAAGTCATGCCCACAAAATAAGCCACGCCCACAGAACCGGTAGTAAAAAAAATTAGAACCCACCCTGCTGTAAACCCCTCTTCCTTCAAGCACTGATAATGTTACCTAGCTTGCAATGAAACTTCGGCAAGAAAACCACCAGGCTCAGAGAGCACCTAGAACCCCCCATGTCAACCCTGAGCTGCAAATATTCTCCTTTACTGCAACTCATTGACTTCTCTTTCCTAATGTCATATTGACAAGGTATTTTCACACACCCAAAAGAGGACACCGGTCATTTCAGTGAGGAGTTGTCTGTTTTCTGAATTGGTCCAAAGATAGAGAAGGATGTATTTCTGTATTGGCATGCTTGATACAGGAGACTTGGTGGACGATATATTGGGTGAGCATCTTGTCTCTGCATCTGCATTCATAACATGAAGTGAAAAGCTAAGTGGACCATTTCCATTTCAAAAGATCATTTAATATCCTTTCTGCCAATGTTCGAGTTTGTTTAATTAAAACTTAGCACTCCATTCCACTTCATTAGATCTATTTAATGTTTTTTATATATCTAAGCACTTTTGCAAGGATCTAATTAAAAGAATAATTTCACGAAATTGGAGTTTCCCTGCCTTCAAACCTTCACTTCAACATTTCGCAGGGCTTAAGAAAGGAAAAATGATATATTTAAGGGGGAAAGTTTGGCCTGATATGCAAGAAAGCAAAGAAAGAATAATATATAAAAAAAGAAAGAGAAAAAAAAAGAATTCACCATTGCTGGACATCATGAAGAAATGAATAAAAAGATCCAGAGTTTGAATGGATCACATTCCAAGCAAGAATTCCAAGATGATTTAGACTCCCTGTTTAGAAGAAAAATGGATGGGTTTCTCCCGCAATGTTTTATTTATTTATTTATTTGTATCCCACCTTCATTATTTTTAAAAATAATAAGGCAGCAAATACATTCAACACTCCTTGCACCTCCTGTTTTCCCCTCAACAACAACAACACTGTGAGGTGAGTTGGCTGAGAGAGAGAGGAACTAGTCCAAAGTCACCCAGTTAGCTTTCATGCCTAAGGTAGAACTAGAACTCCCAGTCTTCTGGTGATTGGCCCAAAGTCACCTTTCATGGCAAAGGCAAGACTCGAACCCATGGTCTCCCACTTTCTATCCTGGTATCTTAAGAGGAGGAGGCGGAGGAGAAGGAGGAGGAGGAGGGAATAGGAATGAGAATACTTTTTCATGATTCAAGGCATGAATCATGAAAAAAATCCTATTCAGGCCACCATTTCAGATAATCACTTCAATCCCCTTCAATTCAATCATTCTAAGCTAGTCACCGATGATGATCCCTAGTTGGGTCATGAACTGTCTATTGAGCCATGGTGGCGCAATGGTTAGAATGCTGAATGGCAGGCTACTTCTGATGAAAGCCGGCTGCCAGCAGTTTGGCAGTTTGATTCCCATTGGCTCAAGGTTGACTCAGCCTTCCATCCTTCCGAGGTGAGTAAAATGAGGATTGTTGGGGGCAATAGGCTGACTCTGTAAAACCTCTTAGAGAGGGTTGTAAGGCACTGTAAAGCGGCATATAAGTCTAAATGCTATTGCTCTTCCTTCCTTCCTTCCTTCCTTCCTTCCTTCCTTCCTTCCTTCCTTCCTTCCTTCCTTCCTTCCTTCCTTCCTTGGTGCACAGTGGTTAGAATGCAGTATTGCAGGCTCTGCCCATAGCCAGCAGTTCGATCCTGACTGGCTGAAGGTTGACTCAGCCTTCCATCCTTCCGAGGTGGGTAAAGGTTGAGGACCCAGATTGTTGGGGGCAATAGGCTGACTCTGTAAAACCACTTAGAGAGGGCTGTAAGGCACTATAAAGCGGCATATAAGTCTAAGGGCTATTTCTATAAGAAAACAACCAAGCTCAGAGAGCATCAAGGACCTCACAGTCCTCCTTCTCCACTCACCACAAACCCCACTTCCCTAGTTGGGTCATGAAATGTCTGCAAGAAAGCCACCAAGCCCAGAAGGCACCAAGGACTCCACAACCAGTTCATTCTCTGATTCAAACCTACCAACCCAATGGCCAAATTAGGCCAGCGGGATGTGGATTGTCTGAAGAAACGGAGATTCGGCCGAATTATTATTTTTCCACGCCGAATACTCTCACCCTCCCGAGAGCCACAGAAATCACCTCTCCTAATCTCTCCTTCAACAATCCTAGCAGGTTTTTCACTGGGTGTGGGTGGGAAAAGAGGATGAGAGAGAGATTCCTTCGTACGAAAAGATTGGCTGATTGTAAGAATTGTTTGACAACAGGCTTTTGATCTCAGTTTTTCCAGCTTTAGGAATACGGATGGCATAACAAAGTAAAACATGCAGCTTTAATTTAAAAAAAGAAAAAAAAACAGCTGCCAATTTATAATTAACACATATCCCTTCAAAAGGAGAACAAATTCCCAGCTCTTGCTTACCTTAATGCATTGCCAAGAGTATAAAGCACACCACACACAGAGACGTAAAATCCCTGTAAATAAAATGATAGCGCATTTCCAGATGTTAAGACATCACGTTTAATTGTAAGGTTCCCAAGAAGTTTAGCAATTTACAAGAATTTACAGGCTTTTCTGTACCTGTCTCGTTGTCACGTTCAACACCGAGGAGGAGATTGTTACTATCATAAAAGAGAGATATTGGACTAGATAAATATTGCATCGAAGGCACAACTGGATGTTTAAAAAATACTTTTAAAAAAGAGCACAATGACAAATGAAAACCATTTGTACGCGAGTTCGAGTTTTGCTTTATTTAAGCAAAGTCTGCAGAAGGAAATGGCAGAACTGTGAATCTTGGCAGATTTTTGCTTCAACTTCTCTTTTTTGTTGTTGCTATTATTGTTTGGGTTTACGAGCATTTCAAAATGGAGCTTGATTTTGACACACTCAACGGTCTGCTTGCCTGAGCCAAGAAATTGCAGAGCAAAGAACATTGTAAAATTGGCAGGGGTAACAATTCACCATTTTAAAAAACCTTTGCAAATTGTGAAGCTCATTGCTAGGGAGCACCACGGTGGCCCCAAATAAAGACGCATTGAAAAATGAATGGGCCTGGCATGCAGATCCAATGGAGACTTAGAAAGTGTCATGGGAATAATCTCTTTCTTTCCCCTGTTTTTAACCGAATAGCATTAACAGAGTTGGAAGGGACCTGGGAGGTCTTCTAGCTCAACCACCTGCTTAGGCAGGAAACCCTGTGTCATTTCAGACAAATAGTTATCCAACATCTTCTTAAAATCTTCTGGTGTTGGAGCACCCACAACTTCTGGAGGCAACTTGTTCCATTGATTAATTGTTCTCACTGTCAGGAAATTTCTCCTTAATTCCAGGTTGCTTCTCTCCTTGATTAGTTTCCATCCATTGCTTCTTGTCCTGCCTTCGGATGCTTTGGAGAATATGTTGACCCCCGTCTTCTTTGGGGCAGCCCCTTAGATATTGGGACACTGCTATCATGTTACCCCTAGTCCTGTGATGGCAAACCTATGGCATGCGTAGCCATATCGGTGGGCACGCAAGCTCAGCTCCCTGATTTTTGGGCCTTCTGAGCCCACCAGAAGTAGGGAAACAGGCTGTTTCCTGCCTCCGGAGGGTCTCGGGGGTGGGGGGTGGGGAAGGCCCATTTTTTTGCTCTCCCCAGCCTCCAGAGCCTTTCTAGGACTGGAAGTTGGCAAACAGGCCATTTTCGGTCCCCAGAAGGCCTCCAGGGTGGTGGTGGGGAAGGCCGTTTTTGTCCTCCCCAGACTCCTAGAAAGGCTCTGGAGGTTAGGGAGAGCAAACCACGGGCCTTCCAGTTCCACTAGAAGTTGGCAAATGGGCTACGCTGTCCACAAGCTATGCTGGCTGGAGAATTCTGGGAGTTGAAGTCCACAAGACTTAAACCTGCCGAGTTTGAAGGCCTCTGCACTAGACAGAGAAACCCCAGAGTTGACCACAAAGCCTAATTAATATGGAAGGACATTTCCTGCCTTTCAATTCCAAAGCAATGAAGTCATCTAAAACATTTCAAAGAAGGCAACACAACCACAGCTATGATTCACAGGCCACTTCAAATACTTGATACCACATTTAAACACATATTTAAAAGTCTCTCTCTCTAAGCTGAACGAATGTAACCTATTTGGCTTCATCATAAATTTAGCACTCTTCTGGGAATCTTTTATTTTATTTCTTTCATAGCATGCTACCCAAAATCTGATGGGAGGTGTTTCCCTCTCTCTCTAATCCTGACTGGAACGTAAACTGAGTTTTGTTCAAAGGAGGCTAAATAAAGCTTTTTAGTGTGACACTAGACTGAGGACCAAGGCTCTGAGTAGACAACGATTCGCGAAAACAAACTAATGAGAAGAGTTTCATGAATCATGTAAAGATATGCATGAAAATTGAATATGTACACTTTAGATCTCGGATCTGATAAATATTGCATTACATTAAAGGAATGCACTCTTGAAGCTTACCTGTGTATAAAACATAAGGCTACATTATGGAGTTAACGAAGGGGCTCTGTCAAATTAACCCACCGGGGAGCTCATATTTGTGTCTGTCAAAGGAAATTGTTCTAAGGCTAAATATCAGGGTGCCTGGATGCCAGGCGATGAAAAGACGAAGCCTTCTGAAACAATGGAGGGGTTGGGATAAAACACTAAGTGAAATCTTCTGTCTGAAATCTACTGCTACTAAGTGGATGCTCCCAGGGAAGCCGCAAAGTCTTAGTGGTTGTGTAGCCTGAAGGGTTTTATTATATGCAAAAAAAAACACACAAAAAAACCCCACCACCCAGTGCCAGATGCAGAAGACAACCAGGGGAGCAGGATGATAAAGACTTCCTGAACTCTGAACAAAGCTATTTTAAATATATATATATATTTAAATTGACTAATTGATCTCTCACCCAACATCAGTGGTGGGATGCTCCCGGTTCTGTCCGGTTCTTTAGAACCGGTAGTAAAAGCAGCGGGAGGCTCCGCCCACCTGCCTGGACGTCATAATTGACGATCTGTGCATGCACAGAAGTGCACGTACACAAGTAAAGTGAGTGCGCATGCGTGGTCCCATTGCGAACCGGTAGTAAAGGTAAGTAGAACTCATCCCTGACCAACATCCTTGGTTCTTAGTCATAACTGCTGACAGCAGGAATATTTCAGAAGACCAGTTTGGAAATGCTGAAATCACAAATGAAGAGCCAACATCTTCATGTCTTTCTTTTGCTATCAAAATGTTGATACCATCCACAAAGTTAGTAAACCATCTACTGGTTCATCATTTTTTTAAAAAAATTGCTTTTGAATGCAGCTTTTGGGCTTTCTAAGTGCCCTCGCCGAGGTTTTGGAGATTTAGTTGAGTCTTAGAGCTTTGGAAGAGAGTTGCACTTAAGATGCATGAATCACGCAGTAAATATTTTGGCAAGGGCCCTCTAGGGTTCTTGTCTTAAAACCTCTAACAAGGGGGACATTCCACCACCGTGCAAGGTAATTTTCTTCCACTGTCAGCCATCGAGAGACACCTAGAGATAAACCACATTTACACACCATTCAAAAGCTAAGAAGGAAACAAAAAGACCTGGCCACTTCCTCTCCAGTAACCACCAGCCAGATAAGCAGGGATTAACACCAGACAAACTATCAAGCAGAAAACTGTACCCTAACCAATGAATTACCAAGGGGGGGGGAACCCACATCCCCCCAACACTGGCAGGGCAAGCTACTGTATGTAAACAGGGAGCAAATGCTACAATTCTAAAATGGATGTTGTTACCTAGTCAGGTAACGAAACATCTGCAAGCAAAGAACCAAACTCGGAGAGCACCAAGGACTCCACAATTTCCTCATCCACAAATTCCTCATCCCTCTTATATCCATAGATAAAGGTTAGTACTTTCACTTATTTGTGGTTATAGTTTACCACTGGCCGTGATGTCTTATCCAGCTCACTAAAAATTATTGTGCCTTGTTATTTTCATTTTTTTTTAGTTTTGTATTTCCGAAACAAAATTCTCACTCTCTCCATACTACAGTGAGTTAGGATTTCTGTTTTGCCAGCTAAAATGTACAACTGCTATTGTTTTAACACCTGGAAAATGAAAGAAAACTTTGCCAAGCCGTCGAATAAGAGGACCAAATAAACGATGTGAACTTTGAGACAATATTTTGCCATATTCTAATCATTAAACCCAATTCAAGTTTAACAACCAGAAAATATTTCTGACAAAAGGAACAGCTTATTAAATGTTGAGATCCGAAATGTTCAGTGCTGACTCACTTAAAATGGAATGTAAGACGGCATCTTAAAATCCAGAACATGTTACAGTATTTGAATCAACAAAAGGGTAGGTTTTTTAAAGTACATTCAGGGTTTTTCCATTCTATAACTGAAGAAATACATATCCAGGGCCTCAACTTAGTGCCAGGAGTATCAACTGGTTTTGATCTTATTGCTTAATATTAATATTCTGCTCCATCTTTGCTGGCGTATTTCAGAGTTTTCCGATCCATAAACAGACCAAAATACCCAGCCTTCATTCCTGCTTCAATCTTTGGTTTTCTTTCATATGATGCAAGCCAGAACTATTGCTGTATTCCGTATTTAGCTGCCTGTGCCTAGTTAACATCTGGGGACAAATTTAGAACAGCAAATCAGCTGATCTACCAAATTTGGCTCAAAGGAAATAGTTCGGCAGTGACTTGACAGCAGCGCCAATCCCAACAAATCAGAGTATTCTTGGAGATGATAAATTGTGAGTTCCTTCATCCTGTTTTTTTCCTCCCATCGATTGTTTTGTCTTCTTCCTTCAGACTCTCCCTAAACTTCGTTGGCTAAACTTGGATCCAAATCGACAAGGAATATGAATTCAAAAGATGAATAGTTATTCATCAGGAAATTGATAATCTTTTGAGACCAGAGGATTTTTTAGAACATTCTGTGTCTGCCATCCCAAAATTGCTGGTGTGAGAAGATTGAGGTTGCCTATAAGTAAAATGGATGCCGTGGTGGTAATTAAAAACCACCCATTTTGCTGATATTGCTGCTGCCAAGAATGGTAGACTTCAGAATGGACTTTATGGCTTGTTAGTGAATCAATAAAATTGATTTAATGGATTCAGAATGTGATTCTCCAGGACTCCATCTTGATCATCTCTTGTCCAATTTTTTTTAATTTAAAAAAAATACATTCCCAATGACGTTTTGCTTTGCCTCATCCATCCATCCATCCATCCATTCATTCATTCATCCAATCAATCAATCAATCAATCAATCAATCAATCAATAATTTATTCATTCATGCATTTATTGTGACATTGAAAAAAAATTGAACAATTCACAATCAGATGGGAAAGAATTCTGGAGGATTTCAGGGAGATACGTTAGAACGTTTCAGCAGATACGTTAGAGTCAATAGGCACCATTTTGTCTATTTGTGACTTAGTCTTTAAGGTGGCTAAAGACTTTTAATTACAAAAGCCAGAGATGAGCTTTAATTTAATTTATGTAACACATTGATTATGAATCCCCTTCTTGGATTGGCTTGAAGATCATCTGGTGAAGTGATTTTCACTGTGCAAAAGTGTAAGCTTCATTATACTGATCCACGCACCACAGAACAATACTGAAGAAGTCTAGAGAAGAACAAGAGTTTCTTCATGAATTGAGGAAAAATCAGAGCAAATGAAGAATTGGTCTGAAGATTACTAGCTAATTTAGGAATTCAACCCTACTGTTTTCTAGGGAAACATATTTACATAATTTAGATTATAGAGATATGCAAAACTATGCTTTTTTCCCTCTCCCATCACCCTGTTTCACCCAATTTACCAAATATGAACTATAGAACAAAAGTCTAGAAGATTTTACCCACCGCCTCCATTACCCACCACCCAAAAAGGACTGTAAAAAAAATCTATGGGATTTCAAACCCTTTAGAGGTTGAAGAGCTGCCGTTACACAAAGACCTCTTGTCACAGCTGGTAATGTTACAGATCAATGAGTGACAAGTTAATGTCTCCTTTTGTAAATGTTGTCCTGACATTAAAAATGCTCTGAGACATTTTTATTTAATTAAAAACAGAGGCCGCAACATCAATGGAGTGTAGTGACAACTCCTTGTCCAATTAATCTTCATGAGGAATATCACAATTTTGAAATTGTATTCATAGAGGATTCCCTTCCTTCCTTCCTTCCTTCCTTCCTTCCTTCCTTCCTTCCTTCCTCTCTCCCTCCTTTCCTTCCTTCCTTCCTCTCTCCCTCCCTCCCTCCCTCCTTTCCTTCTTCCCTCCCTCCCTCCTTCATTTCCTTCCTTCCTTCCTTCCTCCCTCTCTCTCTCCCTCCCTCCCTCCCCCATCCCTCCCCCCTCCCTCCATCCTCCCTCCTTCATAGGGATTAATCTAATATTTTTCAGGACAAACTTGGAAGGAAGGAAGGAATTATCTAGAGTATGTTGCTAACACAAAAATGCCTATTAACCATTTTAAAGGTCTTCTTAAAAACATGGGAAAATTAGATTTTGGGGAAGGGATAGTGGGATCCAATTTATACCTATCCAGTTACTGCTATCATCCTTTAATAAAACACCTCTCTTTGAGCAGAGGAACTATATTCTTCTTTTTTATGCAGGTATGAAATGATGGTGTTATTCCCTAGCCATTTGATCACAGATACCTTGGGCCCTTAAATCCAGTTGCTAACATCTGCTTTCTTTGATCCCAGGTAGTTACCATCTAACAGCCCTCTGTGGAAGTAGCATGCACAAATAAATAAGAACATTCCTGAGGATAGGTGAATTCAACCTCTCAAGGATGTGGGCATCAGCATAATACAAATGCACTCTGGAACAAAGTCAAAGGCTTCAACCTTGGGGTGTTGATGGTTGCGGTGATGCTACACCATTTGAAGTATATTCCGCCAATCTTTTCTTCTGAGCTTATGGATCTGTCTTCTTTTCCAATGCAAATTAAAGCACCCAATGAAAAACCGTGTTTGTCCGTGGGGCTACAACGCAGCACCTTGTAGAAATACAAAGGTCAGCCTTCTCTTGGCAGTGATTTATTGTAACGCAGCTTCTTCCTCCACCTGATTTTGTTGTTGTTGTTGTTGTTTTAAATTCAAATGCTTTGCATCGGGATTAGCCCCACCGATACATTACGCCGCTGTTGGATGAAACGTAAAGTTGTGCAAGTCTAGTGAAACATTGCGTGTGAGGGATGACCCTCTAATCTGCTCCTAGCCCTTTTAGGTCTTCCTTGATTTATCAAGCCAAACCCGCCGGTGTTTACAATGGATGAATTAGTTGAAAAGATATCCACGGGATAAGAGCAGTAGCCAAACAGAGAACGATTTGTCAACTTCCCTGGCTCGCCCTTTTTAATTGCAGGAAAATTGAGAGCGGGTACCTCTGGCACCTGAACGTATAAATCAAAGCAAACAACAATGTATCAAACAGGATGGAGTGAGCCTGTTTTCACTTCAATGTAAAGCCAGCATAGGTTATTTGCACTAACCAGGGGTGGGATTCAGCCGGTTCAGACCAGTTCAGGCGAACCAGATGTTAATTTTAATCTGGTTCGCCAAACCGGTTGTTCCAAGGACTGGCTGACCCCACCCACCTCTCCCAGGAGTCTCCACGCAGCCCATTTTGGATGCCAGATAAGCGTCATATCGTCACCGCTACCGGCTCGGGAGAACCAGGCCAAACCGGGAGGAACCCACCACTGCTACTAGAAGGAACTGGGGTTTTCCCTCTTAGCACTGCAAGAAAAGGGAAGAGTGGGAAAGAAATTTGATTTTTGAGTGTGAGGAGAAAATATCTCTTTCAGGTTTCCAAATTTCAATTATTGTCAGACTCCAGAAGTCAAGACACACAGTGATTCTTCCATGCAGTTTTTTTTCCCAATTATTCCACACCTGTAGACAAAATCTTGCCAAACTGAAGCAGACTACTACCTACATGAAGCATATACTCTGGGAATTATTATGGAAAGGCGACCTTCACCCTCTTTCTCTCACACCGGCTACGTGAACTGAGTTGCCCCTTAATCCTCCAGAATGGTTCTCCCTCCTGGGAATCCAGACTACATTCCATTACAGTTGATCATGATGATGCTATCCATTCGATTATGTTCAATTCTTAGCGATTCTATGGGCCAACTCTCTCCGTGTCTTTCAATCTTGCACTACTTCTTTGAGTTGTTCTATGCCAGTGATGGCTAACCTTTTTCAGACCTAGTGCCCAAAGTGCGCGTGAACCCTCAAAATGCAATGTGTGTGCAGCCCCCTGCATGCCCCCCCACATGTGCGCACACCCCCTCACCCCGTGCATGCATGGCAGAGACCCAAAGACCAGCTGGCTGGTGGAAGGCCCACGCGCATGCGTGGTGGAGCTGAGCTACAGTGATGGCTTGCGTGCCCACAGAGAGGGCTTTGCATGCCACCTCTGGCACGCATGCCATAGATTCGCCACCACGGTTCTATACTCTGGTTAGCTTTTGTATTCGTTGATGGTTTCCTTTTACTGTTGACTTTTCCAATCAAAATTGCTTTCTCCAGTAAATCCCCCTGCATAACATGGCCAAAATAAGGGAGATGCAGTTTTGTGATTTTTGCCTCCTAGTGACATGTCTGCCAATAGAATAGAGTTCCAGTGTAATTTTTTGAAGCATTGACCTCGTGCCCGGTTTACCGCGTTTCAGTTATTTTGCCACAAAAAGTCATTGCCTCCCACGAGTTGTGAACCTGCCTTCTTTTGTGTTCTCTTTATCACCTCCTCAACCATCAACCCTGCTTAGCGATTGCACCGCCTTGCTCCCGGCCCCTGGTCGGCCTCTTCATTTAGCTCTCCTTTCCAGCTTGTGATAGTTATTTTGCAACGTACAGCTGTTTCTATTATGGGCTGTCCCCTGATCAGGCTGAATACATGGGACAGATTGCTTTGCTGATGATGAAAAATCCCTTCAAATGAATCTCAGGTGTACGTCTTAATTTTTGTCAGATTATCTGTCCACAGTGTGTAAATACAAATGATTATAGATTATGATTTTACCTCGCGCCCTTCAGCGTCGAGGGAATCTCAGAGTACCCTCATCACCGGTGAGGCATGAAAATATATATATATCACCAATAAATGTGATGCCTTTGGACTTTAACAGGAGCTCCCCACACAGCTGTGGACAATGGAAGCTCTTCCCCCTACCCACCCCCTTCTTTCTCTTTCAAGTGGTTGCAGGTCACCAGGCTGCCCCTTCATTTATTTATTTATTTATCTAGAAAATGCTCTGGGATTTCTAATTTCCATCTGGATGATCAACGGTGACAGACAGAAAGGGCCACAGTTTAATGTCTCAATGAAAGAACTGGATGAACGATTGTCGGATGATTAATGGATCGCCGGCTGCTGAAAGATGACAGCCTTTCTCATAATGGAGAGGGCTAATGTGTAATTTTCCCCGCGTTGCCGTTTCCCTCCCTCGGCGCGCAGGCATCTATGGGGCGGTTTAGATTTATTTATTTTGTTTCTTTTAAGTGCACAGTTTCTGCTTTGGTTTTATACGGGAAGATGGCTGGGCCCTGAAACAGGGAAAGGGAAAGGTTGGGCCTTGTGGTGAGATGGGAGGATGGATGGATGGATGGATGGATGGATGGATGGATAGATAGATTGGGAAGCAAGCAAGCTAGCTAGCTAGCTTTAGAAGAAGCCTATCCAGCCAAAGTCCAGAAACTATGAGATGAGAGGTAAACAAATTAAATAAATTTAAAACAATTATTTATTCATTCATTCATTTAGTTATTTAGTTATTTAGTTATTTAGTTATTTAGTTATTTAGT
>WNWU01000065.1:2747641-2787541 GCA_012654045.1 Ptyas mucosa | reverse complement strand
TATGGGGGCAATAAACTGACTTTGTATAAAAAAGAACAGCTCTTGGGGGGGGGGGGCAAAAGCCCTACTAAGCAGATATATACAAAAGTATGACGGCTATTGCTTAACACATTGTAAGCCGCCCTGAGTCTCTGGAGAAGGGTGGCATATAAATCGAACCAATAAATAAACAATAAATAAAGTCTACCGATATCTGAGATTTTTGCTAATTTCACTCTTTGCTCCTTGGCAGTAATTGGGTTTGTTTTTTAGCTAAATATCCCTCTCCCCACCCAGCCAGAGACATTTTTTTTCCCATCAGCATGTTACTTGTTTGCAGGTGTTTTCAACTCACGGCAATCTATAGTCTTTCATTCAGTAATAATAATACATGTACATGTACATACACACACACATACTTCGGGCCTTAGAAATACAGTGAAGTGTGTGAACTATTCAGAATCGAGAAATATATTGCATAGATACCTAGAGTAGCCTTCGGTATCCTTTTCATTATCTCTTGCTAAAGCTTTCCTCAAGGTTGGTGAAAGACCTGCCCACTTCTAAGTAGGAGCACTCCCTATAGAGATGTTTGAGCCTGTAGGAGAAATAAACGAGGGGTGATAATGTTAAGTACCCTTCTTGTAGCTGGTGGTCCAGCCTGATAACCTTAGGGTTACAATACATGTCTGACAAATAATGATTCCATTGCGGCTTGCACCTTATGGCAACTTAGCAAGCTTATTCATCATTTTACAATAGGCTTCTGCCAGAGATTTTGCTTACTTGCTCTTAACGGGTGTACAGGGCGGTAGGTTTATCTCGAAGGCTCGCGCCCTAATAACCAATAATAAAGTGCTTAAGCTCCAAGTAGGTGAGAAAGAGGCTTTTGTTATACTCCACTGCACCTCCGCAGCTCTGCTGATAAGACAATATGTCTTTGAGAAAATGAGGGATTTGCTTCGGCTGATCCCGTAGTGCTGCAGCCTGTGAATTGCTGTCAGATGTGCCAACAAAGATAGGATTTGCTTGGTTGGTTGGTTGTTGTTGTTGTTTTTTTAAACGGTCCTGCCAATCTGAAAGCAACGTGGGTGATTATCATGAAAATTATTGAACGTGAGTTTTGGGTTTTTTTTTTAATTAGGGACCCACGTTTTATCATATGCGGTGGACTTGTGTTTTTTAAAGTTTTTAAATTTTATATGTTATGTTTTTTATCTCGGCTGTGCACCGCCCTGAGTCCCGCAGGAGAAGGGCGGTATAAAAATTTAATAAATAAATAAATTAAAGTAAAACCATTTTGGGCGAAGCTACACGGGTGGCTAGAAAAGATGATAGGGAAACCTGCAGATTGTAAAACTGAACTGTTTTATTAGGCGTGATATCAGAAAAATTAGATGAGAAAAGTAGGCATTTAACATTGCCTGTTGTAACGGCAGCGAGGATCGCATTCGCACAACATTGGAAAAATGAAGAAACGCTGCGAGACGAAGAGATAATTAAGAAAATACTAGACTGTGCAGAAATGGATAGACTGACATTGAAAGTGAATCAGAAAGAAGAAACACAATGCTATCAAACATGGAATCTATTTTACCAGTGGTTGGGGAAAATAAAGGGTGGAGATTACGAATATAATCAGAACTGCTAAGCAAATTAAATACCCAGACAACACAATGTTTATTAAGCACTAAGAAATGTAATTAATAAAAAGTCTTGCCTGGAAAAATTTTAAAAGGAGGAGGAGCACAGGCTAAAAAGTGGCCCTTGAGGACCACTTGGAGGCTTCAGCTGGTACAGAATGCAGCCATGCGGGTGGTGATGGGAGAATCCCGATACTTCCATGTAACACCTCTCCTGCGTGGCTTGCATTGGTTGCCAGTTGCCCTACGGGTGAGAGTCAAGGTGCCGGTAATGACCTATAAAGCTCTACATGGCTTAGGCCCAGGATACTTGGCGGACCATCTGCAACCAGCAACAGCTCCCCATCGTCCGGTGCGTTCCCACAGGGAGGGCCTGCTCCGGGTACCGTCAGCTAGACAATGTCAGCTGGCGGCCCCCAGGGGTAGAGCTTTCTCTGTGGGTGCGCCCACCCTTTGGAATCAACTCCTCCTGGGGCTCCGGCTGGCCCTTGACCTCTGCACCTTCCACCGCGAATTAAAAACATGGCTCTTCGCTGCACCTAGCCTGGACTGAGGGTGTTTTCGATTATTTTAGCGGGTTTTAATTTTTGTTTATGTATGTATTTTATGTTTTTATTGACTTGTTTTAATTGTTGTGAGCCGCCCTGAGTCCTATGGCGATAGGGCGGCATATAAGTTATATTAAATAAATAAATAAAATAAATAAATAAAAAGTGAACCTCGCATTTTGTTCCTCTAAAAAATCTGTGATAATTCTGCTTATGCTCCCCCTTGTTATCCTTTCATGTTACCAGCAGGTCCAATTTTGTTCAGCCAGTCTCAGATCCGATTTTACAACTTTCAACAATTATTTTTTTTTTGCCATTGTGGCTAGTTGGTCATTGTGCCTGATTTCAATCTGCATCGAGACTTCTTATAATGCCAGGGTGCTTTGCATAACAAAACCAGCCTCTTATATGCAACTGGCCCTAAGAAGACCCAGGAATCCAGGCCAATGTGTGAAGCGTGTCCCAAATCAATAACAGAAAATAAAAGAGACAACTTGATTAGCTATAGAGATTTCAAAGACCTTTTTTTTTTTTAATAACTCGGAGCCTTCCAAAAGGCCAGGTTTTTTTTTCAAAGCAATGTTTACAAATTAAGTTTGTAATGTTGCCTTAGGAAATCTCGACTCCAAACAACGGGATCCGAAAAACAAGAGTTTAATTTTTGACCCAAGAGGGAAATAAAAGAACTGGCGATATCTTTATTTCCACAACAAATAACAAGAAAGGACTATTTAAAAAAAAAAAGAAAGAAGAAGAAGGAGAAGAAAACTTTTCTCTGTGTTACAAAGAAATATATTTATATGTAAATCATTCCACAAGCGCCTTGGATGGGGAGCATTAATTAGACAACAATCCAATGGAATCGCAGGCAAGGAAAATCTGTTCCCATTTTAATAACCCAGCTAACGTCAAGTGGTTCACCATATTGTTTTCAGCGTATTGGGCCACAGCAAACAGAAGAAAAGCAGACAAATAAAGAGGCACACAGCATGGATGAATGCAACCATCCAATCCCAAGGGCATTGTGCACTTAGAATTTAGATCTTTACAATTCGGTGTATTTCAGTGTGAAAACTCAACGTATTTGAGAAGTGCGCAGTGAACAAACAGGACACTTCATTCACACCTCTCTTCCCATCCCCCACTTGGAAACAGGAAAATTTCTGCTCTCCGAGTCTTTGAAATCTTCTTTTCTTTCTCTTTCTCTTTCTCTCTCTCTCTCTGAAATGAGAGCTTTTGAGTATGGTGTGTTTTTTTTCTTCTTCTTCTTCCCCAGTAATGATTTCTTTGTGCAATTTTAATCAGGTTTTCGATCAGAAAGCTTTATTTCTTGCTGGGGTCTGATCAAGACAAGATGCCTCCCTCCTTTTTTGTATTCCTTGATGATATTGGTTGCGTTGTTTATTTATTCCATCCACTTTCCCAGGCAGTTTTTTTTAAAAAAATGCTAGGATTTTCATTCTTGTTTTTTTTCCCCATTCTTTCAGGAGATGTAGAAAGTTTAATGAGGGACTCTCAATTAACGGTGTATGTGATCGTCAGGAAGAAGCGGGGAAGGAAAGCAACAGGAATGGTTGGTCAGTATATGGGGAAGACACTATCTTGTGAGGAAATGCACCAGATCAATGCATTTTTACCCTGTTTCCCCTAAAATAAGACCTCCCCTGATAATAAGACCAATCGGGCTTTTGAGCGCATGAACTAAAATAAGACTCCCCTGAAAATATTTAAATACATGCACAACTGGTCCCCACCATTTCCTCTGGTTTCCTTCACGCGCCCCAAAATAATAAGATCTCCCCAAAAATAAGGCCAAGCGCTTATTTCGGGGTTCAAAAAAATACAAGACAGGGTCTTATTTTCAGGAAAACACGGTAGTTCTATTCCTGTACAGTGATCATAAAGTTATCTTTGCTAGCTTCCATGTGTATCTTTATTTATTTTGGGGTATTTTGGTAATGTATAAAAATATTTTGAGAAACATTTTGGACATAGTCCAAAAAGAAGAATAGAGTTGGATAAACTCTAGACATAAATTTAAGTGCAGGAATTAAATAAGTAAATAACAATTGTCAGAGGTTCATTGGATTACAGCTCACTGCCCATCTCTGTAGTAGAAACTCTTTTTAAAAGATAGTAGAATTATTGGTTCATTGTTTTGATGTGAATGATCATGGCCCAGAGGCCCAGAGGAGGAGGAGCAATGGATGGAAACTAACCAAGGAGAGAAGCAACCTGGAACTTTGGAGAAATGTCCTGACAGTGAGAACAATTAATCAATGGAACAAGTTGCCTCCAGAAGTTGTGGGTGCTCCAATACTGGTGCTTTCCAACAAGAGATTTGATAACCATTTGTCTAGGATGGCATAAGGACTCCTGCCTTGGGTAGAAGGTTGGACTAAAAGACCCCCAAGGTCCCTTCTAGGTTTGTAATTCTATGATTAAAGGGGAGCTTTGACAAAAGAAGGGATGTGGTGGCTCAGTGGCTAAGATGCTGAACTTGTCGATCGAAAGGTCCGCAGTTTAGCGGTTCAAATCCCTAGTGCTGTGTAACGGGGGTGAGCTCCCGTTCCTTGTCCCAGCTTCTGCCAACCTAGCAGTTCGAAAGCACGTAAAAAATGCAAGTAGAAAAAATAGGGACCACTTTTGGTGGGAAGGTAACAGCGTTCCGTGCGCCTTTGGCATTGAGTCATGCCGGCCACATGACCACGGAGACGTCTTCGGACAGTGCTGGCTCTTCGGCTTTGAAACGGAGATGAGCACCGCCCCCTAGAGTCGGGAACGACTAGCACATATGTGCGAGGGGAACCTTTACCTTTACCTTACCTTGACAAAAGATTACACTGTCCTGAGAAATAGAAAAGTGTGGGAAAGAAACTCAAAATAAGATTTTGTTTCGTATAAGGTGGGCCAAAAAAAGAAACAAAGAGCTTTCGAGATTATGTTGTTTTACCCTCGTAGGATGAAGAATGTTTCTGGGATTCCCCACTGAGCTTCTTCCTTGACCTTGCCTATCTTAGAGGGCTGACAAGATCTGGCAAGACATAAGCACGCTGTCAGGAGCCACTGCTGAGTCTCATTAGCTGTAAACTCCCACAGACTCTCTTTAGAGCAACCTCCTGATACGCAGCATTGTTATACATTAATTTGGAAATTGGGCAGCTTTTTGATTTCAAGGCTTGTAGAACAATGTTGGGTTTTCCTCCTCCCTCCTTAAAAATGTGCCATCTTCAAGGTTGCTGGCTGGATTTCTCTTTAGATATATTTAGATGAGCTTGCATTATTTTTTCCCCCCTCCCTTTGTGAACAGCAAAGTCTGGAGTCACGCAATACCAACCAATGTGTGAGAACTTCCCTCTAACTGATCCAGCCAAAGCTATGTCACTGCCTAATTCATCGATGCATTGGCGGTAGAATTAAAAAAACCAACAACCTATAATTGAAACCATGGCTTGTATCTGCTGTACAGCAGACGTGGTCCAACCTTGGCAACGTTAAGACTTGTGGACCTCAACTCCCAGAATTCCCCAGACATCAAGGGTGTCCAACCACTGCGCGTGTTTTTGGAGAAGATGTAAGTCTACCAGGCATTATTTTGTCATGAAACGTTTTACAGCAGAGGTATCCAACATGGCAACTGTAAGACTTGTGGACTTCAACTCCCAGAATTCCCCAGCCAGCCATGTTTTAAGATGGTTGGTCCTTAGCTCAGCATGCTTCCCAAAGCTAACAAATCCAAAGTAATTCTTGCTCTTTCTGAAGACCAAAAAGACGGATGTGTGAGAGTGTCTGTGTATTTCTGTGTGTGTGTGTGTGTGTGTGTGTGTGTGTGTGTGTGTGTGTTTGTGGAATTGAGCAGGGCCAGCCTTCCAGCTCTCTTGCATGGAAATGGCATCTTTCAAAAGCATTGCCTTTGATGGGGGATTAAGGGAAATCTTGGTTCCTTTGGTGATTTTCAAACGCTAACCAGACAATGATGCCAGCTCAGAGTGAACTAATGAGAGATTGAAGCTTGGCAAAGAGGGGGGAAAAATGGCTTTAAAACAATCCTGATTAGTCTTTTCTCAGTTTCTTAGAGCGCAGGCAGGAACCGAGCATTCACAAAGCTTCCATCTTCTGGCTTCTTATTATTTGCTTGGGAGAAGAGGCTCCTTTTCAGAGAGCGTTAATTAAAAGCTTTAAGGGGCATTCAAATTCTGCCCCCTAGTCCCTTGTTTCATCTATCCTTTATTTTCCATACAATTTCTTTGCACTGGGGGAAATCTCCTGCTTCAATGACAGGCGTGGTGTGGGGTATTTTTTTCCAAGAACCAACCGAGGTATTGGTGAGATACCTAATGATTCAGAATTTTAAGTCGTTTGAAAAACTTTCACACCTGTTCCAACCCAAGCTGTTTCTCTGTTAAGGGACCTGTAATCTTTCTTGGTCAACTGGTTACCCCTGGAAGGGAGGAGAAGTGGTGTCACATGATTCATGGCTTCACATCAGAGGTGGTATTCAACCTGAACCGGTCACGGAGATCACGGGTGGGCCCCAGCTCTATGCCATCCTATTTAGCCATGTTTTCAAGGCTGGGCACATGTGCAGGAGGTGCACAAAGCAAGCGTGCACACCAGGGGTGAAATGCTCCCGGTTCGGACCGGATCACCCGATCCGGTAGCAATGGAGGCGGGTGGTTCGGAGAATCGGCAGCAAAAATCTCTGCCTCCCGCCATGCCCAGCTGAGCCGCACAATCATCAGAAGCTCTTTTTTTTTTTTTACTTTTTAAAAGCATTTTTTCTACAACCTCTTTGGCCGAAAAAATGCTGTTAAAAGTAAAAAAAAAAAAGCCTCTGTTGATCGCGCGGCTCAGCTGGGATCGTCAGAGGCTTTTAAAAGCATTTTTTCTACAACCTCTTCAGAGGTTGTAGAAAAAATGCTTTTAAGAGCCTCTGACGATCCAAGCTGAGTTGCCTGATCGGCGGAGGCTTTTAAAAGAAAAAAAGCCTCCGCCGATCAGGCAACTCAGCTGGGATCGTCAGAACCTTTTGAAAGCATTTTTTTTTACAACCTCTTCGTCAAAGAGGTTGTAGAAAAAATGGTTTTAAAAGTAAAAAAAAAAAAAATTGGCCATGCCCACCCAATCACATTACACATTACACTACAGAACCAGTAGTAACAAATTTTAGATTTCACCACTGGTGCACACGTGTGGCAAACCAGTGGTAACAATATCTGAAACCCACTGCTGCTTCACATATAATAGAAATGTGCTGCTGTCACATGCAGTTGCTCCAAATGACACGACACGTATCGTTTGTGTGACGAATCAGAGTAGAAGAATCATCGAAGAACCACGGACAACCGTTTCTTCAGAGTGACCAGGAATGCTCTCTGGATGAGAACATCAGAAATGTTCCTTTTTCTCTTTCAGCTGGAAAGGGGGAAAAAAAACAACCAAAACCCAAATCTCTACTAAACAGACAACAGAATAACTTTTGCTGATCTATATATTTACTACAAGAAGTATTAAAACAAAAAAACCACTGAAAGCTGTAAATTGTCTTTTGCCATGGAAATCTAATTTATTCCTACAAATATGTGCAAAAAATAATAAATGACATTTTGGAAGGTCAATAAATTAAGAACATTCTCTCCCAAGGACTGCTAAAAATCAAATGTAATTACATAGATGACTATATTAGAAAATGACTAACAGGAATGTGGTTAAACTATCCATAGTCAAATTAGAGCTAACTTGTCTTCTATTGTCCTGAAATCTGATTGTCTATGTTTCATTTTATGAAAGCCTAGAGCGGGAACAATTTAGTTCTAATTGTACTTCCCTGTTTTTCAAATGTGACTGTTTTTAATAGATGTCACAATCATGAAGTATCTGAGAGCTTTTCGTATGCTAATCTATTTTTCAATGTGCAAATTATTATTTTTAAACACGCCACATAGTCCTCCAAAGTACCATACATTCATATGGTTGTGTTTTTTTAAAAAAAAATCTAAATTGTAGATAGATATGCCAAAATGCTTAAACACTATACTGAAACCAATGATTGTGGTTATACTATAAATTATTTTAATGTACTCAATGTCTGTAGCATCTGAGCTGAGTTAGTCGTGAAAAAAGAAATAACCAGCAAAATGGCAAAGGGCCGTAGAATTGAAAAAAAGCACCAGCATCTGTTATCCTGATTAATGGTAAAGAAGATCCCACATTTATTCCGCTAGTTGTTGCCGACTCTAGGTTCATCTCTGTTTCAAGGCCACTGAGCCAACGCTGTTTGAAGACATTTCTGTGGTCATGTGGCCAGCATGACATCATAGAATCTTCCCTCCAAAGTGCTACCTATTTATCTACTCACATTTGCATGCTTTCAAACTGCTAGGTTGGCAGGAGCTGAGCTGAGCTGAGGATGGGAGCTCACCCCATCGCAGGAAGCTTGGGTCTCGAACCTGGGCTGCCATCTTTCCAACCGAGAAGCCCAGTGTCTTAACTGCTGAGCCAGTAACCAGGGTGACCAGTAATCAGAAATGATTCAACCATTCACTGCCCTCTTTCAGCAATAAAACATATCACCTCCATCTATAATTAAGAAATATTTACAGGTATGAAACCTCACAGATTATTCCTAGGGAGATGCAAGTCTCGGATCTGGGTGAAAATTAGAGGCAAGTTTCAAAGGTGCTTTTTCAAAAGACAATTTTTGGACTTCCTTTGTTTTTCCTTGAAGACATTTCACTTCTCATCTAAGAAGCTTTTTCAGTTCTGGCATCGATCAGAATTCAGACAGATTCCGTCTGAGCTGAAGAAAGCTCCTTGGATGAAAAGCGAAACGCTTTCAAGGAAAACCAAAGAAATTCCAGTTGCCTTTTGAAAATGCACCTTTGGGACCTAGATCTCATCCTGAAGCCCATCGCTCGTATGATGGGGACCCCTGTTTAAGTCAAACGTTCTGGTATCTCACTGACATTCTATTGTTTGCTGTCTTGAACAAAGAAAATCTTAGTAGAGAAATGGTTAAAACCTGTTTTTATATCCATCCAGCTGAGCTGATGTATAATATCTATTCTATATGTTTTTTTTGGCCTTAAGTGGATCCAAACATTGGAGTTGTAAAGATTTTTCTTCTTCTCCTCCTTCCGACTACAATATCCCTGTAGAACAGGTTCTCCCAATACGAATAAATTTGCCTCCTCTTTTATTTTAAAGCTGTAGAAAGAGTTTTATCTCTAAAGAGCAAATAACACCTAGAACTCACAACAGATGCCAAGAAATGTTGCTGTTTTGATTTCTAAAAATAAAAATTCAAGGGTGTTCAATAAAACGCAGACGCCCGTCTTCCTCGGTGGAAATTAAAAGAACCCAAGGAAGGGCAGGGAGATAGTGGCCTTCCTAATTAAAGCTGTAGCAACTGCAGGAATCCAGTTTTTACAACCACCTCAGTCTTGCTGTGCTGAGAACAAAGCTGCCTTCCATTAATATTTCATTTTCTCTTTTATGCCATTCTAACAATGCTCCGTGTTCTGTCTGAGCTCTGGAAAGACATGCAGAGCTATGTTAGTTACGGTTTAAATAATTGACGTCCTGATAGTGTTGTAGCTTCTGAATGGGGTGTAGCGTGTCAGTGGTTCTACGTATAATTATCTTCATTGATTGCTACACTTTTGGGAGAGGCAACACAGAGCGTCATCAGGGGTGGTAGACGAAGAAGAAGAAGAAGGAGAAGAAGAGGAAGAAGAAGAAGAAGAAAAGAAGAGGAGGAGGAGGAGGAGGAGGAAGGAGGAGGAGGAGGAGGAGAAGAAGAAGAGGAGGAGGAGGAGGAGGAGGAGGAGGAGGAGAAGGAGAAGGAGAAGGAGAAGGAGAAGGAGAAGGAGAAGGAGAAGGAGAAGGAGAAGGAGAAGGAGAAGGAAAAGGTGATATAAGGTTTGTCTGCCAAATGACGTTGGGTGGATTTGTTTCTTCTTAATAAGATAATTTATGGCCAACATCAGAAGTTGGGGAGTTTTAGGCATGGTTATTTAATGTTTAATGACCCTTGAGAAGCCTATCACTCTGGACAACTGGGCCTTTAAGAAATTATGAGTGAAGGAGATATAGAACATCAATGTCTCTGACACTGGCTACTTTAAGGCTCAGATCTGGGCTGCAAAAATCCAAGCCACCACTAGATGGGAGCAGAGAAATTCAGCAGACTTTAGCTTTCTCCTGCCAACTAGTGGGCACTTGGAGTTTTGCTGCCCTGCATCTGGTAGCCCTATTTATCCCTGCAGATAACTCTAAGGTCCATGTGTCCAGGATAGCAAAATACAGTAGACCTGTGGTACCCATTGACACCAAGTTTCATGTTGGGAAGTGTGGAGGTGTTTGTTATATTTCCATAGACTAAAATCGGAGTTTTCAATTGACGTTCCTCTGAACTAGGAACATATTAAACCATAATGCAGAACATTTTTGTTACTGGGAAAGGCTTATTTGGAATTCATCTTTGAGCCATTCTGAAAGTCTGTTTCAAGATATACAGGGATATGCCATTTAGCTATCGCTGTTTATGTTCATACAATCTCCAGTTAGATTTGTGTCCCTTCATTAAAAATAAATAAAATAAAAGGCTTATTGATCATGATCCAAAGAACTAACGCTACAAAATGTTTTTCTTTCTTTTTTCTTCTCCAACACAATCCTGTTGTCTCCTGCTCGACTATCCAGATCTAGAAGAAACAGACTCAACATGTAAAATAAATATTTGAATGACTATTTAAAGGGGGGAAAAATCAATGCATAACCAACCAGTTTTTGTTATTTAATAGAAATCCTCCACACGGATGGTGGGTTTTGATGTTGGGAAGATACTGAGCCTCCAAAACTTGACTTTGCCAAATTGATATTGAATTTGGTCCCGATTTTACTTTACTTCCTTCTTTTAAAATGCAGCCCATATCTTTCCATAAGAAAACCTGCTGCAATATTTATCACAATTGATTAACCACTTAGCAGAACACTTATTAATGAAAAATTAATGTAAAGAAGGGAGCCCATCCTTTATTTTTAAAGTAAGAATGGAATTCAAAAAATTCTCCTTTAAGTCTTGGAGGAAAGTGAAGAAAGAAAGAAAGAGAGAGAGAGAGAGAGAGAGAGAGAGAGAGAGAGAGAGAGAGAGAGAGAAAGAAAGATGTAAGTATTGTTTTTAAACTCCATCTAGTGTTGCATTTGCATGATAGATGGACAGATAAATCAAGGAAGGAAGGAAGGAAGGAAGGAAGGAAGGAAGGAAGGAAGGAAGGAAGGGGAAGAGAAGGAAGGAAAGGGAGGAAAAGAAAGGAAAGGAAAGAACCAGAAGGAGAAAGAAAGAAAGAAAGAGAAAAATTTAACAAGTCATTTTCCCTCTTCCCACAGAGTTCCAATCTTTTTCCCATCTCCTCCCTGCATTCGGAGTAACTGTAGATGTAACAATATATTCATGTTGGCAAAATTATTTGCCTGTAGCCAAACAATCGAAAGTAAAGCTTGATGATGAGATATTTCTGACAGTAGTACAATAATCTTCTTGACATCCAAAAGCTTTTGGTTGTGTCAAGCTTTCCCCAAAATCTACAATGTGGCATTTCTTGCAAGCCGCAACCCAAGAGCTACATAATCAAAGGCCCATAATTAGAATCCTAACTTCAATATCGTATTAAATTGGAAATAGTCAGTATTATGCTTGAACATGACCCTGAGAACTAAATACACTCATAATATTTGTCTTGGCAACCCGAATGAAGCTACGAGGGCTGCAGAAGCATCCCAGACCTAACCAAGCCAATCAGAGTCCAGGGGTTACCTTTGTGCAATATTTTAAACATGGCTAGTTTTAAACATGGCTACTTTGGGGTGCATAATCTCTTGTTGAATGCCATGTTGTGTGCTTAATTTGTGATTTGAAATATCGTGCAAGGGCCTAAAAGTAAAGGCAAAGGTTCCCCTTGCACATATGTGCTAGTCGATCCCGACTCTAGGGGGCAGTGCTCATCTCCATTTCAAAGCCAAAGAGCCAGCACTGTCCAAAGACGTCTCCGTGGTCATGTGGCTGGCATGACTAAATGCCAAAGGTGCACGGAATGCTGTTCCCTTCCCATCAAAGGTGGTCCCTATTTTTCTGCTTGCATTTTTATGTGCTTTCAAACTGCTAGGTTGGCAGAAGCTGGGACAAGTAACGGGAGCTCACCCCATTACGCGATGCTAGGGATTTGAACCACCAAACTGCCAACCTTTCTGATTGACAAGCTCAGGATCTTAGCCACTGGGCCACCGCGTCCCACTGCAAGGGCCTACAAAGGGCCTAATTGAATAACCACAACATGCATATCATTCCAGCTGTGTATGAATGCGTGTAGCAATAGCAATAGCACTTAGACTTATATACCGCTTCACAGTGCTTCACAGCCCTCTCTAAGCGGTTTACAGAGTCAGCCTCTTGCCCCCAACAATCTGGGTCCTCATTTTACCCACCTCGGAAGGACGGAAGGCTGAGTCGACCTTGAGCCTGGTGAGATTCGAACTGCCAAACTGCTGACAATCAGCAGTGCCTGCAGTACCGCACTCTAACCACTGCGCCATCATGGCTCATTAAATTGAAAATTGAAAATGGTTTGCAAAAGGAAAATCAGGGTGAAACTGTATGAAATGCGGAGAGAATTGGCTATTCCTCCAATTACGAACATTATTGAACCTGGCAATTATGTCATAAGTTATGATAGTTATAAAGCAGTTCACCCCCGAAATTACAATCTTTTTTGCTGCAGTTATTAGCAAATGGAATGTGAATGCCATGGTCATAAAATGAATGCCACAGTCATTAAATGAACCCACTAGGCAAGTTTTGCCAGAAATCAAAAGCAAATATCAGTTACTCCATCTTCCCATGCTTTAAAGTTCTCCAGCAATTACCGTCAAACTGGCAACAATTTTCTGGGGGGGGAAATTGATTTAAACGAGATTGAGAAGATCTGACAGCCTTGTTTTAATATACTCGTTTTTATTTATTGCCACAAGTTGTAAAAAGCTGCCTCGTTCTAGATCTGATTTAAGGTTAAGATCGCCCCATTCATCAGGGGAATGATAATGTTGTTCGTTTAGGTGCATATTAAAGGAATGAAAAGAGGAAAGAATAACTGAAACCAAATCAACTTGTTCTCTCTTTTTGTTTCCTCTGCTTTGTTTTGTTTTCACGACACTGCTCATCAACGCTCTACTCAACGAGTAATCAAACAGTTACATCGAGCAAGTTCGATTCAGGGATTGCGCGTCTTCATTTCATTCTGGACATCTGCGGGAAAGTGCTGTGACAGGCACCGAAAGAACATTGTCCTGATCGTCCCTTTCTTCACAGCAAAAAGAAGCCAAGGAAAACACACACTCACACACACACAAAAGGGAAACTATTATCCTTGACACAAATGGTACGTTTTAGAATAAATTACTGGAGAATGCAAAACCAAACGCAGCCTGTTTTGCGGGACCTGTGAATGTTGTAATGTTCCGTGGATCGGTTTTACATTCCGTCTGAAGGGGGGGGGTGTCGATTAATTGGTTTTGTTGTACCTCCAAATTGAATGCACCGTGTAACCTGGTTGTTTTTGGAGCGGAGCGAGACTTGCGGGATGGCAAGTCTTGGACAGGAGACCAGAATCTCCAACAGTCTTACAACTATTGTGCGCAGCCAGGTGTAAAAATCCATTCAGGAGAGGAAAACACTTTCCCATCGTTTATTTATTTGCATTGAAATATTTATCTGGCATCTGAAGCATTCATAATAGATTGTCAATCTTTCGTGCTTTCCGACGAAGCTAGGTGACTGGGTACTTCAAGCGTTTCCCTCGCCCTTACGCCGTCGCCAAGCATGTTATAATTCCCACAATTTACAATGTAGTCTTGGCTTCTTCCTCCCTCTGCCCCCCAGCTGAAGTGTTGGTAGAAGGTTCTCCCTTGAAAAGAAATAAAGAAGAAGAAGAAAAATGTATTAATTTTCTAGGCAAAGGACGACGTCTTTCTTACCTCAGTAAATTATTAAGTTTGGAACCTGAAGATTAAAAACTCTATCGGCCTGAAAATTCATGTCTTTCCTGATAATTGAAGGAAATTATTTATGCTGCATACTTTAATATTGTTTCAGGTTCAGTTTAAAAGAGGGCTTTGAAATAGAGAGGACTCTGGAGACCAAAATAACCAAAATGTTCTGCCTTGTCCTTTAATTTGTGACTCTCCCTACTGGCTTCTCCATTGATTTTGCTTGTCAGAAGCCAGCTGGGAAGCTCAATAATGGCGTCCACATGACAGGATGCCACAACTGTCTCACTTAGCAACAAAAATTTTGAGATCAAATGACCTCGTAAGTCAAGGACTATCTGTATTCTCTTCCAGTCAGTTAGAACTGAAGAAGCTGGATGAGAAGCAAAATGTTTTCAAGGAAAAAACCAAGAAAGTCCAATGGAAAAAGCACTTTTGGGACAACCATGGATGATCGAGGATCTCTATAGACAGTTGTAAGCGTGAGAAAATGTTATTAGCCATTTTTTTCCAGTGCCACGAAGCATTGATGGAAAAGATGCTATGTTGGTCACTAACCAACATTTTGAATTTACCTGATTAAGACGTTAATCTTTTTTGAGGAAAACTTTCAAAATCCCTTCTTCGGTGTGTTTCCTCTTCTCACAATGAGTTTTGACATTTCTCCATTCTTTTATCTGTTCCATCACAAGCTTCTTTAAGGCTGCCTTGAATGTTTAATTATTTACTTGACAAATGCAAGATATTGTCGTGGCGTTTGTAAAAACAATGTGTCTATACTATATGTTGGGGGAGGTGAGAAAAACCAAAGGCACAATAGAACATTACTCAACTCTCGACAAAAGGCTGGATGGAAAGAAGAAACGGGGAATCAGAGCACGATCGTAACAAAGCGGCGAGAGAGGTTGCGAGTTGTATACAAGCGAATATTCAATATCCACGGGGAATAACATACAAAAATAATAAGATAATTTAGCATTCTCTATGAAAAGGCACACCTGAAGGAATGCAATTGTTGTGGGATTGTCGTTGGGTTCCCTCCCCCCCCCCGAATTTGCATTGAAGATAATTGTTGGATTGCTTTGCTGGCAGATTCAGTCAAACCAAGATATAGTTTGCAGGCTCCTCTTACAGAAGAAATGTTGATGATGATGTTATCCATTCAGTTGTGTCTGACTCTTGGCCGATTCTATGGGCCAGGTATCTCCGCATCTTCCGATCTTGCATTACCTCTTCGAGTTCTTCTATGCTCTGGCTGGTGTCAGCTTTGATGGTGTCCAGCCATCTTGGGACGCAGTGGCTCAGTGGCTAAGATGCTGAGCTTGTCGATTGAAAAGTTGGCAGTTCAGCAGTTCAAATCCCTAGTGCCGCATAACGGAGTGAGTTCCTGTTACTTGTCCCAGCTTCTGCCAACCTAGCAATTTGAAAGCATGTAAAAAAAATGCAAGTAGAAAAACAGGGACCACCTTTGGTGGGAAGGTAACAGTGTTCCGTGCGCCTTTGGCGTTGAGTCATACCAGCCACATGACCACGGAGACATCTTCGGACAGTGCTGGCTCTTCGGCTTTGAAACCAGGGGTGGATTCTACTTACCTTTACATCGTGCCCATGCGCAGAAGCTTTTGCACATGTGCAGATCACTTCTGATGATGTCTGGGTCAGTGGGTTCATTCAGATTTCTGAATGAAATGTTACGCCACGGTTTTCACCATATGGAACTTCCTTTGCCCAAACTGAGGCTGACTCCAAACCAGCTGGCTTTCAAGAAGGACTTCAAATCATGGTTTTGTCAATAGGCCTGGGTATTCTATGATAAAGGGTTACAAGATGGTTAATTGGGATGCAGATAGGCCTGGGTATTCTATGATAAGATGGTTACAAGATGGTTAATTGGGATGCAGATGCAATATGGGTGAATTTTTTCACCACTTTTAAAAAAAATCTTATTAATGTATTTTGGTTGCATTTTTAATTGGTCTTTTATCTGTTTGTATTGCTTTAATGCAGGGGTGAAATTCAGCCGGTTCTATCCAGCTCGGGCGAACTGGTAGCGGCGGCTGCAGGACGCTCTGCCCACCTGCGCAGACATCATGAAGTTGCTTTTTTGTAACAGTTTAAGCCTCTGCACGTGCGCAGAAGGCTTTGTGCATTTGCAGATGACAGCGAGGGCAAGCCAAGCAAGCGCAAGCGAAGCACACACACATTTGCGAACCAGTAGAGAAGGTAAGTGAATTTCACCCCTGGTTTAATGTCTACACTACCCAGAGTCACTACATGCGATGGGCAGCTATATAAATCTGATAGCTTCCCATGATGAAAGTCCCACAACTTCCGAAGGCAACTTCTGATCCATGGGTTGATTGTTCTCACTGTCAGAAAATTTCTCCTTATTTCTAGGTTGAATCTCTCCTTGATCAGCTTCCCTCCATTGTTCCTTGTCTGGCCTTCAGGTACTTTGGCAAATAGGTTGTCCACCTCCTCTCTGTGACAGCCCCTCAAATATTGGAACACTGCTGTCATGTCACCCCTGAACCTTCTCTTCACGTGCCTAGTTCTTGCAACCGTTCTTCATATGTTTTAGCCTCATCTTTGTTGCTCTTCTCTGCACTCTTTCTATAGTCTCAACTGCTGAAAGATGCTTATGTGTTGCAACTATGCATTAATTAATATTTGTAGTGCCGTTGCCCGCTCCAATTCACGTAGCAAGCAGAGGCAGATGCTAAAAACGCAAAGTCTAGGAACAGACAAAAATTCGGCTTAGTGTTTAAACGATACGAAATTTCACAAATTTAGCACGTTTCTGTAAAAAACAGAGACAAAAATTAATATGAGGGTGCTTGAAGGGGTTTTTTTTTTTTTTTTTAGTTGACTACAAGAAAAAAGCTTTGGGTTTTTCTTCTAGGAAGGCAGCACAATCTAAAGCCAGATTCTGGACTCTATTGGTGAAGCTCCATCACAACAATAGCGCTATACAACTATTCTCTGAAACATTGCAACTTCCTTGGGCTGATGGCAAGGAACTTTCAAAGGCTGAGAAAGTTCTATGTGAGACATTTGCCAAGAGGGATAATGAAAGCTTCAGCATCCATTTCCCCAAAGGCATTTGTTCATCAAGAGTTGTCTTTTTTTTTCTAAATTCTTTTTTTTTCCTGAGAAATGACTGTCGTCTCTCCTGTTATTGTCACGGTGTACTATACAAAACAAGAGCAACAAAGAGAAGTAGTTAAAAAAAAAGAAAAAAGAAAGAAGGAAAGTCTTGATCGTGGTTTTTTTTTTTTTAAAGAAAAGTGAAAGGGGGGGGAGGAAAAAAAACCCTGACTTCTGGTTTTTGGAAGGAAGAGAAGGGCCAACTTTTTATATTAGAGTAACAGCTTTGAGATCAGCAGCTGTGGGATTACATGGCAGAGGTTTGTAAAAAAAAAGAAAAGAATCAATAGCGGATGCTGTTCAGAGAAAGGAAAAGAAAGGACAGCTAACTAGGCCAGATTGTAACAGTTCTGCAAGCAGCCACACTGCTCACCTTACAACAGCGCAACCCTGCAAATTATTAAATAATAAATCACAAACTGTCGAGCAGTCTTGGGTGGACAGAATGCGTTTGACTGTAAAGCAGACAGAGGCCTATGAATTATTCACTTCTCAAGCAAAGATAAAACAAGCTGGGAAGAAGTGAGAGAAATTCTTCCAAATCTTTCCTTTCTCTCTCTCTCTCTCTCTCTCTGTGTGTGTGTGTGTATACACGTATGCCTGTGTGCACATTGCATGCACGTGTTGGAGAGGAAAGAACTTCCAATGGATAGAGTTGGAACTAAAATGAAGGAAATTGCTACAATGGAGGAGAAATACTGATGGGAAAGTGAGTGCCTCGGAATGAATAAGTAACGTCTGAAAGTGTAACACCCATGCAGACATGTGTGAGTGTGTGGACACAGCATTTCTTGATGAACGTATCTTTTATGTACACTGAGAGCGTATGCACCAAGACAAATTCCTTGTGTGTCCAATCACACTTGGCCAATAAAGAATTCTATTCTATTCTATTCTATTCTATTCTATTCTATTCTATTCTATTCTAATTCTAATTCTAATTCTAATTCTAATTCTAATTCTATGAGCTGTGTGCTATATGCTTGTGTTGAGCATGAGTTGCAATAGAGATGCTTCACTTTTAGAACATTTAGAATAACAGAGTTGGAAGGGACCTTGGAGGTCTTCCAGTCCAACCCAATGCTTAGGCAGGAAACCCTACATTGCTTCAGACAAATGGTTATCCAACATTTTCTTTAAAACTTCCAATGTTGGAGCATTCACAACTTCTGGAAGCAAGTTGTTCCACTGATTAATTGTTCTAACTATCAGGAAATTTCTCCTTAGTTCTAGGTTGCTTCTCTCCTTGATTAATTTCCACCCATTGCTTTTTGTCCTACCCTCAGGTCCTTTGGAAAATAGCTTGACTCCCTCTTCTTTCCAGGGGGCTAGGGAAAGCCGCTTTTGCCCTCCCCAGGCTCCTAGAAAGGCTCTGGAGCCTGGGGGAGTGAAAAACGGGCCTTCCTCACACACACTCTCCCGAGACCCTCCGGAGGCCAGAAACAGCATGTTTCCTGACTTCTGTGGGCCCAGAAGGCCTGAAAATCAGCTGGGTGGCACACGCGTGCACACCGGAGCTCAGCTTGAATGCCCACCAATATGGCTCCACGTGCCACCTGTGGCACGCGTGCCATAGGTTCGCCATCACAGCCCTAAACTAACCACTATCCCAGCTGTGGCTGATCATACAACAAGTAAATGGATCTTCAATCTTAGTATCCTCAGTGAAAAAGACTTTTGCTTTGGAATACCTGTCTTCCCTGCCTCTCCCCTTTTCTCCTCTCCTTAACATCTGAATTCTGAGGTGGTTTTGTCAATTAGCAAAGACATGAATCTGAGCTGATTATTTATAAAATATTTTACAGGAGACGTTGTCTCAGAGCCATTGGAGAAATCATTTTTCTGGAAGGGTAAAAAAAAAATCACATTATGCATCGTACTTACTTGAAAGTCTATGAAATTAGATTTTTTTTAAAAAAAATACAATCGGAATAAAACTTAATGACATGCTTTTTCACTGATGTTTAATTCAGAAAGGAAGTTAATGAAAACTTGCCTGCCTTAAACAGAAGAAATGGAGGACTCCTTTGCTCTTAATAAGTTGTTTAAACTGAATTTCATAATGAAAAGCTAACTTGCCCTTAGCCACCAGAAATTTTAAAACTATCTTTAAATTATTGTGTACTTTTTTCAGAGTACCAGTGTCATGTGACCTGTTTTTTTTATTAAAAAATGCAAGCTACTCTTAGGCAAAATGAGAATATTTCATCAAGTTTTAGATTCTAGGTGCAGGGATGGGCTGCTGGGGGTTCGGGAGAACCTCTAGCTAAGATTCTGTGCAGTTCAGAGAACCCACAAATCCCACTCCTGGCTGGCCCCACCCATCCCACCCCACCCCTCCCAGGAATCCCCACACAGCCCATTTTGTATGCAGGTAAGTGGAGGGCATTCATGGAGGCTCAGGGAGGGCAAAAAACAGGCCTACCGGAAGTTCGGGAAGGCCAGAAATGGGCTCATTTCTGGCCTCCAGAGGGCCTCCAGAGGGCCTCCAGAGGGCCTCCAGAGCCTGGGGAGGCCATTTTCACCCTCCCAGAGGCTTGAGGAAAGCCTCCAGAGCCCGGGGAGGGCAAAAATGCCCCTCTGCCATGGTACAGGAGGCTGACTAGGCCACGCCCACCATGACCACACCCACCCAACAACCGGGCAAAGAACCCCTTGCTAAATTTTTGAAGCCCACCCCTGTCTTGGTGTCATCGGGGGCAGGTTTCATAAACAACACTAAATATGGTTATGATCTTGAAAGATGGGGATAATTTGAGCAGAAAAATTGAATTAGGCCATTTAATTGGCCTAAGGTGGATGAACAGAGTCCTGAGATGCTCCAGGATTTGGAGGGGCGGTTGACCCCCCCCCCCCATAGTCAAGTGAACCAAGGATTGACCAGCGAATTGAAAATGAGGATTAGCTGGTTCCTCCAACACAGTCTTGTCCTATTGTCAACCCTGTTTGCTTCGACATGAGATTTTTATTTCTTTAAGTCATCAGAAGAACAAGTGGAAATAGAATTAGTGGGTGGTGGAAAGGAGCAGCTTCCCAACTTCCTTGGTGAAAAGTCTCAAAAAGAATGTGGAAGGGTTGACCAAACCCATGAGCTACTTGAGCAGTAAACGTTAGGAAAAAGGTTGCTTTAATCAGGCATGTTGTGCAGAAGACAACTGTTGTGGCCTGCCAACGTGGGCCACTCCTGGAGTCTGGGGAAGGCTCGGATGATGGCTCTGACTTGGAGGCAGAGGGGGGAACAAGGCCATCTAGTAGTTCTTTGCTGCCTCCGGAGTCTCCGGAGTCTGACATCAGCAAGGCAGAAGAACAGCGTGAGCCTATTCCCAATGTGCGCATGCGCAGAGCTGCCGGGAGACAGGAACAATTAAGGAAACAGGGTCGACTTGGGAGTAAGGCTTGGAGATGATTGGCCCCTCCCATAAGACATAAAAGAGAAGCGAACGGGACGCGAGCTTTTGCAGGAAGCAATTAGTTCATCTGGCCGATTCAAAGATTTGAAACTTCTGTTTGTGACTCTGTGCCAAGTTTGGCCTTGCCCTGCGTCCGGAAATTAGCTCTTTGGCAGCATTCCACGTGAGATAGGTGGGTGTTGATAACCTTCCTCTGAAAGACTGTTCATCAAGCCTTGCGGACTGTAAATGAAAATAATTTTCAGCCGTATGAATTAAAGAGGTTTGCCGGGACTAAGTTTGTGCTGTTTAATTTCTAAGGAAGACTAGATCAGAACAACAATCAACTTCTCCTGGACACCTTAAACCAAGTACTCAGCTATGGATGATGATGATGATGATGATGATGATGATGATGATGATGATGATGATGATTAACATTGAAGTAAAATTCAACCACCACTCTAGTTAGCTTCTTACTGAAAAGAGAGCCATTTTGTTTTGGGGTGCTGTTATTTTATTTTTATCCTTAACTCCATCACTTCATTTTAGAAAAATATTTTGATCTGGCCCCATTGAAAACAGGAACCATGTCTGGCCAAAAGATTTAAGAAGATTACAGAGTATTGTTTCAACTTCCTTTCTGTTTTTCTCGAGATGATGAGATACAGTGCAAGACCACTTACCCAAAAGTTTTTCATGTGGCTCTCATGTAGAAAGAAAGCTTGAGCTGAAATCTTAGAACAACAGCAACAAAAACACAAAACGTTTCCTTTATTCCTGTCTTCGCAACAAATCATTGTATGTTCTTTGAATGCCTAGAGCTTAAGAACAGGAATTTTGATTTAAAAAAAAAAAAGATAAGATATGTGGATCAAATGGGGATTTTGGCAGATCCTCTGAGACACACGTGTGTTTTTTTCCCCCAGAATAAAACTAACTTGGTCTGTACTTCTCAAAAGTGAGTATGAGACCGGGATATAATCGAATGAACTATTAATCCAGTAAATATATATGGTAATAAAAGAGATGTAATTAATAAACTAATCACTTCCTGTTTAGAATGGAATGGAATGGAATGGAATGGAATGGAATGGAACGGAACGGAATTCTTTATTGGCCAAGTGTGATTGGACACACAAGGCATTTGTCTTTGGTGCATATGCTCTCAGTGTACATAAAAAGACAATATACGTTCGTCAAGAATCAGAAGGTACAACACTTAATGATAGTCATAGGGGACAAATAAGCAATCAAATCATATTAGGAAACAGTCAATATGAATTGTAAGGATACCAGCAGCAAAGTTACAGTCATACAGTCATGCGTTTTAAGCAACTAGAGAAGATCCAATTGGTGACAAAAGTGCATCCCTTTAATGATCCTTTGAGTCCAACCATCTCTTGAAGATGCTCCTTGAAGCAACGGTTGCTTTTGTCTATGGATATTCTCAGTCATGTAGGTCATGGTTGACCCAAAGATGTTTTTTTTTCAAGAAGCTGAAGAAGCTTCTTGGGTGAGAAGCGAAACCTCTTCAAAGAAAAATAAGAAAGTCCCAGTTGCCTCTTGAAAAAGCACCTTTGAGACAATTCTTGCTTTTAAAACCCAAAGCAAAGTTGGCTTTGCTTCATATCCCTCTCACTGTCTTCTCCAGAATCTCTAGAAGCCAGAAGAAGCTTCAGAGCATATGTTCTTCATTCACAGCAGCCTCCTCTGGTAGTTCCACCAAGCTTTTCTTAGACAAGACTTTACCTGAACCACAATTTCTTTTTCCTGGTTCACACTTCGCCACTGATTTGTGATTTCATCTTCTTAGCTTTGGCCGTTAGCTTGATGTCTCCTTTCTGGTTCACATTTAACAGCTGCCAGTGTCTTCCCACAAGAAAGATCCAAATAGGTACTTAACAAGCAGTTGACATGCTAAGAGGAATATTACATGACCCTAATTCAGGTTAGCAGTAAGTTCTCAGTTAAAAGGTGTGGGGTTTTTTCCCCGTAGGGATAATGGCCAAAGGAACCTTGATGTCTTACAATGACTGTGTCTTCATTATGACAATAAATTTGACAATAAATTATTGGCGATAGCGTACTGCAAAGGCAATGGTAATGTCTGCAGTAATCATTGGCGTAACATTACTTACAAAAGAAATCAATAAAAATGGTTTAAAACGTTAAGGAAAACAAGTGTTTATGTGGGTTTAAAATTGATGTAAAACTGGTGAATTTCCTCCCCTCACCAACCTTCCTTTTAAACAAACAGCATTCATTTCATTTAATTCTGTGAACATTGTTTTTGTTCACTAAAAAAAGAAAATAATGTTTTCCTTCCTGGATTTATTGGTGACGATTTCAGGGGGGGAAAAAAGATTCTCTGTTCATACCTCTAATATGTGATGGATTTATGACAAAATCTTTAATTTTATGTATCTTTTGTGACTAAAAGGGGTATCTTAATATAACAGCTGATCCTTTTTAAATCCACATTGAAACAACTTTTGGGGTTTTTTTTAATGCTGTTGTAAAACCCTTTGTATGGTATTCATAGAAAATGTTTTATTAATTGCCATATGTTTATTGATTTCTCTTTCATGTTAGTTCTTTTGTTCTTTCTTTGTAGTGGCAAAAGATCTCACCGCATCATCATTTGCAACTTATCTAAGATGTCAAAGGTGTTCTTTTGAAGTTTATTATAGATCACATGTTGTACAGGCCCTTACCCTGGCATATTTACAAAAAAATAGAAGAAGAAGATGAAGAATATATGAAGTTATATATATATATATGAAGAATATGAAAGCTCACAAAAGAATGGGGACCATGCTGGTTAAGAAAAGGAATTTGTGGTTGGCTCTCCTCCTCCTCCTCCTCCTCCTCCTCCTCCTCCTCCTCCTCCTCCTCCTCCTCCTTCTTCTTCTTCTTCTTCTTCTCATCCTCCTCCTCCTCTCCTCCTTCTCCTCCTCCTCCTCTTTCTCCTTCTTAGCTTTGATGCAACCTAGAGAATTTGGAGGCCTTGCATTTTATTAAGATGGACTTCTCATTTTTCTGAAACTCGTTTCCACTTGCAAAGCTTTTTCCCAGCTTCCTTATTGCTTCATTCTGTTTCCCACCCCATCAAATGCTCGGCATTAAACTCTGCGTGGATCTCATTTGAATCACCTTGAGATCAAAGCGTAGGGGGGGTTTTTTTCGGTTGTATTTTGGGGTTGGGGAAGAATGTCAGATGAAAAAGATCTGCTGACTTAGACATCAGCAGTTAAAATTCAGAAAATTTGATCTTTCTTCTTCTTCTGTTAAATCAAGGCTACTTGTTTGGCTTATTGCTAGAAGCACCAAAGTTTGCAGAAGCAGTTCTGAAGTTTGAACAAAAGCAAATTAGAGTCAGGGACCTCCTAATTCAGACCGTTCTCTACTCTCCAATCATTTACATTATATTTTCCCCGTCTAAATTTGCTAGATTGTTTAGAAACCCCTGGAGGCTCAGTCTAAAGGCTCTGACCTAGCAAATACAAGCCATTATTAGTGATGTACAGATCAGTTGCTCGTGATCATTTCTTGGTCAACCAAGAATGCAATAATGATACTTTATCTTTTTCATTTGAAACTCCAGACAAAATTCTCTTCCCACTCCACATGTCTATTTAATCCACCACAAGTTGGGAAGCCAAATCAAAACAGGCTGAACATCAAGCTCAGCCCTCTGTAATGACTAGCTAAAGATGGGACAAACTAGCTTAACCTATTGAGCATGAATGTCCTAGGTTTGCTGTGGACCAAAGATGCATCTTGGTTTTAGAATCATGCTTTAGCGTATTTTATCCAGAGACAGCCTAGGAAACCCATGATAAATGACATTCAGCATCTAAGGTAATGCTTTATTGTGAGACAGGTAGCAAATAAATTTAAATAAGGAAGGAAGGAAGGAAGGAAGGAAGGAAGGAAGGAAGGAAGGAAGGAAGGAAGGAAGCAAGCAAGCAAGCAAGCAAGTTGGTTATTTCTGGAACTCAAGGCAATGAGTCCCAGAAGCTGATTCCCCAATTAACTCCAAAAATATAAAAACAGTGCTGTAATATTATTACCACCACTCCCTACTAGCACTGATGTTGTTCCTTAGTTTGGGTTATGAAACGTTTGCAAGAAAGCAACCAAACTCAAGAGAGTCCCAAGAACCCTCCATTTCAACCCTGAGCTACAAATATTCTCCTCTATCTATTATCTGCTTTTTTCTTGGCATCTGCCTGAAAGTCTGTCTCAATCTGTTTAATGTAGGGATTTGTGGCCCCTTCCGGATGTTGCCAAACAAGCCCTCCTAAAGTGGCCAGTAGTTAAGCATACGGAGCGTGGTAGGTCAGCAACATTTCAAGACTCCAGGGTTCTTATTGTCAGCTCATTGGTTGGGCCATCCATCTTTTGAGTGCAACTTTCTGGAGAAAATACCTTCGTGGTCTGGCAGTAAGACTGGATGACTCTCCAAAATAAGAGGTTATTTGAGCTGGAGGACCATGAGTTAAGATTTGGATGGCACATCTATTTATGGTATGATAAAGTTAAAGTTTGCTTCCCCAGTTTGCTCCTGGAGAGGAAACCTATCGCAAATCTAGACAGCATGCTAAAAAGCAGACATCACCCTGCCAACAAAAGTGTGTATAGTCAAGGCGATGGTTTTCCCAGTTGCAATGTATGGCTGTCAAAGTTGGACCATAAGAAAGGTTGAGCGCCAAAGAATTGAGACCTTTGAACTCTGGTGCTGGAGAAGACTCCTGTGAGTCCCTTGGACTGCAAGGTGATCCAACCAGTCAGTCCTAGAGGAGATCAACCCTGACTTTAGAAGGCCAGATCCTGAAGAGGAAACTCAAATACTTTGGCCACCTAATGAGAAGGAAGGACTCACTGGAGAAGAGCCTAATGCTGGGAACGATTGAGGGCAAAAGAAGAAAGGGACGACAGAGAACGAGGTGGCTGCTTGGAGTCACTGAAGCAGTCAGTGTGAGCTTAAATGGACTCCAGATGATGGTAGAGGACAGGAAGACCTGGAGGAACATTGTCCATGGGGTCCCGATGGGTCGGCATGACTTCGCAACTAACAACAAAGGTTAAAGTAAATGTTGATTTCAACAACCACTTTGTTCAATGTGCCATCCTAAGAGTCTGAAATAAATATAAAGTAAGGTTTCCTGTGAAGATGCCCCTTTGGGTGTTGCCCCAGGAACCTTTTGTACAGAAAAAATATGGTGGCGAGACCAGCCTGGTGGACTTATGCTTAAATAATATTGTTCAGTTCTGGTGACCCTATCTTCAAATCTGAAGAAGAATTGGAATGACAAAGAACATTGAAGGTGGTGTGTTATTCCTTCCTCTCTGATCAGTGGTGGGTGTCACATACTGTAAGAACCGGTTCGCCCAGAACCGAAAATGTGATTTCGATTATATCAGACGGGATAGCGCCAGGGTGGGTAGGCTGCTGGTTGGAATTACCGGTTCTCCTGAACCGATCTGAACCAGCAGCAGCCCACCTCTGCCTCTGATAGATTAATCTTTCCTCCCCTCACTTCCAAGTCATTATTTTCTATTTCTTGAAACAGACAGAGGCGGTAAGCGAGAGGTTCTCACGGGAACCACCTAGAGAACATCAATTTGACAGGGACTTTCTGATCAGCTCTTTCTTGACTTCCCACTCAACACACACACAGAGAGAGAGAGAGGGAGAGGGAGGGAGGGAGGCAGGGAGAGAGAGAGAGAGAGAGAGAGAGAGAGAGAGAGAGAGAGAGAGAGAGAGAGAGAGGGAGAGAGACTGAACGCAAACAAGAAAACACCCAACCACCAAGATAAGGACAATAGAATAAACAAATCCCAGCCCAGGATCCTTCTACCACTGTCATCTTTTGATCTGATGGATTTGCACTTCCCCTCTTCCTTCTCCTTTGTGTGAAGTCTACACACACATACACACACACACACACACGCATACCACAAGCCCCATCTGCTCCGTTTAATGATTTCCGTTTGATGAATTTTTCTGCATTCATAAAGGGAAATGCGGTCTCTGGGGGCCGCCTCCAGCAAATCCACCCCTACAATTTTTATCACTCTCCCATCCCTTCCCTTTTCGCCTTTAACGCATCACACAGAGATGACAGCTCTCTTTGTCCATCCAGGTCCGAATCCTTCACAAACTTGTTATTTGTGGGATGGGGGGGGGGTTGCATTAAATGCGCAGCAGTCCAGCCGCCACAAAGGAACTATGTTCCCCCTCCACGCAATTTAATTTAATTTTATTTTTTTGTCTCTTGCTGAAATCCCAAACAGAGTAAAAAGAAGAAGAGAAACCCAGCTGGAAATCTTGCATGGAATGGGAAGAAAGTTTATCAAATGAAAATGATTTAGTTTCCAGTTGATAAATGATACAGATAGTCCACAGCTTGCAAGAGTTCATTTAGCGGCCGTTCAAAGTTACAACGTCTCTTTAAAAAGTGACTTGCGGTGGTTGTTGTTTTTTTATATTTTACGGCCTCCTCATGGTCGCGTGTTCAAAAATTCAGGTGGTTGGCAACTGACTCATATTTATAATGGTTGCGGTATCCCGGGGTGTGGGGGGGGCACGCGATCACTTTTTGCAACCTTCAGACAAGCAAAGTCAGTGGGGAATCCACTTAGTAACCAGATTACTAAGTTAACTACCGTATTTTTCAGAGTATAAGACGCACTTTTTCCCCCCCCCCAAAAAAGAGGGTGAAAATCTGGGTGTGTCTTATACTTCGAATGTAGCCATGCCCAGCTTCTCAAACGGAGGTTTCAGAGGCTGAAAAAAGCATTTCTTCAAAAAAGAAGCCCCCAAACAGAGCTTCAGAGGCTTTTTTTTCTGAAGCTGTTTCAGAGGCTTTCAGAGGCAGAAAAGAAAGTTTTTTCTGAGTTTCAGAAGTTTCAGAGGCAGGAAAAAAAGCAAAAAAAAGCAAGGCACAGAACTCACAACCAAGGGACCTGTTGCTAAAATTCACCTCTGGGAATAGCTGATTGGGGGTATTCGGGGACGCTGATCCACCTGCCAATCAGCTTTTTTCTTATTTTCCTCCCCCAAAACTAAGGTGCGTCTTATACTCCAAAAAATACGGTACTTGCAGTTATTCACTTAACAACTGTGGCAAGAAAGGTTTTAAAATAGGGGGGAAAAACTCACTTAATAAATAGCTCCCTTAGCAACAAACATTTTGGGCTCAATTGTGGTCATAAGTCCAGAACTACCTGTAATTATAAGACATTACTAAATTATAATTTGATAAAGTTACCGAACTATAGTCTTTGTTTAATTATCAGATTAATCACATTAATAAAGGGGAGGAGGGAGAACCCCCCAAAAAATTCTCTTTCCTGGTGGCTGCGTCATGACAGCTGTGTTAGGGCCTAACAGATGACAAGGATTATTCAATCAATATAGGTTTACCCAGAGATCTGATGTTTTCAATGACAGCCATTAAAAATGTACAAAGGGCCCAGCTCAGTCTCTTGCTTTTAGCTATTGCTTTTTTTTCTTCTTCTTCTTCCTTCCCTGAATTATGTCAGGATCAATTTTATCTAATAGATATCACTTATCCTACATGATAATCAGCCTATCATAGCCCGTTGATTACATGACAGGCCAATTTAAGTCTGGGCCGACAGATAAGAAACACAAGGAGATGTCTTTTAGGAGACGGAAAATCTTTATTTTATTTTAATTTTTTTTTGCAAAAGTAGCCCTCAAATTTTAAATTCTTAACTCTCATTGCAGAGAGGCGGACAAAATGTTTAGGACATGAGCTTTTTCCAGAGGCAACTGGACTTCCTTTGTTTTTCCTTGAAGCCATTTCGCTTCTCATCCAAGAAGCTTCTTCAGTTCTGACTGAATCTGACTGAGTTCTGACCGATGCCAGAATTGAGGAAGCTTCTTGGATGAGAAGCGAAACGTCTTCAAGAGAAAAAACAAAAGAAATCCAAAAATTGCCTTTTGAAAAAAGCAGCTTTGGGACTCTCTGTCTCTAATTTTCAGCCAGATCCAAGACTCACATTTCTATAGGAATAATCTGTGAGGTTTCATATTTGCCAATATTTCTTAACTATAAATGAAGGTGCATTTGACACCGAATATCAACTCTGGGAATATATGCACACGTGACACAAGTGAAACAACTCTATTTTTTAGTTGTGCCGCTGTATTTCATTGGTCACATCACATCATAAAAGTAAAGGCTGCATGTAGCTAAACAAATATTCTCATTGTTACAACTGGGTTTGCTTTCAAGCCTCGGGACAATAACATATTGATTACAGATTTTGGTCTAGAAGAGTCCATAAAATTGAAACCACAGACACTCAGATACACCACAGACAAACAAAAACACAGCCATGAATGAATACACATGCAACTGTTCATATTTCAGTCCGCTAAAAAAAAAAAATACATCTCTTCTTTCTTACGACTGTGGGAAAGAATTTTCTGTATTTCCTACGGCTTCGGAAATAAAATTGGAATTCAGCTCTGATTGCTGCAGTTTGTACAAAGGTTTGTTTCAGAAAGATTTGTCAAGAGCCCTGGTGGCGCAGCAGACTAAAGCACTGTTATTAACATCAGCTGCCTGCAATTACTGCAAGTTCAAATCTCACCAGGCTCAAGGTTGACTCAGCCTTCCATCCTTTCAAAGATAGGTAAAATGAGGACCCAGATTGTGGGGGCAATAAGCTGACTTTGTATAAATATATACAAAAGTATGAAGGCTATTGCTTAACGCATTGTAAGCCGCCCTGAGTCTCCGGAGAAGGGTGGCATATAAATCTAATAATAATAATAATAATAATAATAATAATAATAACAACAACAACAACAACAACAACAACAACAACAACAACAACAAAACAAAAACCAAGGGAAAGAAAAGGCGAGAAGTCAGATTTGCATTGTTCCTTCTTTACGAACATGGATAGCTTTCCAACATCACTTGCAAATCGGGGCCATGTTCTGACTTCATATATTTCATACTGAGAAAATCAACTATAAAGATCATGGAACCAATTTAGCCGGGCCATGTTTCCACCAAGATCTGTTAAAAAGCTCTGAGAGAATACTATGCTTTTCATAATATGTACACTTTTAGCTCATGCTTCAAGTTATTTTTGAACCCATTTATATGCTTCGTATTTGAAAATAATGGAAACTCACTGTGGGTTGCTTGAAAACGTGGCACACATATGTCTTATTTCCAAATAATCAGCTATTTCGGACTCAAGCTTTCAGGTAGCTTACGGTATGCACCAGGAGATCTTTTTGCATTTTTCGTGATTTCTTTTTCTCCATCCCTTTTCCAGTAATTAAAAAAAAAAAAGTGTCAGGGAAAAGACCATTACAGTATGTCATGAAATCTCTCTGAACTACCTATATTTACCCCTGAAAGTGAATTCTTGATAAGACCTTGGATATCAAAGAAGCAATAGATCAAAGCGGTTTTAATAAGCAACCTAGTGTTTGTAGAACCTGTACTTTCATGTCTCCTGTTTTGTTCAAGTTTTTAATTTCAGTTTCTCGCCACAGAAGGCACTTAAGATAACCATCAATAACCATATTGTCATGCTGAATCCTTTGATAATTTAACGTGTACACCTTAGTGAAACAAAAATGCTTTCCCCCCACCCCCCACCCCAAACGTGGTAACATTTGGACTTCATTGTGTTTTGCATGAATTGTAAATTAGATTTTTGTCTGAGGAGTTCCCCCTTTGGAAGGAACACTGTGGGATGCATTTTTCCGTGCTTGAAAAAATTGGATGGCGATGAAAATTTTGGGGGGTGATTCCACAATATGTATGCCAGTGGGGGTAATGTGTGCAAACAGGCACACTTATCTGAGTTTCACTGCTTCTCTCTTCCATTCGCTTTAGGATTGTCCATTGGAGTTGGAAGAAAATATTGGCATTAGATCCCAAATACCAAAGGAAAATACAATTAACAGGTTTATTAGGGAGAAAGGAGCCTTGGTGGAGCAGCGGACTAAAGCGCTGTTAAGTAGCACTTAGCTGCCAGCTGCCTGCAATTACTGCGAGTTCGAATCTCACCAGGCTCAAGGTTGACTCAGCCTTCCATCCTTCCGAGGTAGGTAAAATGAGGACCCGGATTGTGGGGGCAATAAGCTGACTTTGTATAAAAAAGAACACCACGGGGGGGGGGGGGCAAAAGCCCTACTAAGCAGGTATATATAAAAGTATGAAAGCTATTGCTTAATGCATTGGAAGATGCCCTGAGTCTCCAGAGAAGGGCGGCGTATAAATCAAACCAATAAATAAATAAATAAAGTGAAGGCAGTTCTTGACTTACCACCACAACTGAGCCCAAAGTTTCTGTTGTTAAGGGAGACATTTATTAAGCGAGTGTTGCCCTCTTTTACGGCATTTCTTACCACAGTTGTTAAGTGAGTCATCTCAATTGATAAGTTAGTAACCTGGTTGTTAAGTGAATCTGGCTTCCCCGTTGCTTGTCAGAAGGTTGCAAAAGGGAATCACATGACCCCGGGACACAGCAACAGTCGTCAGTACGAGTCAGTTGCCAAGCATCTGAATTTTGATCACACGATCATGGGGATGCTTCAAAGGTCGTAGTTGTGAAAAACAGTCATAAGTCACTTTTCTCAGTGCCACTGTAACTTTGAACGGTCGCTAAGTAAGTGAACTGTTGTAAGTCGAGGACTGCCTGTAGTAAATAATTTTTTGCCCCGGCATTCTTGCACGGTATGGAAGCAGCTCTGTAGAGGACAAAAAAGCTCCACGGAGAATCATTAAAACTGCCTAGAATATCATCGGGCTCCAGCTACCAGCCCTGGATGACATCTTTGAATCTCGCTGTTTGAGGAAGTTGCACAACATTCTCAGAGACTCTTCCCATCCTGCTTACAATCTTTTTGGACTGTTGCCTTCTGGCAGAAGATACAGAACAATTAAAACTCGGACCGCACGTTTTCTGAATATATTTTTTTTCCCAGATCTATAATTGCACTCAACCATGAACTAAAGGGCCGCCATCAGTGAGCTGTTGGACAGCATTACTTGGTCTGTTGTGTGGATATTTGGGTGGTTTAGGGTGGGGAATTTGTGGTGGGTGGGGGTGTGTTTGGGGATTGTTATGTGTGTTGGACCTGGTCTTTGGGTGTTAAGTGAATTTCGTTGTATGAGTATACTGTGTATACCCATACAATGACAAAGTTATTATTATTATTTATTATTATTATTAAGTTGGGGGTGAGGCTCATAATGATGATCATTAAACAGCCAAGAGTCCACAAGGGGTCCATACCATGTCCCATTTTCCTGAACAGAAGAGCTGCTCAGTGGTGACACATCTTCACTACATGTGACCCAGATACTGTCCCTGGCAAGACATACATGAGATCAGGGCAGGATCCGCCTTCTTTTATTAATCAGATGTCAGAGAAATATGATAATAGTGGGACAAGAACATTACTTTGATCACAAACGTAGGTAAGCTTGGATGAAAATTGGATGAAGGCTATTTCCTCCTTTTTTGAACTCACTTGCGAATTGGCAAGAGTGCCACACATTTGGTCCTCTCCGGAGAGCCAGAAGCAAAGGGAAGACGTGACTTACTCCAATTTTCATTTCTGGGTATGCTTCTCGCTCCAGCCTGGAGCCTCTCTCAAGATGTATACAGATATCCAGAAAGAAAGAAAAATCATATCCTGCTTTGATGAAAGCTTTAAAGACATGAATAAAATATGGAACTCGCCCCAGCTGGGTCCTGAAATACCCGCAGAATTCAAACCAGCTAAACCCAGGACAGCGTGAAGCTCACACCATTAAAAATGTTCCTTCCAAGTTAAGAGAGATTTGGTGTCGTGTCGCCAATTTGGGCCTGTTGAGGAAGACTTGAATGAATGTGTTTCTCACATGATTGTGGGAATCCGTTGTGCCTCTTTGTTTAATCCAGGGCCGAGTAAAGCCTTAATTTTAAACTTTTACACTGTCGGAGCTAAAGCATTTAAAATATCCGTGTTAAAACGGTTAACCAAATTCCTTTGTAGGTTTCCAAATCAATTTCCATTTGTGTTTACACAAAGTCACCATGTCTGTCTTCCTTTCTAGCTTCAGTGAGTTACAAACGACAGGCAGCTGAGAAATTAGTTACCCAACATGATATATATATATATATATATATAAAAAGTCCTTTTATATTATTGTCTGCCTTTTCCTTCTCGCGCTCAAGAATTTAAGATTTCCCTTTGAAGAACTCTTCAATTAATAAAGCTTTCCAGAATATACTTAACCGCTTCATATATAAATGAAGATTATCCAAACTGGAGGCAATCAACGAGAGGTTTTTCTTCTTTTATGCTGTTATGTGATCAGCGTTTCGGTGTACAAACAACAAACTTTCTACATACATCATATGATTTCCAGAAGGGAAAGGAATTTTTTTAAAAAATTACAATTAAGTCTTTTCCCAATGCAATGCTACGGTGCTTCTTCAAGATCTTTCAAATATATTTCATACTTCGTGACTCGACCGCCTTCATTTCTTTTTATTTAAATTACATAGATCAAACATTTCCATACCGGCTGTAACTAATATTGTTTTTTTGAGGGTTTTTTTTTTTTTTTTTTGGCCTAAACAGATAATTGCCCATCTGGAAGTATAAAAGACATCTCGCAGAGCAAAGTTGAAATATCATTAATAAGGCGGATTGATTTACTCACAAATTCTTCTAGAAGTATGATTAATAAGCCATTCCCTGGTGTTAGGTATAATCTTCAGATCTCCTGTCACAGCATGTCTTTATTTCTGGAAACAACCGCACTGTTCAATCATTAATCATTACACTCTCAGCCAACGGTTTATCTGTGCTAAGGGTCCTGTGACATTCCAAAAACAATTTTTTTCTGGGGGAGGAGAGGAGGGAAACGGATAAGGATGAAGAACGGCAAAAATGAGGATGAAGACGCAAAGGCAGAAAAATAAAGCTATCCTGTAGCATAAAAGCTGGATGCAGTTTCAGGGACTTTGTGTTTTTTTGTTTTTGTTTTTTTTAAAATTTGATTTATATGCCGCCCTTCTCCGGAGACTCAGGGCGGCTTACAATGCGCTAAGCAATAGCCTTCATACTTTTTGTATATTTATACAAAGTCAGCTTATTGCCCCCACAATCTGGCTCCTCAATTTACCTACCTTAGAAAGGATGGAAGGCTGAGTCAACCTTGAGGCTGGTGAGACTTGAACTCGCAGTAATTGCAGGCAGCTGGCAGCTAAGTGCTAAGTCATGTTGGCAAATCTGGGAAAACCCGAATCTGAAAGCTTCCAGGTTTTCCCCACCCAGCTAATAGTTCACAGCCCTGCCCCACACCCACAAGTTCATCACATTGTCCAATCAACTCTTCACACTTCACCGCATACAATCTTCAGGCAGTCTCCATCAGACGCAGGCAAAAGTCCTTGAATGTTGTTATGACTAACTTTCTACCACTCCAACAACAACCCCCTCCCAACTTCCCCAGCTAAAATATGTGGCAGTTTAGAAGCAAAAAAGAAAATTGTCTTCCAAAACTGACACCGTGTTCTGTGCCACGTGCCAGAGATTTCCTTGTTGGATGAGTGTTTCCAACACTTTTCATTTCTTCTTTCTGTCTGTCTTTCTCAAAACCTGTCCTTCCATTTACCAACCATTCTTCAACCAGCAACCTGAGTTAACATTATTGCAGGCCAATAATAATGCATGAAATATATCAACTGAGTCAATTATGCAGGGGGGAAAACTGCCAGTTATCGCACAGTGTATTGCAGTGTGTTAAAGCAGAGTATTACTTGGTGATTGAAACCTTAATCACTTGCAGAAAATTTAATGGAACAACCTATGACTAGAATGCTTTTCTCCACTGACACATGCAGGATTTGGACTGATCCACTCATCCTTAAATACACCTTTGTGTAGATTAAATGCAAACATACACTGTTCTTTCTTTGCTTACATTTACAGCATTAATTTGCTAGGCATCCAAAGTACTGCATCCAAAGAAGCAGCTCATCAACTCCAAAGCTCATAATCCATAGTCATATTGGCGTCTTATGGAGTGCTTCTTTCATTACTGCCTCTACTTTCTTCTATTATTCCATTTTTTACTCCTCAGTTCATTAATCAATACACTCAGCGTTCATTTGTCTTTTTCCTTATGCCTAATTAATTGCTCGTATCATTGCTTCCGGGGAAGTAGATCTCATGTGTTGTTTTGCTATCATTTGGTTAATATGAATTGTAACGCGGTATTAGTCTTTTCCTTGTGTCAAACCCTAGCTTTAATGGGCGTGGAGGCTGCTTGTAGGTTTTACTGTTGTCTCAAAGTTGTATTTATTAGTCTACTATGGTTATACTAAGGGGTTTCTCTGTCCATTCCATTTTTGCCCCTTAAAGATGTTTGCTGGACTATGGGACTTGAGGCTGAAACAAACGAAGAACCGTTGCAGGAACCGGGTACGTCTAGTTTAATGAAAAGACATACTAGGGGAGATATGATAACAGTCTTCTAATATCTGAGGTGCTGCCACAAAGAAGAGGTGGGAAGGGAGTAAACCTATTTTCCAAAGCACCTGAGGGCAGGGCGAGAAGCAATGGATGGAAACTAATCAAGGAGAGAAGCAACCTACAACTAAAGAGAAATTTCCTGACAGTGAGAACAATTAATCAGTGGAACAACTTGCCTCCAGAAGTTGTGGAAATTCCACACTGGACATTTTTTAAGAAGATGTTGGATAACCTTTTGTCTGAAGTGGTGTAGAGTTTCGTGCCTAAGCAGGGGGTTGGACTAGAAGACCTCCAAGGTCCCTTCCAACTCTGTTATTCTATTCTATTCTATTCTATTCTATTCTATTCTATTCTATTCTATTCTATTCTATTCTATTCTATTCTATTCTATTCTATTCTATTCTATGAAATTCAAGAGGAGTTGGACTTGGACCGCTTGGGAGAACATCATGAGTCTAGGCTGATTCCTCTCTTGACTCCATCCCCAGGCTCTACTACGCCTTCTCCTAGAAGAGACCAAGGTTCCAATCCTGCCTTTTTTCCATCAATGAATCCAAGACAATAGATATGAAATCCATCTGAAGTTCTCCTCCCCTTGTCGTAGACTGATCCAAACCTGCTTCAACCCTCCTTCCCCCCAGTAAAAATAAGCAAATAAAAACTAGAAAGCAATGGTTTTACTCCATCCTTCTCTTCTGAGAACATTCTTCTTTCTGAAGCTGTCACCCAATATTCACATGTCAAACCCCTGCTTCCTTTGAAAAAGTAGCTGATGCATCATTTTAGCTATATGATCTTCGGTTCAAAGTGCTGTTGTTTCTCAAACAACACATCCTTCTAACTGCTCATTCCATGAGATCCGGTAGATCTCATCAAGAGATCACCAGGACTGGGGGAACTCTTCTAATGCCTGATTTTATAAAATATGTAGACCACCGTATGTTTGGTTTTGTTTTTATTATTTCAATCAATTTAAAATGCCACCTGACTTAAGACAATTCTGGAAGGTTTAGATTTTAAAAGTAAGCATCTTGCAAACGAAAAGAAAAGCTTATGAGCATAATTGCTCCACCGAAGTTCTCAGTCCAAATCTTGCTTTTTGAATGCCTTATTCCACTCAGTATTTAAGGAGAATATAATTGCAGTATTTAAGGAGAATATAATTGCAGGAAGAGGAGGAGGAGGAAGAGGAAGAGGAGGAGGAAGAGGAGGAGGAGGAGAAAGAGGAGAGAATTAGGAGAAGGAGAAGGAGGAGAAGAGGAGGAGGAGGAGGAGGAAGGGGCAGGGGAGGGACAGGAGAAGGAGAAGGAGAAGGAGACGGAGACGGAGACGGAGACGGAGATGGAGACGGAGACGGAGACGGAGACGGAGAACAGTGGGCTCCTTGGTGCTTTCTTGGTTGTTTTCTTGCAAATGCTTCATTACCAAAACTAGATAACATCATCAATACCAAGGACCCCTCAGATAGGATGGATTTTAAACAGTGGTGGGATTCAAGTAATTTAACAACCGGTTCTTTGGCCTAATGATTTCTTCCAACAACCAGTTTGCCAAACTGCTCAGAAAATTAATAACCGGTTCTCCCGAAGTGGTGCGAACCGGCTGAATCCCACCACTGGTTTTAAACCTGATCACTCCCTGCCCCAAATGATTGAATTTCAGAATTTCCAGCCAATATGATCACTGCGGAAAATCCAGGAGAGTGAAGTGTGAGCACCGAGACTTGACGAAAAGTGACCTAAAGTGATTCCTTCTCTCCAGGGATTCTAAAATATCACAACTCTTTACTTTAAAAAATCTTCTCTAAATTCTAATTTCCCAGGATGCTTCAGGAGGATACCGCGACAACGGTTACCTCCGGAAGGCCAATCTAGCTACACAAAGGAGCACATCCATCCATCAACCTGCTTTCAACGAGAACTGCCGGCCATCAGGTTCCTTAAGAGCGATTGCGCTATTTATATTCCATTTGTCTCCACAAAACTCACTCCGGTGACCTTAAATCATTTGAATAACCCCACAGGCATCTAACTCTGTTATCTTTACAGGAAACTTTAATTGACATTGAAACAAAATGTGTTTATCCCAGAGCTTGGCAGATCAATACAAATTTGCAAGCTGGTAAGTGTTTTCTTCCATTTCCTTTGGAAGCCAGGCAGCCAAGCTTCAACTTGAGCTGCCTGATTTTGTCTTGCAATGTGAATCTCATTGCCCCGATGTTTTGAGACCGGCCAGGAAAATAATCTCTGTAATTAAAGTTAAAAGCAAGCAAAGTGGCTACTTTGGGTCAGGAGGGCAACGGGTGAAGGCTTGGATCCAGTCTGCTGCTTGTCTTCAACTCCCATCCAAGGCAGATGCTTCATTTTGTCTAATGGTGGAATTGGCCATCCTCGTCCAGGAAAGCCATCTCGGTAATTAAACTAAAAATATCAAGACCCTAGGGGAATCGAAAGATTAAATGTTAATTCCTTATTTTTGATTAAAACTCTGCCACGCTCCACCAGAGGAGAGACTCAAAGGCTCAACGCCTTTTTTTTTTTACAAGCTTCCAAAATTGGTGAGTCCAAAAAAGTCAACTCAAGTTTCCTCCCTTTTTTTTTTTTTTTTTGGCAACATGGGGTAAATTAAGACCCGCTAAGGAATTTTTTTGGAACCCGCGTTCAAATGGGGGATCGAGTTATGGAGTGGTATTTACCGGTTCTCCAAACTACTCAAAATTTCCGCTACCGCTTCTCCAGAACCTGTCAGAACCTGCTGGATTTCACCCCTAATATAAACCTCTTTGGTAGCTCTTTGTGATGTGCAAAATCCTATTATGGCTGTCCTGTAAATGCTTCTTTGGTCTGTTTTTTAAAAAATTTGATTTATATGCCGCCCTTCTCCAGAGACTCAGGGCGACTTACAGTGTGTTAAGCAATAGCCTTCATACTTTAGTATATTTATACAAAGTCAGCTTATTGGCCCCATAATCTGGGTCCTCAATTTACCTACCTTAGAAAGGATGGAAGGCTGAGTCAACCTTGAGCCTGGTGAGATTCGAACTTGAAATAATTGCAGGCAGCTGGTATTAATAACAGGGTGCTTTAAACCACTGTACTACCAAGGCTCTTGAGCATCAATCACACAAGGGGACAAACTATCCAGGATGAATCCCATGTAATATTCCAAAAGTATTGCGGTACAGTTGTTAGAATGTAGTATTGCAGGCTAATTCTTCTGACTTCCAGGGGTTCGATCCTCACCGGCTCAAGGTTGACTCAGCCTTCCATCCTTTCAAGGTCGGTAAAATGAGGACCCAGATTGACTCTTAGAGCGGGCTGAAAAGCACTGTGAAGCAGTATATAAGTCTAAGGGCTCTTGCTATTGCTAAAATCTTCCTTGAAATTTCTCCTCCCCTGAAAAAGGAGGATTATATTATATTCCCCTACTCTCAGGGGGCTTGAAGACTTCCTGAAAATTTCTGTTGGTGAAGTTTGGAACTTTCTTTGATCATGGAAGGCAGTAGAGGGCACTCCTGCTAGTGTTTTCTCTTACTTACCTCTACAATCACTCCGAAGTTACCTTGGCTATTCTTCCTTCTCAATTAAAAGAAAAGCCAACGCTTCATTTCTTCCCCTGGGGATTTAAACTGGGAGCCTGAGAAGGTGCAGGCCTCTCAAAAAGTTAACCGTAAGGATCTCTCTCGGCCACTTTATAATTGAAAAAGTCTACGAAGAACGCGCACTTCTCCTTTGAACAGAATAGCGAAAGCAAAATTCTCTTTCATCAAATCGAAAGAAAAGTAGGAGGGGGAATAAAATAGGAGAGGGTGGGTTTTTTCTTTTCCTGGATGATACTAATTCTGACCCCATTAAAAGAAAAAGAAAAATCAGATCCGATTCTACAGAACATTTGGCTAAATAATTCTGTTTGACATGAGGTTTCATTGGGTGTTAATTACACAGTGAGAGCCTCGGGCTTTGATGTGGCTTGAAAAGCAAACAAGAGAACATTTATCTTTCACCTGTCATCGCTTATTTTGTACAGCTACTGGCCAGTAGCCCAATGGGTTTCCTTTTGTTTAAAACACACACACACACACACACAAACACACACACACAATGGGAATTAAATAACACAGCTGTATTATTGCCCCTTCTTGTACCGTCTCTTGCACGGCAGTCATTAAGGTTGAAATAACAAATCTGGGGAAATTGGCCACGTAATGTTTTCCTGGCAATAGGTGATACCTATTGTGGCCTCGCCTCTATGGATGGTGGTCCTCCATTTGAAGACCCACTGGAGGTTATCTGAAGAAGTCCTGTTTTTGTTGAGCTGCCCTGAAATGGGCTGTCAAATCTGAGCATCCAGAGAGCAGGCATATAATTCATATGGGATTCATATTGGATGTATACTTACTATTGTAAGTATAAGTAAATATAAAGCAAGTGTTGTGGTATTATTAATCTCCTCCTCTACTACCGCCTCTTATTGGCATCATTATTATAATGATGATGATTACTATGTTGCTTTGCTTGTCCATTGAGAGCTTCTGCATTGGTGTTTGATCACACTTGGTCAAATTATTCTATTCTATTCTATTCTATTCTATTCTATTCTATTCTATTCTA
>WNWU01000065.1:2717915-2733675 GCA_012654045.1 Ptyas mucosa | reverse complement strand
TAGTATTAGTATTAGTATTAGTATTAGTATTAGTATTAGTATTAGTATTAGTATTAGTATTAGTATTATTCCAAACCACTGGTTCCCATCGCTGTCTACCATCCTGCAAGTCGTTTCCTTACCGAGAAAGAGGCCACAGGGAGGAGATGATCTAATTTTCCTAGGAATGACAGCAAACAGAGGAACTCTTGGCATCCATGTTCAAAGATGTTCCTCTAGTACAATGCCAAAAGGCTCTTTTGCACATCAGGGAACTTTATGTTGCCACTAACCATCTGTCTGCCTGCATTTCTGGAGTAGTAACTAAATAGAGCCATACGTACTGACTGCAGCTATCCAAGGGAGCCTTGAAAATCTACTGTCAGAGCTAATCCTGGCAGAATCAGACTTGGCAGCCTTTCTGAGAAGTTAATTCCACCTGAAATTCTCAATATACTCTCAATCCAGATACCGATTCCTGATGTCTCCATCTTCCACACTTAAGTCAGGTCCTAATCAGTCAATCAATCAATTTTTTTAAAATTTTATTTATATGCCACCCTTCTCGGGAGACTCAGGGCGGCTTACAATGCATTAAGCAATAGCCTTCATAGTTTTGTATATTATACAAAGTCAGCTTATTGCCCCCACAATCTGGGTCCTCAATTTACCTACCTTAGAAAGGATGGAAGGCTGAGTCAACCTTGAGCCTGGTGAGATTCGAACTTACAGTAATTGCAGACAGCTGGTTTTAATCACTATGCTTTTAGTCTGCTGAGCTAAACCAGGCTCCTAATTAATATTGATATTAATTAATTGATATTAATTAATTGATGCTAATTAATTGATGTTAATTGATTGATTGATATTTATTAATAAGGGACATGGTGGCTCAGTGGCTAAGACCCTGAGCTTGTAGATTGAAAGGTTAGCAGTTCAGTGGTTCGAATCCCTAGTGCCGCGTAATGGGGTGAGCTCCTGTTACTTGTCCCACCTTCTGGCAACCTGGATTTGCCGTTCAAAGCAGTTCAAAAGCATGTAAAAAATGCAAGTAGAAAAATAGGGACAACCTTTGGTGGGAAGGGAACAGCGTTCCATGCGCCTTTGGCGTTGAGTCATGCCGGCCACATGACCACAGAGACGTCTTCGACAGGGTGATGTCTCCTAACCTGGCAACTTTAAGATTTGTGGACTTCAACTTCCAGAATTCCTCAGCCAGCCATGGAATTTCAGGAGTTGAGGTCCCCAAGTCTTAAAGTTGCCACGTTAGGGAATTCCTGATCTAGAGGATCATAGGTTTTCTAACCCTCTAATCTACATCCTGACCACATCAACAACGTGATTTGAAGGATAGCCTGCAGAACCCAGAACATCAATACATACCCAGTGTCACAAACACAGACACACAGAGAATCCTAGATAAAATCAAAAGTTTCCACTACTACAAAAATTGGAATAAGGGTTGGCCAAAATGGTTGGAAAGGACATTTGGCAAACAAGCCACCACATCTGAGAAGACCTTGACCCCCTCCTCTAAATCCATGTTTCTCAAATTTGGCAACCTTAAGATGTGGAGACTTCAGTTCCCAGAATTCTCCAGCCAGCCCTTATAATAACTCAATGGCAGGAGAGTGTCCTGCAAAAATGTTCCATTGGGCTTGTTTCTCGTAAACCTGTGGCAGTAGGTCACCTGAGATTAGTCAACTGGTCAACGAGAAGTCCCAAGTCTATGCGGTTTTGCTTAATATAGTGCCTTTCACATCTAGATAATGTATATTCGTCCTTTAATGGAAAGAAGACTCTGTAGGGTTAACAAGATTTGGACTAGAGCTGCCTAGGCTTCGGACATTCCAAATCGCTCATGGTCCTTATCGCCTCTAGGAGAAGATAAAGTCCAGGAGTGTTAAAGACACACACTTGACAGAGTGAAGGGCTAAACAGGAAGCAGGTATGTTGGGTTTGCCCCCTTGCAAAATTACCCCCTCCTTTTGGCTGCTGAGTGGCAGACAGATCCAACTCTTCAGCACTTCCACCTCTGCATTAACCCTGAAAAGATTGCTGGGCATTTCAAGTGTGCAATGGAGTATCGTATGCACAAGTCAGAGAGTGCAGGTTAACCTTTCCAGTGGCTGCCACTTACGCTAGTCTCAGCTTGCATTCTCTTCGTGCTGGAACTGAAACGGGAAAAAAATAATTCTGCAAAAGAGAATGCGGAAGGATTTTTTTGTTTTGTTTTGTTTTGTTTTTGGTTCGTGGTTTTTTTTTTTTTTAGTAAGACAACTTAACCCGATCATAAAATTGTGTGGTAAAGCAAAAAGAACTCGCAATTAAACCCAGTAAACAAAGAAAGTTAGCCAAACTTGGCATGCGTAGATATATTCATTCCATGTTCTCTCTACGGGTTCCACAAGGTGGGAAAACAAAACAGAACAAAAGTAAGATGAACTTGGGCATTTATTCAAAATCACTGAAATGATGAGGTTAGTTGGGTCTGGGGAATAACGATCCAGAGGAGATGCTGTTGACACAAATTGTGTTTATATATGCTATAACCGCAATACATACTTTAGTCTTTCTTCCATCCCCCTCCCTCTCTTCCTTCCTTCCTTCTCTTTCTTCCCTTCCCTCCCTCTCTTTCTCTCTCTTCCTTCCTTCCTTCTTTCCTTCCTTCCTCCCTCCCTCCCACTCTCTTCTCTCCCTCCTTTCCTCTCTATCTTCCATCCCCTTCCACTCTTCCTTCCTACCTTCTTTCTTCCCTCCCTCCCTCCCTCCTATCTCCCTATGTCCCTTCCTCCCTTTCTTCTCTCCCTCCTCAGTGTTTCAGAAACCCTGATTCTTCTCAAAATTGAGAGAATGTCCCAAAGGACCCCCTAGAAACCCTAAGAACAGAGCCTCTCTATCCCCGTTGGTTCTATTCCTGTTTTTATTCCAGCTCCATGCAGCTACGTGCGTGGATGAAAAATGGACTTTCTCCTGAAACCCTCTCTGATGAGCCATCACCGTGAAGCCCATCAACAGCCTCGTCACCCCATGTTGAACTAGGGAGTCTCTGCCCATCGATTTCCCTTGAAGATCTCCTTGCCAATTACTGGACAGTCAAAACATCCAAATTGTGCAGTTTTGGGCTTCCTGTGGCACCAGAGCTAGGAAGCAGAAAGAAAAACGAACGGGATTATGAATACGTTTCCAAAAAAAAAAAAAAGCCTGGCATTACAAACGGCTTCTAGCCATCCAAAATGATCTCTGATCAAGGCTGAAATTGATATATAAAAATGTATTCCGCTCTAACTTGCCAGTTCAGCTACCATGCTGCTTCCCTGTTTCAGTCTTTTGAAGTTCAGCCGGTAGTTGCTGAATAGCTGATTATTGCTCAGAAAAAGATCCTACAGGATCAAGGTAAGTGTGTGTGTGACCCCCCCCCAAAAAAAAAAATCAAAAGGAAAGCACTTCTAAAAGTTAGGACAAAAGAAAACAGAGGCGTCATGGAAATAAAGAGAAAAAATAATAATTACATTACTATCGATGTTATTCTTTATTGTTCCCAGAAAATAAACGGCCTTCGTGCCACACTATTGATCAAAAAGATATAATGGAGATCCAAACGAATAGCTGAAATGAACGAAAGTTGGAGTTATAGAAGAGGCAAGGAAGAGCTTTAAAAAGGCAACATGTTAGATCACCTTTGCTAAATCGAGCAAGAACATTTGTTCGTTTTCTAGATGTTTCTGAACTCACAAACCTGCAGAAGAAGCCGTGATAGCACCCCATAAATCATAGCATGCCTGATGTAATTTTCACAACAGGCTCATGAGGTTCCCTTGTCCCTAGGTAACTGAAGATATTACCTAGCTGGGTAAGGAAACATCTACAAGAAAACCACCAAGCTCAGAGAGCATCAAGGACCCATAATCCTCCTCCTCCTCCTCCTCCTCCTCCTCCTCCTCCTCCTCCTCCTCCTCTCTGCAAACCCAACTCCCTTCTAACACTGATGATGTTACCATGAAACATCTGCAAGGAAACAACCAAGCTCAGAGAACATCAAAGACCCATAATCCTCCTCCTCCTCCTCCTCCTCCTCCTCTTCTCTGCAAACCCAAGTCCCTTTTAACCCTGATGATGTTACTGTTGTGTCTCGCTGGTGTCCAGCAGAGCTGGCAGCAGATTCGGACAGTGAGGAGGTTAGGGAGGAACATGGGCCAGTCCTGGGGGCTGGGGAAAGCTTGGACGAGGGCTCTGCGTCAAAGGCAGAGAGGGAGCTAAACAGCAGTGAGGCAGAAGAACAACTGGAGCCTGTTCCCAGTGTGCGCATGCACAGAGCTGCCAGAAGATAAGAACAACTAAGAAAGCAGGGTTGACTTGGGAGTAAAGCCACACCTTGGAGGGGATTGGCCCCTCCCATAGGAAACAAAAGAGAAGCGAAAGGGCAGGGGGCTTTTGCAGGAAGAAATTTGTTCAGTCGGTCATTTCAAGAGTGGGAAGATCTGTCTGTGAATCCCAGAGCCTCTGTGCCAAGTTTGGCCTTGCCCTGCATTTGGAAACTATTGACATGGCAGCTTTCCAAGCGAGATAAGGTCTGTGTTGATAAACATTCCTCTGAAAGACTGTTTGCCAGGCCTTGCTGACTGAATGAAAGAAATTCACAGTCGTGTAAATAAAAAGGGGTTTTGCCAGGACCAAGACTCTGCTTCGTGCTTTTTAGGAAAGCCTAGGTCAAAACAATTATCTAGTTGGGTCATGAAACATCTGCAAGAAAACAACCAAGTTCAGAGAGCCCCAAGGACCTCACGGTTCAACCCTGAGCTGCAAATATTCTCTTCTTTTGGTATGGATAACTTTGCTGAGAAGTTCGGTTGGGTTGGGTTTCTGCAAAGGGTAACCTCTTTCATTGCTCGGCGTCTTGAGCCCTGCTTCAGGAACATGAGTCAAGGACACTATGCCCTGTCCTGCTTTCCATGACAGAAGCTTGTATCAAAACCAACGAGCTGTTTTTAACTTGTTTCATTGTCCCTGCTCGGTTATTTTGCTCTAATTTGGAGACTTACAGTCTCTTTCTCCCTCTGTAATGAGGAAGATCGTTTCGGTAACCACCTCTGTTTACAACTAATTACAAGTTTTGAACTCTGAAAAGAAATCCTCCTTAGAATTGATGCTGCCCTCCATGAATAGACAATGTTGAAAAAGGAAGTCGGAAAATAAAGTTACATTTTTAAAAAAAGTTTTTTTAAAAAAATACCCAAAGGAAACTTTGCGGCTGTTCTTTGCACAATGCGTAAACAGCAAGCTTTTCCCATGTAGTACACTATGAATATACTGTGCAAAACTCTAAAATAAACATGTCCTTAAAAACTTACACCAAGAAAACTGCAGCTACTTATGTCAACCTACTTTATTGCTAAAACTGTGGGACACATTTTTTTTTAAAGTGTACTTATTTATTTTGGAGAGGTGCCTTTCAATTATACAGTTCCAAGTTAGCTGACCTCTTACCAGTTCCCATTCCACTAAGGTTTATTTTTATATAAAGGAGGATGCAATATTTCAGCCATTATTCAGCTTCATGAAGCGGTGTCCGTGGCAAAACACCATGGGGTCTTTTTAATATGTTTTAATAAACACCATGATACATTATAAACAATAAACACTGTTTATTGCTTTTATCTGTTCACAAAGAGCAGTGTAGTGGCCTAGTGGTGAAGACTGGTTGAGAGTTCAATCCTAGGTAGCAGCAGGTATTTTTCTTCTAGGGAAAAAATATCTGCTGTGAACTCTATCTAGGCATCAGGAAGGGCATCCAGCCAGTAAATGCTCAAGCTCCGTTCAGTCATCCTGACTCTACCCCGATGCAACGCATTACAGGGTCATTAAAAGGAAAAAAAAATATTATTTGCTCACAACAATGTGAAGTCATCGCTGCCAGTTCTTTAACTAGTGTTGGCCATCTACCCATCCAGTTTTTCCCAAGAATTTAGGATGTTGTAATGTATCGATCAACATGGTAAGTGTGGTTGGATCCAACCAATGTGGCCTTTTGTAATTGACTGATTGCAATTTTGTCACTACACAAATTCTCTTAAGTGTCTTCCAAACTTTGTGGGTATGGCACTCTGTGTGCCAATAACCACTGGAATCTGCGCAGTTGGTTTACGCCATAATCTTTTGGTTTTCACATCTTGATCTTCTCCAATCCTTTGTCTTCTATTTTACTAATATTACTATTATGGTTTGCTGCATTGTGAGCCAGATATTAAGACTGGATTTGCCATTTTTGTCCACCGATCAAGCTTTTAACAGTAGGCAGATGTTGTTTAATGGTGCTTTATTGCAACATGTAAGCTGTTCCAAGTCAAGCTGCCTTTTGCAATTGACTGATAATTATTTTGTCAATGTCGATGATGTCCAAGTGACGCTCCAACTTGTTTATATTGAAAGATACAGAATACAGAATAACAGAGTTGGAAGGGACCTCGGAGGTCTCCTAGTACAACCCCCTCCTCAGGCAGGAAACTGTAGCAGGGGTGAAATCCAGCAGGTTCTGACAGGTTCTGGAGAACCGGTAGCAGAAATTTTGAATAGTTCAGAGAACCGGCAAATACCACCTCTGGCTGGTCCCAGGAGTGGGGAGGGAATTGAGATTTTGCAATATCCTTCTGCCAGGAGTGGGGTGGAAATGGAGATTTTGCAATATCCTTCCCCTGGAGTTGGGGGGGGAATGGGGATTTTGCAGTATCCTTCCCCTGAAGTGGGGAGGGAATGGAGATTTTGCAGTATCCTTCCCCTGGAGTAGGGTGGAATGGAGACTTCATAGTATCCTTCCCTGGAGTGGGGTGGGAATGGAAATTTTGCAGTATCCATCCCCTGTCATGCCCACCAAGCTATGACCAGCAAGCCACACCATGCCCAGCAAGCCACGCCCACAGAACCAGTAGTAAAAAAAAATGGATTTCACCATTGCCCTGTAGCATTTGTCTGAAATATTATAGGTTTTCCTGCTTGAGCAGGGGGTTGGACTAGAAGACCTCCAATGTCCCTTCCAACTCTGTTGTCCTGTTATTCATTCTGGACAAACGGTTATTATCCAGTCTTGAAAAGCACCCCCCCCCACCCCTCAAACTCCTATTCCATGGATTCATGGTTCTCACTGTCAGAAAATTCCAAGGTTTCTCCTTGACGGAAATACAAATTTTGCAAGGGAAATTTTGCAATTGTCATCGAACAATGTTTCAAATGTCCACTCCTGGGGCAGGTAAAGAACAGCTTCGTTTTCTGTGCGTTGATCATTACGGTGGTCTCGGCGGGTGCCCAGAGCAGCTGGATCGAGTTCCCAATCTACATCACAAAGTTGTGCGTAACAAAACAAACATCCTTCAGAGGGATAACTTCATCTCGGTGTGTCAGACCTGCCTCCACCCAGCACTTAGACTGCCGACAAATGAATGTTTTCTGCTTTCTCGAGTTTACATAAATAGCTGCAAATTCCTATAATTAACTGGGGGTGGGGGTGGGGGGAGAGAGAAAGAAAAAAAAAATCCTTCCCTGGGATTCAAACAAAGACGTTGTTTGTTTATCGTGCACATTGGCTTCCCTGCCTGGAAGATTGGTGTCAACTGATGTTTTCTCTTCTAGGTTAAACAAAGCAGAAATATCCCAGAGTGCCTTGCTGCCAGAGACCTAACAGGCAGCCGCTAAAGTAGGCGGGCAACTTATCACAATATTCTGCATTTTAAATGCTCGTTTTTCTTCTCTCTCTCTCTCTCTTCCTCTCTCCTTCCTGCAGAAGTACGGAATCATGCAGGCTGACACCAAAGTTAACGTCTGGCAGGTAAAGAGGCTGAGGAGATAACAAAACAACGATTCCTCAACACGTTTTATGTGCTGTGGCAGGTGGCAAATGCTGACGAATAAAAGCTCGGCGTGAGAGAGCTTGGCTTTGTCACAATGAGGCCCTTTGCGCCAGAGAGAGACAGAGACAGAGACAGAGACAGAGACAGAGACAGAAACAGAGACAGAGACAGAGACAGAGAGAGAGAGAATACGATTCCGAGGAAGGAACAGAGCAATTTTCCTAGACAAGGCACTTCCTGTTGCCTTCAAGACTCGAATCAGCGGTTTCGAAAAGGTTTCCATGCATACAGTAGCCCTTGACTTACAACGGTGCATTTAGTGACCGTTCAAAGTTACAACGGCGCTGAAAAAAAGGGACTTATGACCGTTTTTTCACACTTGCAGCTTCCCCACAGTCACGTGATCAAAATTTAGCCGCTTGTCAACTGACTCATATTTATGACAGTTGCAGCGTTCCCAGAGTCACGAGATCCTCTTTTACAATCTTCTGACGAGTAAATGGGGAAGCCCAATTCACTGAAGAAACGTGTAACTAACTTAACAACTTCAGTATTTTCACTTAACAGTTGTGACAAGAAAGCTTGTTAAACGGAGCAAAACTCACCTGATAACTGTCTCACTTAGCAGCAGAAATTTTGGGCTCAGTTACGGACGTAAGCCGAGAACCTCCTGAGCTGTAGACAGAAGCACCATTGTCTTCAACCCATTGCAACTTCTAGAGAAGGACTTAAAAGGGGATTTTTCAGAATGGGAAGGCGATTTGGATTTCATCACTGTTTTAAATACCTTTTGTGGCCATAGACCCCCAAGACTTAACTCAAGATTTCAATCTTCAAGCCTTCGCAGACCTCCTGGGATGATATTGTACCCCACCCACCCCTCCCCAGCAGTCCACAGAGTGAGAACAACTGAGGACATTTAGAAGTTGACTTGATGCTCCTCCTTTTAATAGGAGAGTTGTTAGACATAATTCTTTCAAGTCCCACGGTCCAAGCAGACTTTGAAAGCATGAAAAGTTGGGCCCTCTCTTCCCATTTTCACTTAAGAGAAGGCGATTGGCTACACAGGTGGTTAAAACTTGCAAAACACTAAGAAAAAAAAAACACTTCTCCCAGTCATCCCAAAGTATAGTTGCCTTACATTTGTCAACGCTGGCCTTAGGCCCAAAGCTTTGATGTCTTTTTCTGTAATCCGTTCATCAAAAAATAAAAAGGAACAAGGATTAATTCAAACAGTTATTTGGAGAGCTAGCTTTGTACTTTCTTACCCCTCGGTCTCTTCCATAATATTTTGGACTGTGGTATTTTTAATCTGACTTCCTCCTTGTTCTATATTCTGCTACCCTTCAGTACCTAAATAAACAGCAATAAAAAAAAGTCTAGGTGATCTTTACTTAAATTTAAAGGGGGATGAAATTAGAAACAGCCACTTAGGCAAAGTAGTACCATTAACAAAAGGGGCGCTATTTATATCCAAAGCATATATGTTTTGCGCAAAAGTGGTTCTGCAATTATTTTTCTATTTTCAACTGTATAGACCAACAGTCAATAAAATTAAGGCACCAGAAAATGTTCAAGTAATTCTCCGTGGTCTTCCTTCCTTCCTTCCTTCCTTCCTTCCTTCCTTCCTTCCTTCCTTCCTTCCTTCCTTCCTTCCTTTTTTCTTTCTTCTTTTCTCTCTTTCTTTCTTCTTTCTTTCTTGACTTCCTTTCTTCCCTCCTTCCTTCCTTGCTTGCTTCTTTTGTTCTTTCCTTCCTTCCTCCCTCCTTCCCTTCCTTTCTTCCTTTGTTCCAACAGCATTTCCTTCCTCCCTCCCTCCCTTCTTTCCTTCCTTCCTTTCTTCTATACTTCCCTCCTTCCTTTCAACAGCATTTCCTCCCTCCCTCTCTCTCCCTTTCTTTCTTCTTTCTTTCTTGACTTCTTTTCTTCCCTCCTTCCTTCCTTGCTTGTTTTGTTCTTTCCTTCCTCCCTCCCTCCCTCCCTCCATTCTTCCCTCCCTTCTTCCCTCCCTTCCTTCCTTCCATCCTTCCCTCCTTCTTTTTAACAGCATTTCCTCCCTCCCTCCCTCTCTTTTTCTTTCTTGACTTCCTTTCTTCCCTCCTTCCTTCCTTTCTTGCTTCTTTTGTTCTTTCCTTCCTTCCTCCCTCCCTCCTTCCCTTCTTTTCTTCCTTCATTCCTTCCTTCGTTCCTTTCTTCCTTCCTTCCTTCCTTCCATCCATCCATCCAACAGAATTTCCTAAGGACTACCTCTACAACCCACCCTCTGGGGTCAGGACCAAATAACCAATAAAATAAAGATTTGCTTATTCTCAAAAAGCATCATGTAGCTGAAAGATGATATCCTTGCTTCCAGCAAAAGCTCTGAAACTTGAATAGGTCTGGGACTCTGTGTGTTAGTCCTTAGGAGCCCTCACAAGTCCAACACCTCTGATTGGATCACAAAAGCTGGGAATAATGTAAGAGCCATGGCAGCACAGTGGTTAAAGTGAAGTATTGCAGACTAACTCTGCCAACAGCCAGCAGTTTGATCCTGACCAGCTCAAGGTTGACTCAGCCTTCCATCCTTCTGAGGTCGGTAAAATGAGAACCCAGATTGTTAAGGGGCAAGAGGCTGACTCTATAAACCACTTAGAGAGGGCTGTAAAGCACTGTGAAGCGGTATATAAGTCTAAGTGCTACAGCTACTGCTATTGCTATTTGTGCATCTCACCTGCTCCTTTATGAAACTATTCCCAGATATGTGTGTGCATGTGTGTGTGTGTGTGTGTGTGTGTGTGTGTATAAAAATTAAAATTTATCAGCGAAATTTATATTAAATAAAGGGAGACTAGTATAGATCTATTTCAAGCTATTTAGCTCTCCTCAGCTAGCCATACCCTTACTTGGATTCGAACGTGGGCTGCCTGCATGTTAGGCAGTTGTATTAACCTCTGAACCACAAGTTCTCCTCCCTTCATTAGCTTGAGTCAGAGGAGAGATTAAGTGTTTTTCTATTGAGGCACTGGTCTGCCCCAGCATCTGGGAGGGAGCATACTGCCTCCCTTTCGCCTTTCAGCTCCAATCCAGGAGCCCTCAAGCAGTCGCATTCATGACAGTCGAATATATAGAATATATAGTTGAAGATAGAAAAATAGATAGATAGATAGATAGATAGATAGATAGATAGATAGATAGATAGACAGACAGACAGACACGCACTGTGGCTGGTTTGGGGAGGTGGGTTTGCATACAATCCTTTGACTTCAACAAGGATAGAAATGGTGGCTCTACATGCCAAGCCTGTGTTGGTATCCCTTGTCATTACCTCCCTCTTTTCAGTTGGCAAACGTCTGGAGCAAGCAACCTTTTTCCGTGGCGAGAAACCTCTCCAACAAGCTATTAAAGCTAGAGAGAAATGGGAATAAAATTTGGATAATTGGCTATAAATATACGTCCCTTGTTTTCACCTCAAAGTTGTGGCAACGTTACATGCCATGAAGGAGTCATGTGTCAACTCCTTCATTCTACCGTAGAGTAAAATTTCAGTTTTTCCTGGTTGGCTGTGCCCTTCAGAACTTCTAATTTAATTTCCAGTTATTTGCATCTGAGTAACCGATCTGTTTTATTTGGCACGGTCTCTTCCCAAACCCATTCCATTAAACTGAAAATGCCCCCACTGTGTCATAACCATTTCATTATCCCTGTGAAATAAAAGCTGTTGTCGTCGATGCCAGAAAATACACAGAGGTATTCATTACAACTTTGTCTTCTCTCCTAATATCATGCAAAACAAAACCCAGAGACACCCAGACACAAATCAAGGACCTACAATTAAAATGATAGTAGGTATTGCCTCTGAGCAAGGATTTTAATAATAAATGGGGGAAAAAAACACCACACAAATCCTTATTTTTGGAACCTTGCAAAATATAGCATGAGAGGTATACAAGACTCCCGGTGTATTACTCCGAGGCAGGGGAGGAGATGGAGTCTGGCAGCAAACACCGGAATAACTCAGGGTGTCTCTGAAGTACTTCGCAATGTTGCTTTTCTGAGCTCTTTAATCTCCATAGAAAGGAGCAAAACAGAACTGGGAAAATGACATCTCAACAAGCGGATATTTGTTATTGATTTTTATCAGGCTCCAAAGACTTCAGTTTAACATGATGGTGCATAACAACCATTGCTGATTTGTTTGTTTGTTTCTGAATGGTTTGAGGGACTGTTTGGTTTGCGTTGGGGTAGATGTATGCCTTGCACAAACCCACACACACACATTCACAATCATATCCTAGCAGTGGGCTCTCAGATATCCCCAAGCCATATCCCATAATTCCCCACCCTTTAAACGCATCCCTACGGATGGTTAGCAGTGCTTGGAAGGCCGATGCAATCACATTTACAGTGAGTCTATTGAATTCAATGGGACAAGCAAATTGTAACAAACAGAAGTCAATAACAGGATTTTTTTTTTCCTTCGCCAAAAGGAGAGACTATATCAGGGGCTGAACTTGGTGAGACAACCGGGAGGAAGATTCAATTTGAAAGTTACTACCAAATTGGCCAAGTTGGCTAACAGTGATAAAACAGACCTTCATTTGAGGTCATTTTCAAAGTATTGGATAATACACCTTTGGCCAATGGCCCAGAGCGCTAACTGAGTTTCCTTTCTGCAGTGAATGGCCTTCCAAGTCCTTCATTTAAACCTGCTGTGGTTGCTTTGATCACATTCACACAACTCGGCAGTCTGGGTCCTCACTTTATTGACCTCGGAAGAATGGAAGGCTGAGCCTACCTTAAGCCGGTCACAATCGAACTCCTGGCTGTAGGCAGAGTTCACCTGCAATACTGCATTCTAACCACTGTACCACCAGGGCTCTTATACCGGTATTATAATCAGCTTTGTCCTGTGCAAATGATTAAAAACCTATGAGTTCAGTGCTCAATTCTTGATGATTTTTTAGGCAAGTGTTCTCCATGCTATCCTATCAAGCACAGTTTCTTTCAGTTGTTGGATGTTCAACTTTGCATCAGATTTGATGTTATCAGGCCAGCGTGGTCTTTGCTTGCCCCTTTTTCTTCTTCCACTAACCATTCCTAGCATCACTGACATGTCCAATGAAGTTGAACTCAGGACATGGCCAAAGTACATCAGACACAGTGTGGTGATTTTTTTCAGTTTGGTTTTAGTCTTCTCTAAAACATTGAATGTGAATTCCTCAAAATCCTGACAACCTGACAGATAGATAGATAGATAGATAGATAGATAGATAGATAGATAGATAATAGATGGGCGGATGGATGGATGGATGGAGAGAGAGAGAGAGAGACATGATAGATAATGATGATAGACAGATAGATGACAGACAAATGATAGATAAAGATGAATAGATGATAGATAGATAGATAGATAGATAGATAGATAGATAGATAGATAGATAGATAGATTCTGCCCTAGAAATTATACCTGGGCTTAACCCAGAAGGATTAAAAACTGAGGTGGGTGAAAATGCCATCGATCCTAAGAGCTCGCTTTGTTTCTCTTTTCTACGTTTTGAAGGAGACACGCCGACACTTAAAATATCCAGGAAATCCTGGAATCGCTCCCAGCGGCATCAACTTAAATGAGATGGTGAGTGAGCTTGGCAATTGCGAAAATATTGAATAAATGTGTTTTCTAGCATGGATTATGTCATGTGTTTGGGGACTCTTTAAACTAAGCAGTATCGACAGCCCTTCCCTCCGCTGTTCTTATAAATAAGTATTTAGGGAATCCTTGGGAAGATGAATGTTTGACAGGAGAGGCTTGCCACAGCCTCTTTCTTGCCATCTTGCAAATTATCCTTTTAAGCCAGAGTTGGCGTACATGAATTGCTAGCGCGTTTGACCCCTTCCTTTTCTTAAAACGCTCACCATTAAGATTGGGAACAAGCAGCCGACATGCGTAATGGTGGTGGATAACTAATTGCTCCCTTGAAAAAAAAATATGTTCTCCTTGAGGGACTGAGGTTCCAAAGCAGGTCAGAAGTCATACAGAAGCTCCCATCATTGAGAAGAAAATTTATCGAACCTAGAATGACCATTTCTAGGAAATATGACAGGTACCAGAGGGGGAAAAAAAATAAGAGCTTGGCTTTAAGGTTTATTGCAAAAAAATGGTGTAGGAGTTAAGATTGGGCCTTGTAGCTCTAAGATCAGTGGTGGGTTTCAAAAAATTTTACTACTGTTTCTGTGGGTGTGGCTTGGTGGGCGTGGCATGGCATGGCTTGGTGGGCATGGCTTGGTGGGCGTGGCAGGGGAAGGATGCTGTAAAATCTCCATTCCCACCCCACTCCAGGGGAAGGATACTGTAAAATCTCCATTCCTTCCCCACTCCATGGGAAGGTTACTGCAAAATCCCCATTTCCTCCTGATCAGCTGGGACTCGGGAGGCAGAGAATAGAATAGATGGGGGCGGGTCAGAATTTTTACTACCGGTTCTCCCAACTACTCAAAATTTCCGCTACCGGTTCTTCTTATTCAGAGATTTCAGTGGGTAAATCAAGGTCAGGTTTTCTGAAAGTGTGAGGTGTGCAGACAGAGTCCAAGAACTTTTGCTTTTTTATTTGCTGTGTCCTTATTAAAAAAAAAACAAAGTTTCATTGTATTGTTTTTATTGTTTATTTGTGCTCATTTCAGAATTGGGGCTTTTAGGCGAGGAAAGGGAGGTATGACAGCAAAAAGGTTAGGAACCCTTGGTCTAGGTCTAGGAGGACAATGCAACTTCAGGAATTCAAGGAGCTAAAGCTCATATCAATACAGTGGTACCTACCTTGGTACTCATCCTTAATTGGTCCCAGGAGGCGTGATGAGTACCAAAAACGATGAGCACCAAGCAAATTTTTCCCATAAGGAATAATAGTAGTAAGTCATAAGGCAGCTGACGCAGACAAGTTCTAGCTTGCGAGTTGAGTACCAAACAAACCATAAGTATCGGGGCAAAATGTTCACATCAAAATGTCTTGAGTACCAAATTTGATGAGTTTCAAAGCAGGAGAGTATCAAAGTACCTCGGTAGCCTATTATTTTGTCACATGGGGAATCCATGCATGGGTCGAAGTGTGCTATTCATTGGTCTAAGGCAGTGATGGCTAACTTTTTCCGGACTGAGTGCCCAAAGCGAATGCACGCACCCCGAAATGTAATGCGTGTCCCCTCATGCCCCCACCCACGCATGCGTGTGTGGCCTCCTCATGCACCCCCATGCATGCACGCACAGCTCCCCTGCCCCACACACATGCACGGCAGAGACCCTAAGACCAGTTGGCCAACGGGAGGCTTGTGCACATACACAGCAGAGCAGAACTGGGGTGATGGCTCATGTACCCACAGAGAGGGTGCTGTGTGCCACCTCCGGCACGCATGCCATAGGTTCACCATAACAGGTCTAGGGCTTCATTTAGTCACATCTGAGTTTTTGGTTTTGTTTTGTTTTTTAAATGGAGCCTCGTGAAATAGTGCCCACCATAGCATCATATTACAGTGGCTCCAGGTTGTAAAATACCAATTTTGTTTCTATGTTTGGGTATGACTACATGCCTTTTAATAAGCATGTTTTTAAAAAAAACAGCTCGGGGAGAAAGGGGGAAGGCATCCGAACTGGCCCAATGCTTAGTTCTAAAATTGAGGTTTCCGAAGCCATCAACCTGTCTCTACCCCTGAATATAAAATCCCAAGCTATGTATTTATAAAAGGAAACACTAAAGCATACACGTTTATACTGGCTGGCTGTGTTTCTAAATAAATATACCAAAAACAATGTTGAGGGCATTTTCAGTGTGGGATCAACCCAATAATTTGTATTTTCTAAGTTTTAGGGCAGTTTTTCCTTTCCTTTCCTTTCCTTTCCTTTCCTTTCCTTTCCTTTCCTTCCCTTCCCTTCCCTTCCCTTCCCTTCCCTTCCCTTCCCTTCCCTTCCCTTC
>WNWU01000065.1:2637098-2660004 GCA_012654045.1 Ptyas mucosa | reverse complement strand
TCTATTCTATTCTATTCTATTCTATTCTATTCTATTCTATTCTATTCATCTCTCTCTCTTCTTTCTCTTCTTCTCTTCCTCTCTCCCTCTGTTTCTCTTTCTCTCTCTCCCTCTTTCTGTCTCTCTCTCTTTCTCTCTCTTTCTGTCTCTCTCGCTCTCTTTCTCTCTCACTCTCTCTCGCTCTTTCTTTCTTCCTTCCTTCCTTCCTTTCTTTTTTTTCTCTCTCTCTTTCTTTCTTTCTTCCCTCCTTTCTTTCTTTTCTCCCTCTCTCTCTCTCCCTCTCTCTCTCTCTCTCTCTCTCCTCTGGGGGAGGCCAGGAAGGCTGAAACATGCCAAGTGCCCTAGAGAAAAAGGGATCTCTCTCTTAGGCCAGGGACTAACACTCCAAAAGGAAGCAGCTGGGCTGAATTTCTAGCACCCAAAATTAATTAAGGGCTCCGACGGTGGGATTTGGTGGCTCAATACAAGCCCGTCTCGTTTTCTCGCCTCTGTGTCTGCTGGGTCACTTTCTCCTTCCTTCTTTCCTTTCTTCCTTTCATTCATTCATTGTCTATTTCTTTTCTCTCTCTCTCTCTTTTTTTTTTTTTTGCAGCGAGGAGAGGGGGGCATGAATCCCTTGGTTGGAATGCCAGAAATTTCTGCATGTTAAAAGAAGGGTGTTTAATTCCTTACAGTAATGCCTCTGGAAGTACTGTGTACATATAAGTGTCACCCGGACATGGAAGGATGTTTAGGAGATCGTGGGTACCAAATTCACTCACCTCCCGAAGCCGAGAAGTTCCTTCTGTCGTCTCCAGTGCTAGAAGATCCACTGGCAAACTAACACAAAGATATGGGAACTCAGAAAGTTGAGTTAATTTGAGTCCCAGATAAGTCACATTATCAACAAACGCCTTTTGGGGGGAAGGGAGATGCTGACCCACTGAATCGCTGGCTGCGTTCACACGCAACACTCAAACGTGAGTTTTCAATTGGCGCCAGGTGTGAATTAGTCAGTAGATTGATCCTTTAAGTCATGGATTTCTCTGAATTAAAAGTCTGTCTTAATATAAAAGGACTCAAATTCTTTTTTTCAGAGAAGAAGGCTAGAAAAAAGGAAGGAAGGAAGGAAGGAAGGAAGGAAGGAAGGAAGGAAGGAAGGAAGGAAAGACCTAAAATTTTAGAACAACTGTACAACCAATCGTAGAGGGGGGGAAATTCCCAGGACTGCAGTTTTAAGATTCTCGGTTGCATTGAAATGAGGTTCCAAATTAAAAAGATTGGCATTGACCGACAGCGTAGTTCTCACCTGGAAATGTGGCAATCTGGTTCTACTATAAAGTATAAAATATAATATAAAAGGACCCAAATTCTTTTTTTCAGAGAAGAAGGCTAGAAAAAGGAAGGAAGGAAAGAAGGAAGGAAGGAAGGAAGGAAGGAAGGAAGGAAGGAAGGAAGGAAGTTATGAAAAATGGCTGTAAGTTGATTTACAGGCTGCTGGATTTTAAAAGCATTTTAAAAGCCCAATAAGATTAAACAACTAAAATTTCCTTCCCTTCCCCCACCAATGTCCCTCTTATCCTAAAGCCCGAGCTGTAATTTTAATTGAGTCCTTTCTTAAAACGTGTTACTAGTCCTCATGACCCCAAAGGACCAAGAACTTTTGCTCTGCCCTGCCTGAAGGAGGGAGGGGGTGGTTGTGGTTGTTTTTTGTTTTTTTAAAAAGGCTGGGTACTTGGTGTGCATTTCTGATTGGCTTGTGCGATTGTTCAAGGAAGTTTACAACTGTTGCTTACCCTGTTGTCCAGGAAGCCAACAACAACATACTCCTACCAATGCTTTTCCACACCCATAGTAGGCAAACACGGATCTTCAGGAAAGGTCACAAAAGCAGGTAGCTCGGTTGCATTTTTTTGTCCCCCGCAAAGGACTAGAAGCTTCTCTCTTTCTGACTTGTGTTGTCATAATTGCTTTCGAGATGTCACCAATAGCCAAGGGCTTTTGCATTCGAGCTATGTGTGCAGCAATCTCTTCTGTCCAAATTCACGAAGGATGCGATCAAAACCGAGCTTTTATTTCTCTAAACATGTCACGCGCACACGCCTAACCTTCAATGGCACATTAATACAAATTTCCAAACTCAAGCACCTTAAGTCTGGCAATTTATTATTATTATTTTTAATGAAAACGGTGGTGGGAAGAGAGTCCCCCATAAACCTAAAGTGGATTGGGCAGTTCCTTTTTCAACTCAAAGGGCTTGTGTGAGGTCAATTCTTCCCTGAAAGTAACACCTGAGTAAAACTTGGGGAGGATCAGAGGAAAGATTGACACCTGCGGACACCAAATATATATAGATATTGTATAGTTGTTGGGAAAGCAAAATTGTGCCCTTTAAAGGAATTTATTCCCCTGCCACACCCCAGGGTAAATAGAATTAACTCCAACTCACAACAATTGCACAATATATAGTCCTTGACTTACATACATTTCTTTAGTGACTGGAGTTGCAATGGCACTGGAAAAAAGTGACAAAGCTGTTTTTTCACACTTATAACTGGTGCAGCAGCCCCATGGGATCACGTGATCCAAATTTGTGCTGGCAACTGGCATGTACTTATGACAGTTTCAGGGTCGCGGGTTCTTGTAATCCCCTTTGGTGACCAAAGCCGATGGGGAAGCCAGACTGACTTAACCCCTGTTAAGTCACTGTTACTGCAGTGATTCCCTTTAACAACTGTGGCAAGAAAAGTCGTAAAATGGGGCAAAACTCACTTACTGACTGTCTCCCTTAGAGATGGAAATTTAGGGCTCAGTTGTGGTCGTAAGTTGAAGACAACCTACAATGTAAATAATTCTTTAGTAAATCAGAAGTTGTCTTTCTGATCCCAGTCTCAGTGCCACCAAACTGGAGTGGACTTCAGATTTGTAGGCTGACATGCCTTGAAGTTCACCCCAAAGATCCCAAATCTTGCCTTTTGGAGTTTGAACCATGTTTGAAATCATAGGCAACTCTTTCAGGGCAATTTTGGGAACCTTGTGGTCTCACTAGGGCTGTAGCATCCATTATCCTTGACCTGCTGGCTGGGCCTGATGGGAGTTGGAGCCCGAGCAGGTTTTCTCATGAGAAACCCTTCCTGCTTTTCCAAATTCCAAGAAAAAACTGTTCGGGTTTTTTCTCTTTGCTCCACAAACTGAAAAAGAAACTCTTAGGCAGCGTGGATTATGGGAGCCGAGGTCCAAAGTAACAGCAGGGTGGCTGGTCTGTTGGGACTGGAACTCCCATCATCCCTTGCCATTATATCAGAAACGTTGGCAAAGTCAATCCAATCAGAAGAGGCTGTCTTTACTAAGAAAAGGGGAAATTGTGGGCTGGGATTCTTTTCAAATCCTGACAGTTGCGTCACTCATTTGATTTGATTCCTCTTCCATATCAAGTGGTCTCTTCAAAGCAGCCTACCTCACTGGGAAGTTGTGAAGATGGCATGGCCAGGAGTGGGGACAGAGAACAGGAGAAAAGCACAATTATTGACGTTTGCCCATAAAGTGGAGCTCTTTGCAACCAGATCTGGAGCGTTTTTATCCAGAAATCATTCCCACACATTCATTCATTCATTCATTCATTCATTCATTCATTTATTTATTAGTCCAATTTATATGCTGCCCTTCTCCCTAGACTCAGGGCGGCTTACAATACATTATAGCAATAGCCTGCATACTGTTTTGTATATACCTGCTTATTAGGGTTTTCAGGGGGGGCCCCCAAGTGGTTTTGTTCTATACAAAGTTGGCTTATTGCCCCCACAATCCGGGTCCTCAATTTACCTACCTCGAAAGGATGGAAGGCTGAGTCAACCTTGAGCCTGGTGAGATTCGAACTTGCACTAATTGCAGGCAGCTGGCAGCTAAGTGCTAGCACTTAACAGCACTTTAGTCCGCTGCACCATCGAGGCTCTCCCAAGTCCACTGCATTTTGTTAGAGAAAATGATCTCCCCTTCCATGTTTTACCCAGGAGCCCTGATCTGCCATCCACTCATCCCAGGATGCTCCTTCCAGCTTCTATAGAACTCATCCGTAAGGAACCCTCCTCTGGCACCTAAACTCCCTTGGGACAGAGAACCCACAATGATTTTACCCCAGGGTGCAAAACCACAAAGCAGTCAAACCCCAGACAGGTTTTGCCTATCTTGAGAGCAATCCCAGCCTCTGTGGTTAAATGGTGGTTTGGTGAGATGTGCAGTCCCAGCAAATGGGATGTTGTACAGTATCTGGTTTATGAAAGATTTATGAAAGGGACAGGGCAAGAAGGAGGGAGGGTGGGAGGAAAGAAGGAAAAAAGGGTGGGTGGGTGGGTGGAAGGAAGGAAGGAAGGAAGGAAGGAAGGAAGGAAGGAAGGGTGGGTGGATGAGTGAGTGGATGAGAGGAAGGAAGGAAGGAAGGAAGGAAGGAAGGAAGGAAGGAAGGAAGGAAGATAGGATGGATGGGTGAATGGGTGAGAGGAGGAAAGGAAGAAAGAAAGAAAGGAAGGAAGGAAGGAAGGAAGGAAGAAAGGAAGAAAGGAAGAAAGGAAGAAAGGAAGAAAGGAAGAAAGGAAGAAAGGAAGAAAGGAAGAAAGGAAAATAGAGTGGGTGAGTGGGTGAGAGGAAGGAAGGAAAGAAAGAAAGAAAGAAAGAAGGAAAGAAGGAGGGAGGGAGGGAGGAAGGGAAGGGAGGAAGATACGGTGGGTGAGGAGAAGGAAGGAAGGGAGGGATGGAGGAAGGGAAGAAGGGAGGAAGGGAGGAAGGAAGATACGGTGGGTGGGTGAGAGGGAGAGAGGGAGGGGCAGAGTGACCAATCCAGTAAGAGTTACTCTGCTCAAGCAGCTAATCTTTTTTTTTCTCCTCACCTGAAGCAAAGAGCAACCTGAGCATTCATTTACTCAGGAGTAAGAGTCTGACCAGCTACCAAAGTCAAGATATTTGCCTGCTTCAAGCAAAGCAACCAATATAAATTCTCCTTACTTTCCTGGAATACAGCAAACACACACATACCCCTTCATTCCCCTAATATCCCAAAGGCCTGGCTGGCCTCAAGTCAAGCTATTCAATGCAAGTTGGACAGGATCAAGCAGTGATCCTTACTGGATTTCAATGGGTTCCCAGGAGACAGATCCCAGCAGACAGATCCGAAAGAAGCCCTTCACTTGGGCATTAAAATCCACTGCAACCAACTCAACCGTCCCAGTCCTCAATCCTAAACTCCATCCTCAAATTCATTTAGGAGTTCTATGCCCCCCAACTCGCTCAAGCGACTCTAGGGGGTAAATTAATGGTTGGAAAAGTAGACACACACACACACAGAGAGATTTTGACCTGAAAGTCCCATCCAAGTTCCATAAAATAAATAAATAAATAAAACAGAACTAGAAAAAGACTCTCTCTTTTTGGTGGGTTTGAGTGGAACTCGTGGGATGCAAACCTTCCCAGGAAAGAGAAGACTTCATATTATGGGAAACTCCTGACTTGTACTTGAAAAGGCTTCGAACCCAGAAGTTTGAACTGACCAGGTTTAATTTTCTGGATTTTCTGGATCTCTTTTGATTTGAAAGCTGAACCGGAACCTTTCTCCCCAGCTGATGGGAAGAAAAAACAAAACAAAAACAGGTTGGTTTGGCAACTGAACTGGAAATGAATGGCTCTCCCCTTCCTGGCCATCCAGTTTAGCTACCACCTTTGCCCGCTGTCTGAACTGCCCTTTTTTTTTTTTACCTCCAACCGAACGGGTTCCTCGACTTTTTTGCAAACAAACCAGAGAGTGAGCTGTCTCTCTTCCCTTCTCTTAAAAAACAAAAAAAGCATATTTAAAAATATCCTTCCCAAATTAAGGAAAGAGGCCACAGGCAATTAGGAAAAGCTGCAAAAGTCACCGGACGCCGGGTGTCTAACTTGCAAGGCCTCCTTTAAAACAGGGAAGAAGGAAACCACAAGTAATCCTCGATTTACGACCATGATTGAGCCCAACATCTAAGCGAGACATCCGTTAAGTGAGCTTTGGCCCATTTTACAACTTTTCTTGGCCCGGTTGTTCAGTGAATTTGTTAAATTAACCCCACAGTCATTAAGTGAATCTGGGCTTCCCCATTGACTGGGCTTGTCAGGAGGTCGCAAATGGGGAACCACGTGGCCCATCCCGGGAACCCTGCACCCGTCATAAATACGAACCAATTGCCAAGCATCTGAATTTGGATTCCATGACGATAGGGATGCCGCAACGTTGTTGGTCGTAAGTATGAAGAACGGTCACGAGTCCCGTTTTTCAGTGTCGTAACTTCCAACGCTCACTAAATAAACTGTTATAAGTCAAAGACTACCTATATATTTATTTATTGGTTCAATTTATATGCCGCCCTTCTCCAGAGACTCAGGGCGGCTTACAATGCATTAAGCAATAGCCTTCATACTTTTGAATATACCTGCTTAGTAGGGATTTCGCCCCCCCCCCCAAAGCGGTGTTCTTTTTTATATTTATACAAAGTCAGCTTATTGCCCCCACAATCCGGGTCCTCATTTTACCTACCTTGAAAGGATGGAAGGCTGAGTCGACCTTGAGCCTGGTGAGATTTGAACTTGCAGTAATTGCAGGCAGCTGGTGCTAGTTAACAGCACTTTAATCTGCTGCGCCACCCAGGCTCTTATTTATCGAACCAATAAATAAATATATATGCATAGATTTTTTTTTTCTTTTTACAGGATTTTAAATCGTTCTGTTCTGGGCATGTACTGCACACACACACACAAAAACCCCACAAACCACCACAGTTTGAAAACCGACTTCTTTTCAGGCCCTGCTGAAAGTCAGGAAAAGCTCCTCCGATTTGGGGTGGGGGCATAAGTAGCGATTTAGGATAGGCCAGAAAAAAATAAAAATAAAATAAAACTGTACAAACCCTTGAATTTCAGCTGCAGAAAATCACAAAGGGAGATTATAGAACAAACTTCATGGAAAGTTTTGCTTAGGCTTCCTAAGGAAGGGGGGTTCTCCCGTAACGCTGGGGACATTTGCAGGGTGGGGGGTGGGGTGGGGGGTCTGGGGTGGGGGAAATCCGGGCAGGACACACAGATAAGGGACTCCCCAATTTGAAGACCCAGCTGAGCCCCCCCCCCCCCCCCCCTAAAACAAAGGCGTTTTCCCCCCAAAATTGAGGAACCAGATGGGGGGTGAAACTGTAGATTCGACCCTCCAGCGGTTTATTTCGTGGGGGGGGCAGCCCAGCAGGCTGGACTCTGCGGGAATTATGCAGAAATCTTTGTACTGAGTTCAGGAAAACTTTGCTATGTCGCTTTTCTTTTTTTCTTTTCTTTTTTTCCCTGGCCTGGGACAGAAAACCCGTAGGCGGCGGTGTTGCCTTCCTAAACTGGATTTCACAGGCCTCTTGGCTTCGGTTTTCGATCTTCTTCTAAACTTTTGGGGATCCGAGCCGATCCGCCAATCAAGGAGAATATTCATAGCTCGGGGTTGATTGAAACGAGGGTTTCCTTGGTGCTCTCTGAGCTTGGGGGCGGAGGGGGGCGGTTTCTGGCAGACGTTTCGCGACCCCCAAACTTGAGTAACTTTCAACACTGGCTGGCTGGCACAAATTGTCACCTACTTTGTGTGATGAAATCTCCCGCAAGAAAACAACCGAGTTTACTTGGACGTAAAACTTGGTGTGTTTTAAGCGGTGTTTCGGGAGGGTGGGGGGTGGGGGGTTAATCTGTCTGCTGGGACACCGTTGAAAAATCCATTAAGCATCAAGGATCCCCCAAAAAGTCAATTTTGTGTGTGTGTTTTTTCTTTTTGCTAGATGAATCTTTCGGGAGTGCCCGAAATCGTTTCCCCCTTTCCCTAATCTGCCACGCGTCTAAATTCGGATTAAGGTTGGTTTAGGCGGACCCAAAAGAACTGCGCCTAACAGTAACAAAGTTAGGAAGGGACCTTGGAGGCCATCTAGTCCAACCCCTTTGCTCACAACGCAGGAGACCTGTACTAGGGATTCGAACCGCCGAACTGCGGACTTTTCTCATCGATAAGCCTGGTCTCTTTGCAAATCATGCACGGAGGGTGGTTTCCTTTTTTTTTTTTACAACACCCGCGCCTGAAAACTTTCCACTCCCTTTTAGTAAATCCTGCGATCTCCTCCTTTCTTTAAACTCAATCCGAATTTTTTTGTTTTGTTTTAATTTGAAAAGCAAATTGTCTGGCTCTCGTGCGCCGAATCAAATCGCCTGGATTATATTATAACGTCTTTAGAATCGAGTCCTGGGTTAAGAAAGGAAGAGATAAGGTTTCCCAGAAAAAGTTGGACGGTCATTTTGCCTGAGATGGTATATAGGGTCTCCTACCTTAGACAGCGGGTTGGACTAGAAGATCTCCAAAGTCCCCTCCCAACCCTTTATGTCTATATCTACTGATTTCTGCCCAAACGAAGGCGTTCTGGAGGGTGGGGGGGGGGGCTCGTATCTCGGAGCGAGATCCGGACACACCTGTCATTTAGGGCTAAAATCTTAAACAATGCAGTTTGTCGTTTTGCCTGCTTAGAAACCCAAAGTCTAGGCTAGCAGGTGGCGTGAACTTCTTGCTTATTTATTTATTTATTATTTATTTATATTGTCGCATTTCTATGCCGCCCCACTCCCAAGGGACTCCGGGCGGCTTACAACAGAGAATAAAACAATGCAACGATACCCCATGCAAAAGTTAAAAGAAGATATTAAAACATTTGTTTTCCCCGTTAGATCAGAAGGCAGACCAAGCACCTCTGTCAAGCCAAGGGCGATTTCTTAACCCCTCTTTAGGTCGACACGTCGGGTGGGAATCATCTTCCCGGTTAATATTTCCTAATTTCCTAATATTTCCTTTCCTAATATGAAATTCGCCGCTCTTCGGTGCGCTGAGAAAGCCTCGAACTTCCAGTCTCACCCCTCCAGTCGCACGTCTGAATTTTTTTTTTTAAAAAAAGCAGTCTCTCATACACGCGCGCGCCGCCTTTTAAAATCGATTCTGCTTGGCGATCCAAAACTCCACGCCGTCTGATTTTATAGCGCGCTACGATGGAAAAGACGTTTCTTACTCGGGGAAACCCTGCCTTCGAGCATTCAAGTTCCCAGTCCCTTTCAAGAGTCCGCCTCGCTTTGTGACAGTGGCGCTCGGTGTTTCAGCCGGATAAAACTTAACCACCCTGGTGGTTATGCGTAAAATAATAATAAATAAATAAAATAAAAATCAACCACCTTTCTGAAGATTGCTTTTTGGGAAACCGAGGGGCTCAAAAGCATTTCGGCAGGGAAACGAAACTCTACAGAAAACCTTCTCCTTCTACGTCGCAGATCCGAATTTGGTTAAGATTTCGGGCGCTTTCAGATCAGAGGAGAAAATGCACCCGGGCAGCAGGAGATGTCCCTGTGTGTCTACCCACTACAAAACCCATCCCCGAAAGATCAATCGTCTCCAGAAAGCACTTCAGACCTCGTTAAGGTGTAGGTGCCGTGCTCATTAAGTTTCAACTGGGCGAGGAAGTCCGTAAGAGGAGGAGATAATAAATAAAGGAAGACGGGGATACCAAATCCTTTGCAACAATTCTAGTTAAGCTTTTAAGTAGACAAAGCAGGACCAGGAGATGAAGAACAAACAGAACGGAAATGGGTTTATTTCCATAGGAAGATGCACCTTAAGAGACAGTTTGGTCTAGTTAGGAGTTAAGGCCGCCGTGCTAGAAAGCGGGAGAGTTTTGGGTTCAAGTCCCGCTTTAGCCATGAAAGCCAGCGGGGTTGATCTGAAGCCAGTCACTCTCTCTCAGCCCAATTTTACCCCACAAGGGTGGTTGTTGCGGGGGAAAATAGGAGGAGGGAGGTGTGTTGGATACAGGCAACCCTTGAACTGTTTGCAAATAATAATGATAATAATGCAGGTGTGATACAAATGAAAGCCAGCGTTAAACGCAGACGGCTAACGAGAGCCATTTAATCTAGAGCAGGGGTCTGCGACCTTAAACACTCAAAGAGCCATTTGGACCCATTTCCCACAGAAAAGAAAACACCGGGAGCCGCAAAACCCTTCTCGTGCCTGACTATTTCTTGAGCGGCTACAAAATTAGCATATGTAGTCGAATTAAATGTTCTGTTTTCTTCTGAAACTTTTCTTTTCTTGGATTTATCCATGGTTGGCCTACCGGGGGTTGAGAAGCTCAATAAATTGTGTGTTGCACATTGGCAGTTGTGACATATATTTTGAGTGACGGAGCCGCAGCAGAGGGGCGAAAGAGCCACATGCGGCTCCAGAGTTACAGGTTGCTGACTCCTGATCTAGAGCTTATTATATGGATAAGTTTCCTCGGCTTTCCTTGGTACCATTCCCGTCCCGAGTAGTACCCCGAGTTTCGAAAGAAAGGATACCCACGTACACCCGTTCCCTTAGCCCCAGTCGCTATCCTAACTAGGACAAGCAACCGCGAAAGTTAAGCGCGCTTTCTTTTGCCACATCCTTCGCATTCAAACGCCTAACGATACCACTTTTTTGTTTTGTTTTGTTAAAGAGCTTGACTTCGAGTTTCAAAGGTGTCCGTCTGAATTGCAACTGGACGCGGGTCATCTCCTCTCGTCCCCTCGGAGAAACGCGACTTTTCCCTCCCTCAAAGGAAGAAAAGCAAATCCAAGCGATTCGCTTGGGACCAAACCGAATTCACAAGGTCTGTATGTTTTCTTTGGCTCACACCCTCCCCCTCTTTCCCCCCCTCCCCCCTCCCCCCTCCCCCGCGTCTTTTCTCACACTTCAGACAACCGATATATATATATATATAAAGAATGACCCGCAAAGCAATGGCCAGATCGGTTGTCTGAAGTGTGTGTTTATTAATATATATTAATAAACAGATCAGAATAGTTTCGGGCAACTCCGGTCCTCTGTGCGTCCAACAAGCCAAACGTTTTTTTTAAGTCAGTTTGCAGCCTGAAAGAAGCAATAACAATAGCGCTTAGACTTATACACCGCTTCGCGGTGCTTTTACACCCGCTCTCTAAGCGGTGCCCAGAGTTAGCACGTTGCCCATCCACCCACCCCCAACAATCTGGGTCCCCGCTTTAAAAACCTCGGGAAGGATGGCTGGAAGGCTGAGTCAGCCTTGAACAGGTCAGGATCGAACTGCTGGCAGTGGGCAGAAATAGTTAGCACTGCAATGGCCGTGCTGGTTTCCACGATGCTTTAACTCGGGGGTTCACTGAATCCTGGTTGAGTCGAGGAAGAGGAGGAGGAGGAGGGGGAGGGGCAGTGGCTAAGGGGTCCTTGGTGCTCTCTGAGCTTGCTTGTTTTCTTGTAGACGTTTCCTTACCCAAACTAGGTAACATCGTCAGTGCTAGAAGGGAGTAGGGTTTGTGGTGGTGGTGGTGAGGGGGAGGGGGAGGAGGGGGGGGGGGAGGAGGGGGGGGGGGCCGAAAGTATCCTTCAGCGCTTCGGCCTCACGACGCTTTAGGTTGAGTTTAGGGAGTTACAAGTCGCTGGGTCGTGGGAACCCGACTGGGGTTGTGTTTGTGACAAATGGCTTCACAGCTATCCTGAGCATTAGGGAAAGAACTCGGGTGGGTTGTAAAGGACAGTTAACAGTTGAATAGCTGAAGGCTCAGCTAATTAACAGCTTATTAGGCGAGTCAAGGGGACCGTCTGAAGCAACCGCGGAGCATTTACCGCGCAAACGCCAAGTCAACGCGCGGAGCATCTCAACGTGCCAGCTACCTCCGTGGTCTCCCAGATACACCCCAGAGCAACGAAAGGGGCGCCCAACCCTCCTTTGCACAGCAGCTGCGTTGCTTCCCGCGTCACTTTTCCCGGGGTGCGGAAATCCACAGCGGATCCTAAAGCAGAAAGACGGGGACGAAGGACTGAAGGCGCAAATCAGACCGGCGATCCTATCCTTCTCTATTCCAAGGGAACGGGAATTGTTTTACGCACGCACGCTCACACACCCACACCACACACTCACGGAATCGTGGTAACCTAACCTAGGAATATTTTAGAGCGAAGCGCGCAGTGTTGGGACTATTTTGCAGACCGAGGGCGTGGAATCCAAGACAAATTTTAGAGTCGGCCGCCAGGCGTTCAAACCAGTTTACTCCAGTAAAGCGGAGTCTCTCTGCACAGATCTAGTTCTTAAGACTGGATCCCAGGAGAATTAACCTAGGCTGGGATCCGCCTCTACTGGGACCTATTTGCAGAGACTACGGTTGCTCTTCCTTCTGTTTCTTTTGGGTCCTAGTCGGCCCCCTTAAGATCGCCTCATCTTCTGGAAGGAGGATTCTTTCTTTCTTTCTTTCTTTCTTTCTTTCTTTCTTTCTTTCTTTCTTTCTTTCTCTCTCTCTTATTTTCTCTCTCTTTCCCTCTCTTTCTTTCTTTCTCTCTTTTATTAGTTTTATTCTCTTTATGCTATTAGTTTTCCATCAGTTTCCCTCCCATCCTTTCAATCCAAAAGTAAAATAAAAATGCTGTCTGCCAGTTAATCTTTCTCTCTCTCCCCCCACCCTCCCTCCCTCCCTCTCTCTTTTCCTCTTTCTCTCTTTCTCTCTTTCCCCCTTTCCCTCTTTCTCTCTTTCTCACTTTCTTTCTTTCCCTCTTTCCCACTTTCTTTCTTTCCCTCTTTCCCACTTTTTCTTTCTTGTTTCCAGGAAAAGAGTGACTGGTTTTCACCCTTCCTTCTAAACTACGAAGGAGCAGGAGTTTGTGGTCTCTGGGGAACGTTTTCTATTTAAATGGCCTGCGGGGGAGGCGGAGAGGGAGGGAGGCAAACCAACAAGTAGAGGGGTCAAACCAGGCCATAAAACAACTCGGACTTCATTTTTGGTCGGTTCTAAATTTAATATTAAAGATTGTTAAAGACAATCTTCCAGGCCTGAGCTTCCTCTTTTCCCCCTTTCGATGAAATAAATAGACAAAGCCTCGGAAAAGGAAGGCCTGGGGATTGCCCTCAAGTGGGTTTTGGGGAGGGGGCGCATGAAAACTTGAGGCCCCTCGCAGAAAAAAAAGGTAAATCGAAGAGCCGAAAGGAAATTGGGGGCCTCAGATGATCTTGCACGGGGTGCGTATGTATGCGTGCGTGTGCGCGAGAGAGGCTAAATCAAGAACCCAACCCTCCGTTCAAAACGATTAAATAAATCGGGGATTTATCTTTCCGATCTCCCCTCCTTTCCAGTCTCAACCTGCCGTTGGAGAGAACTGAATGGCAAAGGCGCTTCTTTTCAGTTTCATTAATTCGGGGGGCGCGGGGAGGGCCGGGGGGGAGCAGAGGTTCGGTGGTGAAACCTGGGCTCTGTCTCCTTTTGCACCAGTCGGAAGGGCTCCGTTTGAAATTCGGCACAAGTGTGACACCTACCTGTGAATTTGGGAAGCGGTCCAAGGCGACCCCTGCTCACCCTCCATTTGCCCGCACTCATCTGCGCCACCCGCCACTCCCCACCCCCACCCTCCCAGAAGTCCTCGTCCGTGCCTTTGGCAGGATGGAACCAAGGAGTGTTGAGAGGGGCGAAATCAATTTAGCCTCCCTGACTTTGCAAACTTTAGCCGGGCCCAGAGAGAGAGAGAGTCAGACAGACAGACAGAGAGAGGGCAAGAGAGAGAGGAAGAGATGGAGAGAGGAAGAGAAAGAGAAAGAGAAAGAGAAGAGAGAGAAAGAGAGAAGGAGGGTGAGGGAGAGAGAGAGAGAGAAAGTGGCTTCGAGAGAGCTACGGCAGCGAGCAAGGAAAGGAACGGAGCTCCAGGCCAGGCGGTCACGGATTCACAGAACCCGGAGGGTCTCCCGGGTATTTTTAGTACAGCAGAACCGCTAAAGGAAAACAAACAAACAAACAAACCGGCTGTAAAATCGAACCTCCTTCGCGAATTTCACCGGCAAAAAAATAAAATAAAAAGCTTTGCTTCAAAAACCGTGAAGGATTAAATTAGAAGACTTTTTTGGGGGGGAGGGGGGGGAAACCCGCCTAAAGGATCGCGAGGCGTGAAAAAGCCGTGGCTTCTTACATTTTTAGCTCTCCTTTTGCATTGTTTCTCCCACCACCCGAGACCCCCCAACGACCCCCAAAACCTCGGCAAGCAGGGGCCGGCGTCGGCACCCCCCCCTCCACGCGTCGCGTCCCTTTCCCAAGAACCGATCTCTCACCCCACCCCCCACCCCCGCCGCAAAATCTATCAAGAAGTGGAAATCTGTGGGGTGAGGCTAGGCCACCGAAGGCGCGTTCACACGACCAAACGATAGCCCCCCCCCGCCTCCCCCCCCCCCCCCAAAATCCCCGGCCGTTTTCCGAGGATATGGCATTGGGGCTACAATTTCTAGCTGAAATCAGCAACATTCGAAGAGTTTCTTGGTCTGTGTAAAATCCACCCAGGTGAAATGTTTCTCATAACCGTCTTGCCCCTTCCCTCTGGCCCCTACTCCCCCCACCCCCCACAATCCATTCCTAGATCAACTTTCCCCAAATCCGATACTAGAAACACACGAACACACACACACCGCCCCAAAGCCATTTTTTCCGGCTCCTGGCAATAATGATAATTTCTCCCGTTCTCAACCTAAAGGAGGTGGGGGGAAAATCATTAGAATATTTCCTTTGTTCGTTGTCCCCCCTCCTTTTTTTTCTTTGTTTGTTGCATTCGAATTGCCACCCCCGCCCTCCAAAAATGAACGGTATTTCTTTCATTTTCAAAATGCGTTGGGGTTTTTTTCTTCTTCTCATTTTAATGCCTATAAAAATAAATCTATGGTTTGATTTCACCCGGGACTGAGGCACCCAATGTCATCACAGACACCGAATAGCACAGGTGGAGTAGCTTCCGCGTGGAAAGTGGTTGATTTCAGATCATCATTATTATTAGGCTGCTAATAACTCAGTAAGCAGATAGACACGCGGACGCGCGCGCGCACACACACGCACGTAAACAATTTGGGAGAAGACACAAACGCGCGCGTGTGTAAGTGCATATATCTTATATTTAGAGAGAGCTCTGCGGAGAGAACCAAAAAGCGACATTATGACTGTACAGGTGGTTGGATTTCATAATTTACTTCAAAGATACCGTATAACCGATTTAAATACAAAAAAAAGCTACATTAAATATACAGAATAAGATTTCATACAAATCGCCTCTGTCTTTTTACCCACCCAACCACCCTCCCTCCCCTGCGTGCGAGAGAGGATCGCCACAAACCCACTACGCCTTGCAGTTCTGCTTAAGACTTCTAAAAGCTGCAGTTTTCAAATAAATTATAAAGCTGATTTGGGAACCGGCCACTCTCTCCCCCTTTCTTTCTTTCTTTCTTTCTTTCTTTCTTTCTTTCTTTCTTTCTTTCTTTCTTTTTCTTTCTTTCTTTTCTTTCTCTCTCTCTCACTCTCTCTCCCTCTTTCTTTCTTTCTTTCTTTCTTTCTCTCCTCCCCCCCTCTCTCTTCCACCCTTCCTCCCCCCTTTTTGGCAGCGGGTGGGAGAGGAAAAAAAAAACCCGATCAAGACGGCCCCGATGGGAAAGAAATGTGGAAAAATCGCTCACGATGAAAAAAGAAAGAAGTAAAAAAAATATTAGCAGAAAATCACTGTAAGAGCGGCGGAAGAAGGTGGGGGGCCCCGTAACTTTCTCTTCCCCCCCGAATCAAAGGCGGGCCCAAATCCACAAAGTCCCGTTTTGGAGCTCAGCTTTTAAATTGGGGGTTTTTTAAATGTGCGACATACCTTTCTTGAGTTCGTAGGGCGCCTCTTTGCCAAAGTCGTACTGGCTGTGACTTCGGAGCACCTTCGCGTCTTTGGCCAGGCTCTCCGCTCTGTTCAAAAGGCTCTGGTTTAATCCGTTAAAATGGGGGCTGGGGGCGCCCGCCTGGGCCGCGTTGCCGTGAAGGTGTCCGAAGGAAGCGTAGTTCGTGTAGCCGGGGTAAAAAGGGCTGGTGGCGTAATAGAGGGGCCGCGGGAGCACCGAGGCGGCGCCGTTGGGGAAGGGGCAAGGGGCGGCGGAAGGCGAGCGCGCCGTCGGGGATTGCGCCGCAGGCCCGCTTAAGCCCGAAGGAGTTTGCGGGGGCGTCTCGCCGCTGCCCCCTTCCTTGGCCTTGTCCGCCGAGGTGGCGATCTCCGCCAGGGACCAGAGCTTGGGCTTGGAAAGAGCCCCCGGGCCGGCCGCCTGCGGAGGCGCTTGGGGCGTGTGGATGACCGACGTGCCGTGGCTGGAAGGCAGGCTGGGGTGCAGGTCCGTCGAAGGGGGTCTGTATTGGGTGGGAGGGGGCGGCGGCGCCGGGGGGTCCTCCCCGCCGGCCCCGGGATGCAAGAGCTGCTGCTGCTGGTGGTGGTGATGGTGCTGGTGAGCTTGGAGTAGCAGGCGGCCGGCGGATCCGCAGTGCACCAAAGGCGGCGAGGCGCGGACGGCGGCGGCTTCTTTCCGAAGCGTCTGCTCGGGGCTTTCCTTACAATCCGAGTCGCTGGAGGCGCCGTCGGTTTCTTTGCCCCCTCCGACGCCTTTGGGGTCTGCGGGGCCTGCGGAGTAAAGCCGGAGAAGGCCCCGGGGGGGCACCGTCAGACTTCTGCGGGCTCAGCGCTGGCCTCGACACCGCCGGGAACCTGACACCCCAAATCCTTTTCTCTGTCTGTGCTTTCCCCACTAAGTTGACTAAGCGTCTAACCCCCTAGGAAAAAGAGCATTCCCTTCCTTCCTTCCTTCCTTCCTTCCTTCCTTCCTTCCCTTTCACTTTCTCTTTCTCTCTTTCTCTCTCTCTCTCTCTTTCTTTCTCTTTCTTTCTTTCTCTTTCTTTCTCTCTCTCCTTCTCCACAACCCCAAGTTTCCCCATCGTGTGAATGAGGTCGGTGAGACCCTCACCGACCTGCTAATCGTGAGAATACAGACAGTCGGGCTTTTTCTCTTCCCCCCACACCCCCGCCGGCCTCTTTCTGCTGAGCACCGTTCCCGGACAGGCCCCTTCGTTTTTCCTGCATCTTTAAAACTGCTGGAGGCCTAGCACTTCTCTCCCCTACCCCGTCCTCCAGAGGACCCCGGCCTGAAAGTGGGGACACCGACCACCCCACGCCTCTTCTCCAGCCACCCCTCTCCACATCTAAGCGCCTTTTTTCAAGGCCTCCAACAAGCCCCACAACTAAGCCAGCTGCGTTCGGGGCAGGACAGGAGGAGGGGGGTGGTGGCGGCTCTTACCGAGCTGACCCGTCTCGGGGTCGCCCTTCTCCTCGAGTTTGGCCGGTTCCTCGTCGTCGTTCTTCTCCAGGTCGATGTTCTCTTCTTCTTCCTCGTCCTCGCTGCGGTTCCGCGGCGTCCAGGTCATCTTGTTCTCCTTCTTGAGGCGGCGCCGGGCGTTGGCGAACCAGGTGGAGACTTGAGTGAGGGTCATCTTGGTGATGATGGCCAGCATGATCTTCTCGCCCTTGGTCGGGTAGGGGTTCTTGCGGTGCTCGTTCAGCCAGGCCTTCAGCGTGGCCGTGGCGTCCCGCGTGGCGTTCTTGCGGTAAGCCGGGTCCCCGTAAGGGTAGGAGCCCAGGGGAGCGGCGTAAGGGTGGTACCCCAAGGAACCCGCCATGCCGGGCGTGTGGTCGTAGGGCGAGCCCTGCAAAGAGAGACGAGAAGGAGAAGGGGAGGAGAGGAGAGGCGAAGCAGGCTCGAGTGAGGAGGAGGCCCGCGGGGAGAAAAAAAAATCCACGCCGGCTGGAAACGCCACCGCTTTGGATGGTACAATATTTACAACGAAGAGAGCTTTTCTCCTGCCCCTTCCTAACTCTCCACCCCCCCCCCACCCGCCACTCACATAATAACAACTCTCATAACGACCCCCACCTTAAATAATAACGAATAAACCGGCCTCAAAGAAAACCTTGACAAGTATATATCTATGTGTGTGTGTGTGTACGCGGGTCCGGCCAACGTCTGAACGCGGGCAGAAAAAGATGCCGGCCGCCACTCCAGCGTTTTTTTCCCCCGCTACTTTTCCTACAGGCCCCCCCACCCCCACCCCGGTTTCCCTCTACGCCGGATTATCCGCCTGTAAACAGCAACAAATTATACACCCCGCCTCCTCTCCCCCCTTTAATTAAAGGCCACCTTTTTGCCCAAACTCTTCCCCGTCTCGGTTTTATTTTCATTTTTTTTTAAACCTAACCCCTCCCCCCCCCTCCCCCCCAATGGAGAGCTCGTAGAGACCAGGCAGAAAGAAAGAAAGGGGGAGAGAGAAGAAAAACAGGAACAGAAAACCAACCCTAAGAAGAAACGGGACGAGGAAAGAGGCCGGCTCGTCTACATCTGGTTTGAAACCGGATTCAAATGGGAGTTGAGTCTCGGGGTATTTTCTCTCCCCCACCCCCACCCACCCCACACCCGCGAGGCCTAAGGCGGTTGCCTTAAAAACGGATTGAGGTGGTCTGGCCGGAGCCCTGGGAAGGCAGGCAGAGCCCGAGGCGTATCCGCAGGGCGAAAAAGAAACGCGGGGTGATTTGGCTTTATTTCTCTGGGTTTCTCCCCTAAAGATTTCCTCGTAGGGTTCCTTTAGGGACCGTAACCCGGTGCGGCAGCTCCCTTCGGAAATCTCTTCTTTTTAAACCGATCTTCAGGAGCACGGCGGCGGTGGGCTTCTTTTGGCGGCCGGGTGCTTGGATTCAACAAGCCGCGGCGGAAAAAGAGCCAGGGGAGAAATCTGACCGGTTTCACTCTCTCCTTCCCCCCCCTCCCCCATCTCCCTCTCCCCCGTCCCCTTCCTCGGCAGCCAAACTGATGGGCGTCTAAACTGATTGACCTGACTTGAATTCAAAGGAGGTCAGGGGGGTGATGGGGGCGGCGGGGGGAGGGGGGTGAGAGCACAGTGTTCCGACCTGCACGGACAAAAATAAAGTGATGGTATGGGGAATCTCTGAAAAGCTAACCAGACGGCGTTCTCAATCTATTTTTCTTTCTTTCTTTCTTTCTTTCTTTTTCTTTCTTTTTTTTCTTTCTTTTCTTTCTTTCTGTCCGTCTTTCTTTCTCTCTCTCTTCTTTTTCTATCTCTCTCTCTCTCTCTCTTTCTTCTTTTTCTCTCTTTCTGTCTCTTTTCTCTCTGTCTCTCCTTTTTCTCTTTTTTCTTTTTCTTTCTTTTTTCTCTCCCTTTCTCTCCGCTCTCTCTTCCTCCCCTCTCTCTGTCTCTGTCTCTGTCTCTTTCTTTTCTTTCTTTCCTTCTCTCTCTTTGCGGTCTCTGAATTGCCCCAAATGAACCCCTCTTCGCCTCCTCTTCCCTATTTAAATCCCAATCCGAAAAAGCAGGACGGTGGGTTCCTCCTACCCAGAAAACCCGTTTCGCCTACGAGTTCCCCTCTGTACACTTTATTGACTCCCGATTAAACAGGCTGCTGCAGCTCAGAACTGCTTGGGCTTTTGCCGGAGGGGATAACAGGCAGCAATTCTCCCTTAGGATCTCCCGTAGGGGCAGACTTGCGCCGATTGGAGCCGAAGCAGGTTCGGACGCAACCTGTCTTCGGGTAAGAGAACTGGTGGGCCCGAGACTTCTTAAGGAAGGGCCCCGGAGCTTCCAGGCGGCCGACTAGCTTTCCCTCTGCTCTCGGCTTCCTTTTCTCCCTTTCCCGGCGCGTTCCCTTCAGCCAGAGCCGCTTTTGTAAGCCCCCGACCAAAACCCCAGCTCTCGGCGTCCTCTCCGCCTCCCCTCTGCTCCTGACCTCGGGGTCTCTCCTCGCCCAAGCCCCCTGCCCACGAAGGAAGGAAGGAAGGAAGGAAGGAAGGAAGGAAGGAAGGAAGGAAGGAAGGAAGGAAGGAAGGAAGGAAGGAAGGTCGGGGGAGCCGTGCTTACCACGTAGGAAGAGAAGGCAGCCGCCGCCGCCGCCGCCGCCGGGTCTGCGCCGTACTGGAGGTGCGAGTTGTAGCCGGGCGAAGGAGCGCTGAAGGCGGTGGAACCGGCGTAGGGGGAAAAAGCCGAACCGGACGAAGACCTCCCCAGTTCATCCGTCCGCGGACCGGAGATCACGCTGGTGCTGTAGGCAGGGCAGGAATAGAGGGCCAAGGACGCGGACGGCTGGTACAAGTAACCCTGAGGATACGACATGGCCGGAAGCTGCTGGCAGAGCTCCGCCAGCCAGCCAGCCAGCCAGCCAGCCAGCCCCAGCCAGCCGCGCAAGCAGCTGCTTGCTGCAGCCGCCTCCGCCAAAAGCAGCGCCGGTCCGAGTTTCGGCGTTCTGGATCCTGGCTCGCTCTCTCCCTCTCTCTCTTTCTCTCCGGAGCGCCTTGTCGGAGCTTTGCCGGGGCGGGCGGAGAGCCCCTCTTCGCCGCCTCCCCTCCGCAGCGGCTCTGGCTGGAGTCTCCGGCGCGCGGCACCTTTCGCCCCCCCCCCTTCTTCTTCTTCTTCCTCCTCCTCCTCTTCCTCCTCCTCCTCTTCCTCTTTGCAGGCGTCTTCTTCTCGGTTCCCGCTCCCCCGCCCTCCCTCCGCTGGGCAAGGAAAGGGCGCTTTTCTCCGCTTGGGCTCCCGGATCCCTCGTTCTCTTGCCTGCCTTCTTGACCGCCCGCTCGCCCGCCCGCCCGTCGCCCCCCTTTCCCTGTGCGCGCTCCGCCGAAGGTCCTGCCAAGAAGCGAAGTTGGGAATTGAGGATTCTGACGCCTCCGACGCAACGCGGCCGAGCTCCGCCTATCGCGGGGGGGGGGCGGGGGGAGATATTGGCGGAGCGAGAGACAGGGTGGAGGAAAGAGGGAGGGAGAGGCGGGGAGTGGACGGGTTGGGGGGCGGAAGAAGGGAGAGAGAAGTAAAAGTAAAAGAAATCCGAAGGGGTTGGTTGGAGCTGGGCTGGCCAAGGCCAAGCAGCTAAATGCCCTCCGCTCTCTCTCTCCCTCCCTCCCTCTTTCCCTTCTTCCCTCTCTCTTTCCCTTTCCCTCTCTCTGTCTCTCTCTCCCCCTCCCTCTCTCTCTCTCCCTCCCTCTCTCCTTCCCTCTTTCCCTTCCTCTCTCTCTCTCTCCCTTTCCCTTTCCCCCTTCTCTCTCCCTCCCTCCCTCTTTCCCCCTCTCCCTCTGTCTCTCCCTTTCCCTCTCTCTCTTTCTCTCCCTCCCTTTCTTCTTTCCTCTCTCTCTCCCCCTCCCTCTTTCCCTTCCTCTCTCTCTCTCTCTCTCCCTTCCTCTCTCTCTCTCTCCCTTCCTCTCTCTGTCTCTCTCTCTCTGTCTCTCTCTCTCTGTCTCTCTCTCTCTCTCTCTCTGTCTCTCTCTGTCTCTCTCTCTCTCTCTCTCTCTCTCTCTCTCTCTCTCTGTCTCTCTCTCTCTGTCTCTCTCTCTGTCTCTCTCTCTCTGTCTCTCTCTCTCTCTCTCTCTCTCTCTCTCTCTCTCTCTCTCTCTCTCTCTCTCTCTCTCTCTCTCTCTCTCTCTCTCTCTCTCTCTCTCTCTCTCCCGCCCCCCTGTTCTCTTGCCGGCTCAATTGCGCCGGCCTCTGGCAATCAACAGCCAAGCTGTTTAGCAAAGATCACCTCCAACTTTCTTCATTTGCTAAATACACCATCAGCGCAATTTCTCGTTTGATTTATGGCAACGAGCATGCCGGCTGGGTCCTCGCTCGTTCTTTCTCCCGCTGGCGGGCCTGCACTGGAATGCGAATGCGTTCGCTTGATGAAATAGACTAGGAAAGGAAGGGAAGGGAAGGGAAGGGAAGGGAAGGGAAGGGAAGGAAGGAAGGAAGGAAGGAAGGAAGGAAGGAGTTTCGAATCAGCAAATCTGGGAATAAGGAAGTCAAAAGAAGTCCAACTAAAGCAAAAGCCATCTGTCGAAGAAGAGATGGAGAAACAGTTTTTTTTCTTCAAATTTGCCACTTTGTTTTGCTGTCCTCCCTCCCTTACAACTCCCTACTAATGTCTTTGCTATTGTTGTTATTATCATCACAGATATTTTCCCAGGAAGGATTTTTATTTTTGCCTCCTGGATAAATGATCCGCCTGGAAGGCCCAGAAAGCTACCCCCCCTCCACCACCACCACCACCACTCCTTTATTCCAGAGGACTCCAATTCTGATTTACTCAGATTCCCTTTCTCCCTTCCGTTTCTCAAGCACAGCCGCCTCAATAGACCCGGCCTGGGGATTTAGTTGTTTCAAAATTACAACCGCTCGGTTTGAAACGAAACGATTCTTACCCGTTTCATTACTACAGTTACTTTATAGTAACATAGCCGATACCAAACCATAACTGGAAACCGAAGGTGGTTAGGTGCTTAACTATGGCTCTGATTTGGACCAAACCGGCTATCTAACGTTATCTCCCTCTTTCCATTTCTCTTAAACAGGCAAGAACGTGCGATTCCCTCCGTGTTTCTGCCACCCGGGGCCCACGCCAAGTTCTGTTGTTCCTCTGGCCCACCAGGTAGGCAGAAATCTCGCCAACCAGCGCTTTCCCAGAGACCCGGAGCAGAGGGGCGCCCCCTTTGCCAACTTGTCCCGAGAGAAAAACGAACCGTCCACCCCCGCCCGCTTGTTGTGACAGTAGCAGAAGCTCGGGTTGGGCTCCTGCCCCCTTGGCAGGAAAGAAGAGGGGGGGGGGAGAGGGCGAGCCCAGGAAAAGCCGCGGAGGGTGGCTGGAGAGAGAGAACGAGGCAGCGGAACGGCCTGCTTTGGCGAAGCTTGGCCGGGGCATCTCAGGGGGAAAAAAAAAAAAGAAAGAAAGAAAAGAAATAATAATCCAGGTATCTTTCCTTTTCTCCACCCCCCCCCCACTTAAACCCCATAAAAGGGTAGTAGCCAAAGCAGATTAAAACCAGATGGAGCGGAGAAAGTCCATGCCGATCGCAGAATGTAATCTCCTTTGATTTTAGCAGATATCTGTTACCCAGTAGGATCGCGTCCTGTTCTCTCTCTCTCTCTCTCTCTCTCCCTCCCTCCCTCCCTCCCTCCTCCCTTTTGCAGGAGAGGCAGCTCTGACATCTGTCTAACCAATATGCCAGTTAACTAACTAACT
>WNWU01000065.1:2620755-2636998 GCA_012654045.1 Ptyas mucosa | reverse complement strand
GCTTTTTGCAGGAGAGCCAGCTCTGACATCTGTCTAACCAATATGCCAGTTAACTAACTGTCTTTCTTTCTTTCTTTCTTTCTTTCTTTCTTTCTTTCTTTCTTTCTTTCTTTCTCTTTCTCTTTCTCTTTCCCTCTCTCTACCCCCCTCTCCCTCCCTCCCTCCCTGCTTTTTGCCGGAGAGCCCGCTCTGATATCTGTCTAACCCCCACGAAAACGGAGCCGTCTTTCCAACCCTCGACCAGTCGAAAGTTCCCTTTCCACCTCCGGCTGCTGAGCTTCCGAAGTTTCCCTTTCAACCTAAGAAACGACCCCCCCCCCCCTCAGAAAAGAAAGTCCACCCCTAAGCCCGCGCCAGGCCCACCTTGGTGTACAGGGGCCAAGGGCCAGCCTGCAAAGCTAGACCGCTTGGCGAAGGAGGCTTGAGTGGGACTGGACTCCCCCCTCCCCCAACGCCGGTGGGTGGGTGGGTGGGCGAGATTCCTTTTGGGGACATCTAAGCATCCTTTCGGGAGGTGGAGGAGCGCGAGGTTTGCTCCTGGCAGCAGTCACGTTTGGGGGCGCAAGAGCCAGGCTCCCCCCAGTACAGAGGATCTGGGGCCGCTTTAAGTCTTTACGAAACTTGGGAAAGGCTCGATTCGTCAGGTCGGATTTTTTATTTCTTTCTTCCTTTAGTCGGGGGTGGGGGGGCTGGGGGGGCGTGAGAGAGGAGACGGATGGACGCGCACAGACAGACACACAAAAAGAGAGAGAGAGAGAGAGAGAGAGAGAGAGAGAGAGAGGGAGAGAGAGAGAGAGAGGGAGAGAGAGAGCGAGCGCCACACGCAGGGAGATGTGCTGAGAGCTGAGGAAGGCAACATTCCCAGGAGACCGAGAAGGGAAAAGCTCTGAGTAGTAGCGCTCTGAGCGCAGAATCGTCTGGGAAGCGAATTTGGGGCGTCCGTATTTTTATTTATTTATTTATTTATTTGCAACCAAGCGGTGTGTCTGTGGTTCTTAGTCGGGAGAGGCTGGGATCTTCGGCGAAAGCTAAATTTTGGACGCCTCTCCACACACGCCCGGACGTTAGAAAGTTCTCCGCGAAGTGAGGCCGGGATTAAAAACGACGTCGCAAGATCGATCCCCGCGCAACTGGCACGGTCGAAAACCCCGCTGTTCACTCTCCGCCCTCGGAAGGGAACAATTGAGTGTTAATAATAATTGAAAACCACCGGCCCCGTTTCTTCCTTAAAGAGAGCTGAGGCTTGGGGTTAAGGTGCCGACCCAAGCCTGCCTATCCGCGGACGGAAGTTTCCTTTGCTTAAACGGGAGCCCGGGGTTTTATTCCCGAGTAACGCAGGCTACCTGCAAATACAGGCGGAGACAATTGGGCTCCATCAAAACAAAAAAAAAAGTTTAAGTTGGACTCTGTCGGCTTTACTCGGAAGTAAGATCCGTGCATTTAATAAGGTGTCTCCGGCATGTCCCCTCCTCGCTTCCCCCCCCCTCCATTTCTCTGTCCCCTCCCCCACCCGCTCGGGGGAAGGGCTGCCCATAATCATCCAATTAGGACCCCCAAAGCAGCGGCCGCCTCTGTCTCCTCCCCATCCCAATTAAAGAAGAGCAAACAAACCTGAGGCTACCAAATTCTTGGACGGAGGGTGGCATTTCGAAAAACACACCAAATTCTAGATATTGAAAATCCCTGATCAAAACTTTCTCGGAGGGTGGGGGCGAGGGAAATGGTTAGCTGTCCCAAGATGGTTTTGTCATTCTTCCGAATCAAAGAAAGGAAAGAGACAGAAGGAAAGGATGGGGGTGGGGTGGGGTGGGGGGCTGGATGAATCTCCTGTCACAGACAACTAACTGATGCAGGGCAGGCGAATCTCCAGAGAGAGGTTATTATTTCTGTTCCTTCTCCTTCTCCTTCTTCTCTTTCTTCTCCTCCTCCTCCTCCTCCTCCTCCTCCTCCTCCTCCTCCTCCTTCTCCTTCTCCTTCTTCTCTTTCTCCTCCTCCCGTTGCATATGTGTTGGTTCCTTTTCCTTTCTCTGATGGCAGCTACTAAATCCTTTTTATGGGCTTGGACTTGAAGGGTGCACATTTTTGGCTGGAGAAGAGTAACAGGAATGCCAGTAATCACATCAGATTCTAAGACCTTCGGATCAACTTTAATTGATCCTAAGTTATCAGCATTTGCTAAAGATAAAGAAATGTGTGTGAGAGTGAGAGAGAGAGAGGGAGAGAGAGAGAGAGAGAGAGAGAGAGAGAGAGAGAGAGAAGGGGGCGTTTAGCTGCTTGGGTTTGGCTGGAGGGAGGAGGATAGAGGAATAAAGGAGAGAGAGAAGGATGAAAGAAGAAAAGAGGAAGGAAGAGAGGAAGGAAGGATGGAAGAAAGGAGAAAGGAAGAAAGGAAGAGGAGGGAGGAGGATAGAAGAAGGAAGGAGGAAGAGAAGGAAGGGAAGGAGTGGAAGGACAGAGGAAGAAAGGGTGAAAAGCAAGGAAGCAGGGAAGAAATAAGGAAAGAGGAAGGAAGGGGAAGAAGAAGAGGAGGAGGAGGAAGAAAGAAGAAAAGAAAAGAAGGAAGGAAGGATGGATGGAAGAAAGGAAGAGGAGGGAGGAGGAGAGAAGAAGGAAGGAGGAAGAGAAGGAAGGAAGGGAAGGAGTGGAAGGACAGGAAGAAAGGGTGAAAAGCAAGGAAGCAGGGAAGAAATAAGAAAAGAGGAAGGAAGGAAGGGGAAGAAGAAGAGGAGGAGGAGGAGAAAGAGGAGGAGGAGGAGGAGGAAGACAATACTAACATATCTAATAATCTGAATCGGTTCATCCTGAAATGGTAGACAAGATTTGGGAAACAGAGAGCATTCATTCTCACAAGAATGGGACACCCTAAACTCAACCATTGGACAAGGCCACAACGCCTAAGCCAGATCTAGACCGGACACCCAGTTACAAGTCCCAATAACCTCTCCTTTTACTCAAGCTTTCCTTTCTCTCTATTCCTTTAGGCAAAACCCTCCACCTGCCCTCTTCCCCTCCCAGACTCACCCTGGTCTCGAATCAGAACCGGAATTCCAGTGAAAGCAAGAATCAACCACGGAAGCTCTCAAGGCTTGGCCTGAAACTAACCCCAATCCTTCAGCCCAAGCTAGCTCCCAAGGTTGGTTGGGGTTATTGTATTGGGAGGACAGTGAAAATGCTAGCCAGTGTTTGGGGCAGGCATTTCACCAAGAAATAATAGTTTCCGTGAACAGCTTCTCATCCCATTTCCGCCTCTCTTTATATTTTGGTGCGTTTCGAATTGCAACTCCTTATAATATGTTTTGCCCAGCCAAGCTACATGTCTGGCTAAGTTCTGAAAATCATTTGCTGAAGGATGACATACACTTCACCAGGAATAAGAGAACCAGGCTGGATTTTGCATTCCCAAAATATTGCCCGTCTGTCTCCACTCCACCCTGGAATCCTAAACCCTGGAATGAAGTATTTGCACTGCAGGTGCAACTCGTTTGAAACCCTTTTGTTGTCCCGTGAGCCAAAGGGTGCCAGACAATGCCACAAGACTTTCACTATTAACTTCCACAGGTTTATTATTTATTATAATTAAAGTAACAAGCCCCCAATTAAAGTAACCATACCAGAAGCAGTTAAGTGGTTAGCTTCTTTAGATACAGAACGATAACAGCTACTTTATTGTGACTCTGTCTATGGTAGGGGTCTCCAACCTTGGCAACTTTAAGTCTGGCGGACTTCAACTCCCAGAATTCCCCAGCCAGTTTGCTTGGGGAATTCTGGGAGTTGAAGTCCACCAGGCTTAAAGTCACCAAGGTTGGAGACCCCTGGTCTATGGCATTATACGATGGTGATTTTATCGTGGTTTTGCCCCAGTTTAATATTTTATCTCATCTATTGTGTTGTCCACCCTCTTTACATATTTAATATATTGATATAAAAATAATATATATATAAATTTATATTTATATATAACATAACTATTTAAACGTATATTTGTGTCTGTTTTATTCATGTTGTGTATCAGTGATTGCATGGCCTCTGTAGTTGCCATATATAAAATAAAATAATGAAATGAAATGGAAAGTAATATTATAAAAATAAAGTAATATTATGGCCATTTCAGAAACCTGGCCAAGATATCTGCAGAGACTTATCCAGGGGTCGCCAGGAATCAATATTGACTCAAAGGCAGGAAAGATTATGCTATGTATTACCATGCTCTTTGAGAGAGATTCCAATAAGGTTTTACCACGAAATAACTCTCTTTCAAATCGGTGCATCCGAAATCTGGTTTATAGGCACCTGTCATTTTCACGTAAAGAGGCGGGGGAGAAAAAAGACTAAGATTTATTTTTATTTTTATTTTGAAAGAACGAATGAAACTGGAAGAAGAAACTCAACAGGCGTTTGTACGAAGATCAGCCTGCCAGGTTTGGGGACTACGTTACCCACACGCCTCTCTGCTGAGTGCGGGTCTCCCTCGTTCCCTTCTCAACCTGCTCATTGGCTACCGCCTCGGGCGGGTGGGGTGGGGTGGCCGAAAGGTCCCTCCCGATTGGTTCGTTAGCTGCCACTCAGGGTGGCCCAGGCAAAGGTGGGTAGAGAGGAGGCGCTGGGACCCCGAGGGAGCTTGTGACCAAGGTGGCTTCTCCTCCCTCCTTTTTCCCCCCTCTTTTTCTTTTCTTTTCTTTTTTCCTTTTCTTTCTTGCGTTCCTGGGCTGGCGCTTCCCGGAGCGTCCAGGTGAGCCAATTTGCAGGACAGGCCACCTCTAGGGGGAGGAGCAGAGCCGTGCATCCGCCTCCTTTTTTTTTGCAACCCTTCCTCCAAACCCCCCCCCCATCTCCTTGCCTTGCCTTTGCAGCGCATCCTTTGCCTTGCCCCCCCCCTCCGCCAGTCTCCCCCTCCCCAACTGGCCCGCGTTGCAAAAGGAGTTTCTTTGCGTCTGGATCGGGACTTTGCAAAGGGCAAGTTGCGAATGGCAGCGCCGGCTATTCGGCTGCGACTTTTTCTTTTTTTTTCTTTTTTGGTTTTCCTTCCTTCCTTCCTTCCTTCCTTCCTTCCTTCCTTCCTTCCTTCCTTCCTTCCTTCCTTCCTTCCTTCCTTTTTGCCTGCCTGCCTGCCTTCCTTCCCTCCCTCCCTATCCTTCGCCTTCCTTCCTTCCTTCCTTCCTTCCTTCCTTCCTTCCTTCCTTCCTTCCTTCCTTCCTCCCTCCCTCCCTCCCTCCCTCCCTCCCTCCCTCCCTCCCTCCCTCCCTCCTTCCTTCCTTCCTTCCTTCCTTCCTTCCTTCCTTCCTTCCTTCCTTCCTTCCTTTTCTTCCTCCCTCCCTCCCTCCCTCTCTTTTCTCTCTTTCTCTCTCTCTCTCTTTTGCTTCGCTGTCTAAAGAGAGCCCGTTGCCTTTGCAATCTGCAATCCGGGCTCTTCGCGGCGGCTGGCGGCGGCGGCTGGAGCGCTCCGCATATGGGGCGCGCCCTTCGGCCGCTCCTCGGCTGCTTGGACGGGGCAGAGGCAAAAAAAGAGGGGGGGGGTCAAGCAAGGTTTCTCACCCAGCTCTCTCTATCTCTCTCTCTCTCTCAGCAGCTTGGCGGGGGCCGTGCAGAGTGCAGGAAGGCGGGTAAGTCGCAGGAGTTGCTGAGCCCCGGAGAACAATGAATGGGGCGCGCGCGCTTGCGTTTCCACGGCCGCCCCCCCCCCCCCGGGGCTGAAACTGTGCTTACTTGGTGTCTAGACGCACGTGGGTGGGTTTTGTAGGGCGGTGGGGTGGGTGGTTGCAGGCAATGCCAGAGGGGACGGCTGCAGATTACTCTGAAAGGAAGGTTTCCAAATAGGCTTGCGTCTCTCTCTCTCTCTCTCTCTCTCTCTCTCTCTCTCTCTCTCTCTCTCTCTCTCTCTCTTTGTGTGTGTTTGTGTGTTATTTGTAAATGCACACTGGGGTTGGTGGGAAATGTGTTTGGGCAGAGTGCCAAAATTGCAGGGCGCCCAATCAGCCAAATGTGTCCATATGCCAGCCCAGTTCTTTGCATTGTCTATGGAGGTTCTCAATCATCCAGATCGTTGTTGCCCCAAAGGTGCTTCCCCCCCCCCAAAAAAAGGCAACTGGACTTTCTAGTTTGTTTGTTTGTTTTCCCCTTGAAAACGTTTCGTATCTCATCCAAGAAGCTTTTTCTTCTCTTCTTTTCTGTGTCGCTGCAATGTCCACCAGAAAAAAATTGGTTACCGAATTATAATACCAACTGGTGCCAATGTTTTGAGATCTGTAACAATACATTTACCCACATACTTACAAGCATGTAAATTAGGATTGAGATGATGTATTTTTATAACAGAGATGTTATTCACAATTAATGTCAGAAGTAATTTTAATTCATTGTATATCTATTGCTGGTCGATGACCATAATAAAGTTTTATTCTGTTCTTCTCTTCTTCTCATCATCATCCAAGAAGCTTCTTGAATGAGAAGCGAAAAGATTTGAAGGGGGGAAAAAAACCCTCAAGAAAATCCAGTTGTCTTTTGCAAAAAACACCTTTAGGATTTTTATTAAAAGTTTTTGCATTGAAAGGACTTGCTGTGAATGCACGCTATTAGTTGGGTCAGCGCATGGTGTGAAAAGTTATGCTTGGACTATAGTTAGATCTTGGTTGAGGATGGTGTTTATTGTTTTGTTTTTTTAGAGAAATTTCAATTAGCCAGCATCCTTTTGATCTTCAAGTCATGGTTTCTAAACTGCACGAAAAGCTTACATAGAGCTAAAGAAGCTTCTGAGATGAGAAGCGAAACGTCTTCAAAGCAAAACCAGAAAGTCCAGTTGCTTCTCAAAAAAAGGACTTTTGGGACAACCAAGACTTGGAGGATTGAGAATCTCCATAGACATTGCAGATTAACACAAAAGCATAACCAGAGAAAATATGTATTAGTGCATAATTGGCATAGCTATTGCACACATAGAGTATATACTTGCAGTAACCTCACGACTTTTACACGTCTATAATTCCCAAATTAAGTATTTAATGAAAACCCAGTTAAATTAAATCAAACTTCCAGAATCTTAAGAGGAAAGTCAATTTTTTCCCCCTAGAGATCATTATTTTTTTCCCCATCCATCTATGAGAATGTGTTCCTTAATTTCCAAAAAAGTCTGTTGTTTAAAAGAAAGCTAAAATTCACATCCTGGAAAAAAAAAAAGATAGTGTAAGATTTCATTTCTGGAAACATGCACAAAATGGCATGTTTCCAGAAATGCATCACATTTCTTGCCATTCTTACACACTCGATCCACACAGGTGTGCCCTTTGATCAGTTTTTAAAAGGTAAAAGCGGTACAATTATTGGCAATTTTTTTAAAAAACCTCCCACTTTCTTTTCACTCCCCATCTCTAAAAAAGCTTCTATCATAATTCACAGCTCTGTATCTGGGTCAGTAAATTAGAAATCTTTTTGTGTATCAAAATTTCAATGCTAATAACAACTTTCCTGCATCGGTATCTCTAGCCTATTTAACCTCTTTACACAAATTCTACTTCTAAATATCCGTATCTTAAACTTACATCTTCATCTAAATTATCTTGACTTCTATTTACAATTCGATCTCGTAACAAAAACATCCCTTAAGTTTTATGTTTACTCTCGAACCAGGAATACCATTTAGTCCATATTAAATAATCGTTATTAGTATTGAAATTTTGATATGTTGGTTTTTGGTTGTTTATATTTTTTTGTTTTTGTGAGTGTGTTTGTGTTTTTTTCTTGCTTTTTTGTGTATTATGTTTCTTTTTGTACTGTGTGTTTTAATCTTTGGAAATTGAATAAATATTTTTGTAAAGAAATTCTTTTGTGATATTTTTAGTGTATTTAACAATGCCTCACGCATGAGAGAGAGACACACACACAGGGAGAAAGAAATTCCAACGAATAACTTAATTTATTTCTTGCCTCTTTCTTCCTACAGCAGAAGGTAGAAACGTCTCGGAAGGGCTTCCATTTACTTGGTGACTTGGGAAAAGGTAAGAGGATGATTATCTCATAATTCTGCTTGGGTGTTTTCTGTTTAAACGAATAAATGGTTACGTTTGCAAACTCCGTAACGCAGGCTCTTGAAGTCCGGCAGGTACAGGGATGTGCGTATACAGGGAGTTCTCCACTTGCAACAGTTCATTTAGCGACCGTTCGAAGTGGCAACGACACTGAGAAATTGTGACTTACGACCATTTTTCACAGTTACCGCCTTTGCAGCATTCCCACGATCACATGATAAAAATTCAGACGCTTGGCAATAGGTTCCTACTGATGACTGTCGCTGTGTCCCGGGTGTGTGTGTATGTCATGATTGATTGATTGATTGATTTGATTTATATGCCATCCTTCTCCGGAGACTCAGGGTGGCTTACAATGCTTTTAAACAATAGCCTTCGTACTTTTGTATATACCTGCTTAGTAGGGCTTTTGCCCCCCCCCCCCAAGTGGTGTTCTTTTTTTATACAAAGTCATCTTATTGCCCCCACAATCCAGGTCCTCATTTTACTTCCCTTGGAAGGATGGAAGGCTGAGTCAACCTTGAGCCAGGTGAGATTTGAACTTGCAGTAATTGCAGGCAGCTGGCAGCTAAGTGCTAATTAACAGCACTTTAGTCCACTGTACCACCAAGGTGATCCCCGTTTGCAAACTTCTGACCAGCCAAGTCACTGTGGGAAGCCCGATTCACTTAACAACCGTGGCAAGAAAGGTCGTAAAATGGAGGCAAAACTCACTGAACCAACGCCTCGCTTAGCAACAGAAATCTGAGGCTGAATTGTGGCGGTCGTAAGAAAAGGACTACCTGTGTAAACTTTTTTTGCCCCTTTGCTTTGGCCACAGATCTCCTCGCCTCCCACAATTCCAACTTTTGAAAGCCTGGTAGATAATTTTTTGAAGTACTGAACGATTTAGTTAAAGCCTGCTCCGCTGTGGTTGTCACCTCTGTTTTGCATCAAACTGCAAAATGCATTTCTTCAAAATCTCTCTCTCTTTCGCTCTTGCTCTCTCTTTTTTTCTAATGCTTTATCTGCACATTGATAGATTGTGTGCGTGACCGGGTTGGAGTGAGATGTACTTGGGAAGGCAATGTATTTTTTTTTTTTAACCCACGGCCTACAGAGAGAAAAGACCTAGATCTAATCTCCTTTTCGTGGAGCTGTTGGGCTCCAGTTGATTAAAGGAAAAGGGGAAGTTTGATGGGGAAGTTTTTTTCCCCACCTAGATGCTGTTAAGTTGTTGCTTCCACAGATCGCTTTGATAAACCATGAAAAACCGTAAATATCATGTTTGGGAAGTTTTCTTCCCTCTCAAAATAGATGAGTTGTATTGTGTGCACCGAGGGAGCTCAACCAATCTCATTGTCCATATGTTGTGCACAGACAATAAAGATTTGAATTGAATTGAATTGAGGTGGAAATTGATCACGGTTTTGAATTGGTGCTTTTCTCACTGTTTTTTTTTTTTAAAGAAGTATTTAGAATAACAGAGTTGGAAGGGACCTTGGAGGTCTTCTAGTCCAATTTAAATAATTGGGGCCATTGTTTAATTTGGTTTTATTTGGCTTTTAAATTTTGTATGTATGTTTTTTTACTTTTGGCTGTTCACCGCCCTGACTCCCCTTGGGGAGAAGGGCGGTATATAAATCTAAATAATAATAATAATAATAATAATAACCCCCTGTTCAAGCAAGAAGCCCTATACATTTCAGACAAATGGTTGTCTAATCTCTTCCTAAAAACTTCCAGTGTTCGAGCACCCAAAACTTCTAGAGGCAAACTGTTCTTCTGGTTATTTGTTCTCACTGTCAGGAAATTTCTCCTTAGTTCTAGGTTGCTTCTCTCCTTGATTGGTTTCCATCCATCCTTTCTTGTCTTGCCTTCCTAATTCTTTGGAAAATAGGTTGACCCAAAATAAGAGAATAACAGAGTTGGAAGGGACCTTGGAGATCTTCTAGTCCAACCCCCCCGCTTAGACAGAAAACATTATACCATTTCAGACCAATGGTTGTCCAATCTCTTCTTAAAGACTTACAGTGTTGGAGCAACCACAACTTCTGGTGGCAAGTTGTTCCACAGGTTAATTGTTCTCACTGTTAGGAAGTTTCTCCTAATTTCTAGGTTGCTTCTCTCCTTGATTAGTTTCCACCCGTTGTTTCTAGTCCTGCCTTCAGGGGCTTTGGAGAATAGCTTGACTGCCTCTTCTTTTTTTGCCAGGCATTTTCAGGATAGCGTGTTGGCATCTTCAGGACAAGGGTTGGACTGGATACTTACGACCACAGTCAGGGCCAGACTTTCCATTGCTAACGAAGCTGGTTATTAATAGCAATAGCACTGAGACTTATGCAGGTAATTCTCAACTTACAACAGTTCGTTTAGTGACCATTCAAAGTTACAACGGTGGTGAAAAAAAAGAGACTTAGGACCATTTTTCACCATTATGACCATTGCAGGTCACGTGATTTACATTTGTTACTTGACAATTGACTCCCATTTATGATGGTTACAGAGGTGGGATTCAGCTGGTTCAGGCTGGTTCAGACCGGTTTGGGAAAACCGGGTGTAAATTTTACATCCAGTTCAGCAAACCGGTAGTTTTGATGACTGGCTGGCCTCCGTCCACCCCACCCGTCCCCTCCCAGGAGTCCCCACGCAGCCCGTTTTGGATCCCAGGTAAGTACAGGGGATGCGTGGAGCCCGGGGAGGTGGAAAACGGTCCTCCCAAAGGCTCATGGGGGGCGAAAATGGGCCTATTTCCTGTTCCGGAGTCATGTACCTGTGGCTCCGCATACTCACCTTTCCTGCCCAGCCTTCCTTCCCCTCTCCCACTATGGGAAAAGTAGAGAGGGATTCCTCAGAAGATTGATACAGTTCCAACATCAACTTGTCTGCTACAACAAATAGCATGTGAATTTTCCCCTCTGCCCTATGGCCACCCACAGCGTTAATAACTTCCAGGAAAGCTGAACCCATGTCTTCTAGACGAAACCCTGCCCTCTAGCCATCGCCTTCCCAACTCCATCTCTTGGTTTCCACCATAAACGTGTCTTTAATTTGACAGACAGGAATTTTGAGCAGGATGTCCCGAATGTTGAGTTGCGATCCAGAGATGCTGAGGTTGCGTCGAGGTCTGTGTTTGTACTGGAAGGACCCAAATCTCTTTCTCCCTCAGGAGGCAAACCCTGTCTAGACTGGCTCACCCCAGATGGCACCTCATTTAGGCTTTCTTGACACAAGCCTTCCCCTGCAAACCGAAAAATTAGATCTCAGGGAGGTGCCTAGACGTGACCATTTTATGAATATTAATTGTCTGCAGGGTGGTAGCCCTGATACTTGCTGTGCCCTACATTCCTTTGGTGGCTTTTCTCTGATGCTCCCCGTGGATATTTCGATGCCATTCTCAAGGTAGAAAATGGCACTCAGCAGTTGTTTTATCCATGGGGGTGACCCAGGGCTGAATGTCCCATCATTCACTGCAGAAAAATATCTTCGGCAGCCATATTGGTTTTTGACTTTCCTGTTGAGAAAAAAACCTAGAAGGACCATCTCTAAGGGATCTTTCCAGATTGAGAAGTAGATCAGCAAGGAGGCTGCAGATGGATGGAGGAACATATCCCTTGAAATGACAGATAGACAGACAGACACACAGACAGACAGATACTCTGTTTTCCCCAAAATAAGACATTCCCTGATAATAAGCCCAATCAGGCTTTTGAGTGCATGGCAATAAGGCCAAGAGCTTATTTCAGGGTTCAAAAATATAAGACAGGATCTTATTTTCAGATAAAACACAGATAGATAGATAGATAGATAGATAGATAGATAGATAGATAGATAGATACGTAGATAGATACGTAGATACGATAGATGATAGATAGATAGATAGATAGATAGATAGATAGATAGATAGATAGATAGATGATAGATAGATACCCTGTTTTCCCCAAAATAAGACATCCCCTGATAAAAAGTCCTGGTGGCGCAGTGGATTAATTCACTGTTATTAAGATCAACTGCTTGCAATTACTGCAAGTTCAAATCCCACCAGGCTCAAGGTTGACTCAGCCTTCCATCCTTACTAAGGTAGGTGAAATGAGGACCCAGATTGTGGGGGCAATAAGCTGACTTTGTATAAATATACAAAAGTATGAAGGCTATTGGTTAACGCACTGTAAGCCGCCCTGAGTCTCCGGAGAAGGGCAGCATATAAATCAAATAAAAAATAAAAAATAAACCCAATCAGACTTTTGAGTGCATGGCAATAAGGCCAAGGGCTTATTCCAGGGTTCAAAAAATATAAGAGAGGGTCTTATTTTCAGGAAAACATGATAGATAAATAAATAGATAGATAGATAGATAGATAGATGGATGGATGGATGGATGGATGGATGGATGGATGGATGGATGGATGATAGGTTGATGAGACAGACAGACAGACAGACAGACAGACAGACAATCTGCTGTTTCCCGGCAAAATAATAAACTTAAAAACACAACCCCAAAGGGATTCTCTTAGGCACCCCAAGACAATATAGAATCCTCTTTCATGGGAAAAAAGAAGAAGAAGAAACTTAGAAACCCAACCCAAAGAGATTCTACGCAATCTCTAAGCCCCCCCAAGAATAAGGGTGACAATACAGAATCCTCTTTCACAGAGGAAAGAGAAATTTTCAGGAGAAGCAGAGGACATGTTCTGGCACACTCTGCGAAGGAATAAATTACTCATTTTGACTTGGCAAAAGAGATGAGCCGTTAAAAGTGGCACGAATCCCCCATCAGACGCTGGAGCCAATTTAAAATACCTTGAAACAAGTACAGATAATAATTAAGAAGTATCTGGGTGTTGGTGTTGGTTTGGTTTAGGTTTTTTTGGCCAGGCACACCTGAAAGACGGCAGCGTTGGCATCGGCCATGTCTCCTTAGGAATGTCGTTGATGACGTTGGGCTGTCGAAAGCCTTTCTTCTCAAAGGAATCTTCCAACCCACGAGATACCATATCTCAAAAAACAATCTGAGCAAATTAGGCCACCGAGCTGCAGTCAATTTAAACAAACACGCCCAAAGGGGGGTGGGGGTTGAAATTCGGTAGAAAAACTCAGGATAATGACATCTAAACCACTGACAAATCATCATCACGAGATGAACGGGTGGTATTCCAAATCTTGTGGAGAAATGAGCCAGGCAAGAGTTACGACTTTAGACACTTGTAAATAAATTAGATACTTGCAAACTTTAGATACTTGCAAATAAAGGAGAAATTTCCTGACAGTGGGAACAATTCATCAGTGGAACCACTTGCCTGCAGAAGTTGCGAATGCTCCAACACTGGAAGTTTTTAAGAAGAGGTTGGAACCATTTGTCTGAAGTGGTGTAGGGTTTCCTGCCTAAGCAGGGGGTTGGACTAGAAGACCTCCAAGGTCCCTTCCAGCTGATTGAAATTCTTAGGGTGCCGGAGGATTCTCCCTGGGTACGAAATTCCACAGTCTAGGTGTGGCAACGGAGAAGGTTTTATTTTGAGTTTCCTGCGGACCTCGGTTTCTCCACACAAACCATGTTTGCTTTTAAAGGTCAGCCTTGCAAGCTCAACCATATTGAAACCTAGGTAGTAATTTCTGAGTAAGAAAATATTTTTTTTTCCCCAGCGCTTGTGGTTTCAGGAATGGTGGATAGCAAGAGCTATTTTGAAAACAAGTCTGGAATCCAACCGGCAAACAATACAAATACAATCAATCGAGGTGCTATTTGTATCAATAAAGAGAGGTGGTAAGAAGTTTAGAGAGAGCTGAACTTTTGGGGCAGGGTTGAAGTTTCGAGCAACATTTGTCTTTTTAATTTCTGGCAAATCTTTTCCAAATAATTGGGGTGTGTGTGTGTGTGTGTGTGTTTGTGTTTTAACTCTTGTTTTAACTGGAAGAAAATATACTTAGTCGGTTGTGTTGATTCAATTACGCAGGAGTTAAAGATGTATGTATAAGTCTCCTGTCTTAACATTCTATTTTACATGGAAGAATTATCTCAGTATCACTTGACTTCTCCACGGAAAACATGAGAACCTCTCATAAATACTATTTAGTCCAGGGATGTCAAACTCAAGGCTCGCGGGCTGCATTGGGCCTACGGGGTGCTTAAATCCGGCCTGTGGAGCTGGCCTGGAAATCTCAAAGGACTGGCCCGCGGTGCCTCTGGCGCAGGGGTGAAATGTAAAATGTGTTACTACCAGTTCTGTGGGCGTGGCTTGGTGGGGGGGGTTTAAAGTGACTGGGTGGGCGTGGCCAACTTTTTTAAAAAAAAAACTTTTCAAAGCATTTTTTCTAATGCTTTGAAAAGCCTCTGGGGATCAGGCAACTCAGCTGGGATCGTCAGAGACTTTTCAAAGCACTTTTTTTTTAACCGCCTCTTCGGCCAAGAGGTTGCAGGGAAAAAAAAAATGCTTTGAAAAGCCTCTGACGATCCCAGTTGAGCCGCACGATCCTCAGAGGGTTTTTTTTTTTTTACTTTTAAAAGCATTTTTTCGTCGGAAGAGGTTGTAGAAAAAATGCTCTTAAAAGTAAAAAAAAAAAAAAAAGCCTCTGATGATCCTGCGGCTCAGCTGGTCATGGTGGAGGGCAGGGATTTTTGCTACTGGTTCTCCGAACCACCCGCCACAATCGCTACCGGATTGGGCGATCCGGTCTGAACCGGGAGCATTTCACCCCTGCTCTGGCAGCTAAAACAGGCTCTGTGGGGGGGGGGCACCTCGTTTTTACCCTCCATGGCCTCCTGCAGCACTCTGCTGGCTGAAAATGGGCCAAAAAATAGGCTGAAAAATGGGCTGAAAATGGGCCCTAAAATGGCCAGCAGAATGATGCAGGAAGCCATGGAGAGTGAAAATGAAGCACAAGGGGCCATGCGCAGACCCCCCCTGCCCCGTTTTGGCTGGCAGGGTGCTCCAGGAGGCATCCGTCCTGCCACCTCCTGCCACCCCCTCCCCGCCGGCCCGCAGAGGAGAACTGCAATGCTGATTCGGCCCTCGAAGAAATCCAGTTTGACACCCCTGATTTAGCCCATAAAGGTTAGGTGGTTATAATAAATTTATCATGACGATGATAATAAGATATTTATAAAATATTATCGCCATGTTAAATTTATTATAACCACCTAACTTCTATGGACTGAATGGCGTTTCTCTTTTCTTGGGTTAATCCTCCTCTGTTGTGGCCCGTCAGCAGCCTGTGCAGCTAGTAGCTGATTCCGACAGCGAGGAGGCTGGTGTGGTGCTGCGCCAGCAGCCTATGCAGCTGGCATTCGAGTCAAACAATGAGGAGGCTGGAGAAGATGTGATGCCAGAGGCGGGGATTCAGCCAGGGCCTACAGAACCTCCAGAAGCTTCCATGGGTGAAGAGGAAGAAGAGGAGGAGCCTCTTCTCGATGCACGGGCACGCAGAGCTGCCAAAAGGCAGGAGTGGCTCCTCAGGAGGAGGTCTCCTTGAGAGTAAGGCTTGGGGCTAATTGGCCACTCCCTTAGCCTATTTAAGGAAGGACAACAACTGAAGCAATTTGCAGGGAACAACTTCATTCACTCTCCTTCTTGTCTGGATCTTAGTTCTCTTATCAGTTTCCTGCAAATTGCTTCTGGGCTTTCTGCCAACCATAGTAAGATTGCGATTATTTATTCTTTAGATTCTTGTAGGCTGTTAAGAAAGTTAATTAACAGCCTTTGTTTGAAAAAGACTGATTTAATTTAGTAAACTAAGGTTTGTACAGACTTTGTGTGTGCTGCGTTCTTTGGGGTCCATAGCTGGGGCACAACATCCTCCTTTAGGGTGGACGTTTTTCTGGTTAACCAAGCTGCTCCATCTGAAAGTGATCAAATGAGGGGTCCTTTAGAAAGTTCTTTAGATCATCTTGAGGGAGCATTGGAGAGCATTTTCTTCTCCCCCCCCCTTCTCAGTAGCCACATTTTCCCCTTGTAAAGTGGGACACACCCTTTTGCCTTTTCTTTTATTTCTCCTGTTGCCGGTTGGCAAAATTACTTGAATGCATATAGTTTTTCGAGGGCTGGTTAGGAACAGCTGAATTTTCAAAAACCAATGGGAAGACGATGCTTGAGGCATCGCCATGCAAGGATTGTATCTTCAGTTGTCCATAATTTTCACAGTAGGTTTGTTGTGGTTGTGGGTTCACCCATTAGCTTTTAATCTTCTCTTCTCTTCTCTTCTCTTCTCTTCTCTTCTCTTCTCTTCTCTTCTCTTCTCTTCTCTTCTCTTCTC
>WNWU01000065.1:2594317-2606994 GCA_012654045.1 Ptyas mucosa | reverse complement strand
ATCTATCTATCTATCTATCTATCTATCTATCTATCTATCTATCTATCTATCATCTGTTTATTGATCCATCTACCTACCTACCTACCTACCTACCTACCCACCATCGATCATCTGTCTATATCATCTATCTATCTATGGAGATGGGGGAAAGTACAGCTGTTCTCCAGAATGTCAAAAAGAGCGGCGCCACTGGGGGGAAAAAAACATTACAAAGAAGCAAAGTCGCAGCCTGTCAACAAAGATTTCAGACTTTCAAAGCTTTCTATCCCAAACTTAAAATCAAAGGAGGGATACTTGGCAAATAAGTCTCAGCAGCAACCTGATATATTATCTCCCTTGACCCGCAAAACCTGAAACAGAGATCTGACATTGCAAGAGCCTCAGATCCTTTTAATCTGAGATGCCAGAAATGAAACCTAAGGACTTTGTGACCTTAGTGTCTCACTGTAAAAATTTGTGGTGGAAGTTGCCTTCATTCTTTGCATGAGACCTGTAGGATTGTGGGCGTTTTGTGGAAATCATCACCATCACAAAAAAAAACACCAACAACTAGGACCTATGTTATATATGTTAGGGCCTATTAGAGTTCTAGATCTTTCTGAACTGTTTGAATAATACTTATTTATTAATCAGATTTACTTATGACTCAGATCTGGGTGGCCTTACTGCCATTCCATTCTGGTGTGTCTTTTTTTCTGTGGGAATCATGTAGTAAAGCCGATGTAATCTGTCAAGAACATTTTTGTACAGTGAGTTCATCCTGGAAATCAGACATGACAGGTTGCAAAGCAAATACATTATACCTGCTTTTTAAATATAGAACGATGTGGCAACAGGAAGGCCCTAGCCAAATGGGAGTAGGAGAGGAGCAGGAGATACACCAGTATATCTTTTAAGAAAGCATAGTATTAAAAAAAAAGGGAAAAGACAACAAACATTCCAGCTACTGTTCGTATCTACACATTCCTGAACCGCGCTGAGTCTTCGGAGAAAGGCGGTATATAAATCGAATTAAATTAAATTAAATTAAACGCCACCAAATTGTTGCGGAAGAAGTGTCAGCTTGGGCTCAGCTTGGGCCAAAATTGTTGGAGAGCTACCTTGTACAAGTTGAGTAAGAAGCATCAGCCTCACAACTTTGCTAGAAATTCATTGTATTGTAGTTTCTCTGGTGATTTGTATCTTTCCTGGCTTCTCAGAGTCGAATTAAATCCCAAAGTGAGCTTCCAGCAGGGATCCTTGTGTCAGATTGCAAAGATTCAGGCCAGGAGTGAAATCCAGTAGGTTCTGACAGGTTCTGGAGAACCGGTAGTAGAAATTTTGAGTAGTTCAGAGAACCGGCAAATACCACCTCTGACTGGCCCCAGAGTGGGGAGGGAATGAAGATTTTGCAATATCCTTCCCCTAGAGTGGGGAGGGAAAGGGGATTTTGCAGCATCCTTACCCTGCCATGCCACGCCACACCCGCCAAGCCATGCCACACCCACCAAGCCACGCCCACAGAACCGGTAGTCAAAAAAATTGGATTTCACCACTGATTCAGGCCGTTGCGAGAGGCTTTGGGGCTGTGAAAAGTTCACAGCTGAAGTGTGATATAAGTAATATAAGCAGCTCAGCATTGATGTATTTTCAGCCACTGGCTCTTTAAATGGTCTCCTTGTGTTGAGCAGTGTCCTCTTCCATTCGGTATCAAGCTTACCCCAATTTTCATCAGGAGGAGAACCGTTTTCATTCCTGAACCCTGGTTTTTATCCCTCTGTACTCTAGGGAATCCTGAATTCTATCAGTTTATCCCAATGATCTTGTCTGGGGACACCAATTTCAGAAGACCACGATCGGTGATCTATGATTTTTGGGTCTTCTGCTAACTCATTGACGAAGAGGAGATCGGTCTTATGAGAAGAGGGAAGAACAAACTGGGTGAGATCTTGGGATTGGCAAGTTCTTTCGCTTCCTACTTGCCTACTTCTGGTCCAGGTGATGTCCCAACCCCAGCAGTTGTGGCCCACAGAAAAGTAACTCACTAATTGATTGTTTCTCAACCTTAGTAACTTTCAGTCTGGCGGGCTGCGGAATTCTGAGAGTTGGTTCATCTGTCTTAAACGTGCCAAGGTTGAGCAATCATGCACTAATTACTCAGATGTCACTCATGCCCTCGCCACTTCCCGCCTAGACTACTGCAATGCTCTGTACATGGGGCTCCCCTTGAGGAGCATCCGGATGTTCCAGCTGGCCCAGAATGCAGCCGCGCAGGTGGTTATGGGAGCGACGTGATGCTCCCATGTGATACCCCTCCTGCGCGAGCTGCACTGGCTCCCGGTGGTCTTCCGGGTGCGCTTCAAGGTCTTGGTTACCACCTTTAGAGCGCTCTATGGCTTAGGGCCAGGGTACCTACGAGACCGCCTTCTGCCACCAGTAGCCTCTCATAGACCAGTACACTCCCATAGAGAGGGACTTCTCAGGGTGCCGTCGGCCAAACGATATCGGCTAGCGGCCCCCAGGGGGAGAGCCTTCTCTGTGGGGGCACCTACCATTTGGAACGAGCTCCCCCCGGAGATACGGAGGATCCCGGATCTGTGCGCTTTCCGCCGTGCCCTTAAAACGTTCTTTTTCCAGCAGGCTGGCCTGGCCTAAACCTCTTTTAAATTGTTTTAAATTTTAAATTGGGTTTTAAAATTGGTTTTAATTTGTTTTTGGGGGCCATAATATTTAATATATTTTAAATGTTTTTAATATTTGTATTACATGTATTTTATTTTGGCTGTTCACCGCCCTGAGTCCCTCGGGAGTAGGGTGGTATATAAATTTAATAAATAATAATAATAATAATAATAATAATAATAATAATGATGATGATGATGATGATGATGGAGTTCTACTAAGATGCAATTGCTAATACCGGGTTTCCCCGAAAATAAGACCCTGTCTTATATTTTTTTGAACCCCGGAATAAGTGCTTGGCCTTATTTTCAGGGATGTCTTATTATTTTGGGGCATGTGGACAGTGATGGGATTCAGCCGGTTCGCACCACTCCGGGAGAACCAGTTAACTTTCTTAGCAGTTTGGTGAACTGGTTGTTGGAAGAAATCATTAGGGCAGAGAACCCTAATAGGTTGTTAAATTATTTGAATCCCACCACTGCGCGTAGAGCAAGTCAGAGCTCCTCTTACCGTCTTACCTGATTTCCACCTCTGTCTCCCTAACCAGAGGAAATGGCTGGGACTGGCTGCGCATGCGTTTAAATATTTCCGGGAAGGGCTTATTTTCACGGGGTGTGTGTGTGTGTGTGTTATTTTAGTGCATGCACTCAAAAGCCCGATTGGGCTTATTATCAGGGCATGTCTTATTTTAGGGGAAACAGGGTAGTTCGAAAGCAAGAAAACATACTGAGTCTCAGGAGCTCCATTTCCTGTGATTTTCTCCACTGATCTATGACTTGAAAAAAACTCCTTTGGTCAGTCCATTGCTATATTTCCAAGCAATTGAGCTCTGGATCCAGGATGACTATGCAGATCATCCAGGTCAGCAAGATCATAATTGTCCCATAGGTGCTTTTTCAAGAGGCAACTGGACTGAACTGAAAAGAAGAAGTTTCTTGGATGCAAAGCGAAACATCTTCAAAGAAAAACAAAGGAAGTCCAGTTGTCCCTTGTCTATGGAGATTCTCAGTCCTTCAGGTCGTGGTTGTCCCAAAGGTACTTTTTCAAGAGGCAACTGGACTTTCTTGTTTTTCTTCGAAGATGTTTCTCTTCCCATCCAAGAAGGTTCTTCAGCTCTTCTTCAGATATTGAGAGCTGAAGAAGCTTCTTGGATGAGGAGCAAAACGTCTTCCAAGAAAAACAAGCAAGTCTAGTTTCCTCTTGAAAAAGCACCTCCTGGATCCAGAAATTCTCCCACCTCATCGGGTCATGAAAAATTTAACAAGCTCCTGTTGTTATTGAACTTGATAAGAAGTCTTCTTTTAAAAGATTCATATTTTTTATTGGTTCAATTTTATTGGTTCGATTTATATGCCGCCCTTCTCCGGAGACTCAGGGCGGCTTACAATGCGTTAAGCAACAGCCTTCATCCTTTTCTATATACCTGCTTAGTAGGGCTTTCGGTCCCCCCAAGCGGTGTTCTTTTTTATACAAAGTCAACTTATTGCCCCCACAATCCGGGTCCTCATTTTACCTACCTCGGAAGGATGGAAGGCTGAGTCAACCTTGAGCCTGGTGAGATTCGAACTCACAGTAATTGCAGGCAGCTGGCAGCTAAGTGTTACTTAACAGCACTTTAGTCCGCTGCGCTGCCATTTTGAAATTAGAGCTGCTTAAGTTTGTATAAAGTTAACCAAGAAAGAAAGAAGAACATCATTGCTTCAAAAGCAAAGGGAGTGGTTTGGCACAAAACTCAGCAGCTGTTGATAAAAATAGGATTGCCAACATGATCGCCAACGTCCGATGACGGCCCAAGAAGAAGAGGGAAATCCTTGCTAAATGATGACTTGGAAGTCAGAAGAACAATTGTGCTAAATAACATGTAACAACTTCCCTCCCTCCCAATTTTCCCTTCCTTCCCCCCCCCCCCCTTTTCTTTCTTTTTCTTTTTTTTTTTTCTTTTTTTTTCTGAAGCCTTGTATATGATGGTTAATTAGACAACATCTAATTTGGCTTAACATTTTTGCATGTGTCAGTTTTGTGAAAGGGAGACTATAATTAGGGAATACAGATCAAGTTACTGTCAGACTTATAACCTCTCACTCTAATTTAATGTTCCTTTCCTTGGTGCGGTGTCGCAGGCAGCGTGCAGAGTGCCCCTCCTCCCTCACACTGTCTTTTACGCATGGCTAATGACCACATTGCCCAGATTACAGTGACTTGAGCATGGAATGGCTTGCACACGTTGCCAGCAGCAAATGTCTCTACAGATGGAAGACGGGCTCGGGAGGAACAGTTTTCTTTTCAGACCGAGAGGTTGACACCCTGGATCATCCTCAACACGAAGACTCGTGTCAAAACATTTGAAGTTCTGACCACCGACCAGTATTACAGATGCAACTGCAAACAGGTGTCAAGAAGTTGGCATTTCATGGAGGAGAAAGAGGAGAGAAATGCCACATCAGTTTATCAATCGGAAGGCGACACCTCAATCTCTTGATGGCCTACAGGAAGCCAGCATCTAGGATAACTAGAAGATGTTCTTGGATTATCTTAGTTTAAGGGCTTAAGATAAGCGCTTCTTTGATTGTTTTAGGTCTCCCACTGGTAGTCTCTAGGTCAGTGATGGCGAATCTTTTCAGCACTGAGTGCCGAAAAAGGAGCATGCGTGCATCTGGGCCACAACCCAGAAGAGGAGCTGCCCAAGGTGCATGCACGCGCCTGAAAATGAACTTCCGGTTCCAGCTACTGAACTTCCAGTTTCAGCTACTGAACTTCCGGTTTCAGCTACTGAACTTCCGGTTTCAGCTACTGAACTTCCGGTTTCAGCCAGCTTCTCTTCTGGGCTTCTGGCACGCATGCGCACGTGACGATCAGCTCACGCAGGAAAATGGAAGACCAGCTCTTCTAGTTTCCAGCACTGCCACATGCAAAAAGACCAGCTAATCGTCGTGCGTGTATGCGTGCCAGAAACCCGGAAGAGGAACGGGCGACGCTGTGTGTGCCAGGCAACAATGGCTCCATGTGCCACTTCGGGCATGCATGCCATAGGTTTGCCATCATGGTGCTAGGCCATGATAATATTATTATTTAATAATAATATAAATTTTAAATTTGTTTTAAATTATTGGGGCTTTAAATATTATCTACGGCCAAATTTATTTAATTGGATTTTAATGTGTTTTAAATGTAGTATTTATATGTTTTATTTATGGCTGTTCACCGCCCTGAGTCCCTCAGGAGTAGGGTGGTATATAAATCAAATAAACTAAACTAACTAACTAAACTAGGTCAGGGGTCAGCAACCCGTGGCTCCGGAGCCACATGCGGCTCTTTCATCCCTCTGCTGCGGCTCCCTGTCGCTCATAATGTGCGTCACAACCGCCAATGTGCAACACTCGCCGGCATACGAGTTATTGAGCTTTTCGACTTCCGGTAGGCCAACCATGGATAAATCCAAGAAAAGAAAAGTTTCAGAAGGAAATAGAATGTTTAATTCAACTACATATGCTAATTTTGTGGCCGCTCAGGAAATAGTCAGGCACGGGAAGAGTTTTGTGGCTCCCGGTGTTTTCTTTTCTGTGAGAAATGGGTCCAAATGGCTCTTTGAGTGTTTAAGGTTGCTGACCCCTGCTCTAGGTTCTCAGCCTTAACCTCTCTCCAAATAAAGTATCAAACGGGAGCCTTTTCAATTCCTCACTGGAAAGCAACCTCTGGAAGTTTGTATGAGTACTAAGCAGGATCTGCTCCTCTCAATTCTGTGAAAAGTTACTTGTCAGGGTCACCTACAAAGATGATGGATGTTCTACCAGTGTGTTCTTCATGTCCCATTGTATTTTTCAGTTCACTTCAGCTAAGGTAAGGTGGAAATGAATGACACAGAAGGAGACAGAAAGAAACATGGCACAAACACTATAAAAACCTTCTCACATCAGCCGTGGTTTTCCAAAAGACATTGAACGTATTGAGAGCACATGCCAGGGTGGAGTTTTGTACTCATACATTTAATGAGATATGTTTTGTATCATTGGCTGAATAATAAAAGACGAAATTGGTTTATTGTTTACCAGTACAATGAAGAAGGGTTGGATCGTTCCTTAGACATAGGTTCCGCCATAGTAGAAATAGCTGTTTGATGCCTAAATGCCAGTTATTTTGAGCAGATGAGGAATATGAAGAAATAGAATAATTTAAATGTTTCTTGTGAAAATACTTTGTGTATCAGTTGTTCTTTATCTCTTTCTGCAAGATTTGGGACTGTTAAAAGAGAGTTACCACAGTTTTAACCTATTTTTAACTTATTACACCTTCCTTTCTTCCTTCCTTCTGTTCACCTTTCTGCCTTCCTATCTTTACTTTCTCTCCTCCCTCCCTCTCGTCTTCCTTCCTTCCTTGCTTGCTTCCTTCCTTTCTTCCTTCCCTCCCTCCCTCTCTCCTTCCATTTCTCATTTTCCTTCCTTCCTTCTTTCCTCCCTCTCTCCTTCCCTCCTTCCCTCCTTCCTTCCCTCCTCTCTCTCTCCCTCCTTCCATTTCTCATTTTCCTTCCTTCCTTCCTTTCCTTAATTCATTTGAGACTTCTCCATTTTTCTTATTTTCAAAAAGAGTCTCATTGATGTATGTGGTGTGGATTATCCTACAGCATTTTAACATGCCCTTAACAACATATCATCAAATACACGAGAGAGAAAAAGAGAGAGAGAGAGAGAGTTAATAATCTCAATGTCCGCTATCTTTCTTCTAGTCCTTTCCCTCACTGTGTTTTGTTGAAAAACCACTCTTAATTTGATCCATATCCTAAGTGTGCTTTCCAGTTACAAAAATTTATGATATGTATCAAGGAGAAGTGAAATGGTGATACGAAATTGTGACTGATGTAAAACAGACACAGAAAATGAGAGGCATTATGAAACTCACTTTGAAGTTGGGTAAAGCCAGAAAGCGATATTTATTTTAAATTAAACCTGCTGTTACAGATACCTACTGGGTGCAGGGAACATTTTTTTTTAAACACACACACACACACACACACACACACACACAACTTCTTTGAATGTGGCTTTGTTACTTACTAAGAAGTTTTGCAAATGTCCTAAGAGGAGGGGGAAAAAAATAGCTGGCATTGTCAAGATTACGAGGACAAGACAAAACATGTCCATTGCAGGATTTTTCTGTCTCTTCCTAAGGCATTTCCTGGACCATTTCAGGATTGTGGGCAGTGGGTGGGAATGAAGCTTTGAAAGGCTACGCAGGTAGTCCTCGACTTACAACAGTCCATTTATTCACCTTTCAAAGTTACAACTTTGAAAAAAAAAAAAGTGACCTTCTGACAAGCCCAGTCACTGGGGAAGCCAGATTCACTTAACAACAGTTTGACTAATTTAATAACTGCAGAGATTCACTTAACAACTGTGGCAAGGAAAGTTGTAAAACGGAGCAAATTCACAAATATCTCGCTTAGCAACAGAAATTGTGGGCTCAACTGGGGTCGTAAATTGAGGATTACCTGTACTGGGGACCTCTCAAAGCTGCTTTTTCAAAAGGCAGTTGGACTTTCTTTGTTTTTTCCTTGAAGACGTTTCACTTCTCATCCAAGAAGCTTCTTCGGTTCTGATTGAATGGTGGAGAAACAGAAGGATTTCTATTCCTTTATTTTCCTCCAGTCCTTTCAGCAGCTCCAAAAAAGTTCCCCTCCCATTTGCACTCTGATTCAGGAGACCCTGAGGGCACAGATAAACCTCCAAGTGGCTTCAACCATTCTCAGAGAGAGTACTAATGACCAGATGACTGCAAGGAATATAAATCCTTCCATTCTCCACCATTCAGTCAGAACTGAAGAAGCTTCTGGGAATGAGAAGCGAAATGTCTCCAAAGAAAACAAAGTCCAGTTGGTTTTTGAAAAGAAAATCATTTTGGGAGGACAACCTTGACCTGGATCAGGGGTCGGCAACTGTAAACACTCAAAGAGCCACAAAGGTCCTAACCGGAAGCCCCCGTTCAATTCTGGAGCCCACCGGAAGTCCAGTTCCCCCACCATAGAGTCTCCTCCTAGCGTGACATCCTTTTTCCTCTACTTGTCCTAACCGAAAGCCCTCTCAATTGTCAAGATGACCAGCAACAGGGAGCCGCAGCAGAGGGATGAGAGAGCCGCATGTGGCTCCAGAGCCACGGGTTGCTGACCCCTGACCTGGATGATTGAGAGTCTCCATAGACATTTACTGGAGAACTCCTTCAGCTGCCTGCAATGCCATTGGACGGTTTGAGAGGTTTAGCCAAATTGCTGTCGATAAAATTTCATCCTAGCGTCTTCCAAAGTTCCTATTGCTGGAATAGCACATCCTTGGATGCTCTCTCCCGGAAACATCCCAAGGGCTATTAAATCAGCCACATAAACACGGCATCACCAATTAGGATGACGTTTGCCACGGTGGAAAAGCATAAAAAGCAAGCATTCTCTTCATTTGCCCAGAAAGAGGGAAATATGTTAACACTTACGCAACTGTTTTAAAACACAGCTCAAAAGTAAAGTATTAAATCCGCCTGTCGGGATCATTTATCAAAGCTTGATTTAATATTTCTCTAAGAGGCTTGGCCGGGAAAGGAGAAACTCGTTGTTTGCCAGGGTCCACACGAAATTGTCGTTCAAAATGGCCCAAAGGGACATTGTGAGTTCTCCCAATTAGGCTATTAAAATCAGTCTGGGAAGGGGGGAAAACAAATCTCCAGTCTTTTTACAAGCTGTTTAATTCTTCTTAAAAAAAAATAATAATAAAGGGTGGTGTTATCAGACATAGGATCTTCCTTCAGCCTCTAAGGAAACTAAACTAGGAAAAAGTCTGACATTTTTGCGTGCTCCCTAATAACAACCTTGCAGAATGGAGGAGAAAAATGGCAAATTTCCTCACATGTCCGCCCTCAAACTTTGGGAATAGATTTAAGGCAGGTGACCAGGGATGGGCTTCAAAATTTTTAGCAAGGGATTCTCTGTCTGGTTGCTGGGTGGGTGTGGCCATGGTGGGCGTGGCCTAGTCGGCCTCCTGCACCATGGCGGGGCGGGGGGAGTATTTTTGCCCTCCCCGGCAGTGGTGGGTTGCCCCTGGTTCGGACCAGTTCTATAGAACCGGTAGCAAAACCGGCGGGAGGCTCCGCCCACCGACCGTGATGTCACCAGAACGCTTCTGCACATGTGCAGAAGAGCGCGTGCGCAGCCCCATTGCAAACGGTAGTAAAGGTAAGTAGAACTCACCCCTGTCCTCCGGGCTCCCGAGGCTTTCCTCGAGCATCCGGGAGGGTGAAAACGGCCTCCCCAGGCTCCGGAAGCCCCAAGCCTCCGTTCGTGCCCCGCACTTACCTGCATCTAAAACAGGCCACGTGGGGACTCCTGGGAGGGGGGTGGGTGGGCGGAGCCAGCCAGGAGTGGGATTTGGGGGTTCTCCGAGCTGCACAGGTTCTCCCAAACTCCTGCGAACCCCAAGCAGCCCATCCCTGGAGTTAACCATAGTATATTCCAGTGGTGAAATCCAATTTTTTTTTACTACTGGTTCTGTGGGCGTGGCTTGGTGGGTGTGGTGTGGCTTGGTAGGCGTGGCAAGGGAAGGATACTGCAAAATCTCCATTCCCACCCCACTCCAGGGGAAGGATAGTGCAGAATCCCCATTCCCACCCCACTGGGGGCCAGCCAGAGGTGGTATTTGCCGGTTCTCTGAACTACGCAAAATTTCCACTACCGGTTCTCCAGAACCTGCTAGATTTCACTCCTGGTATATTCTCACCAGAGGGAAATCCAGAGGAAGCTTATGCCATCCTGAAGTAGGAGCCGAATCAGATGACCTTTCCATGAGTTGATTTATTTAAAGAGTTGGTCCAATTTCCATTTAAAAGTTGTGTCCCTCTTCTAACACAAAAGCTTGGGAGAGAATGTGTTCTCCATATGATCACTCCCACGGCAATCTATTTGTGAAACACACTTTCTAGGCAGTGTTCTGGACACACAATGATGATCAGTAATTCTCTAATGAGATACTTCTTTTGATAAGCCAACGCTTCAAAAAGCTGGGATCAACCTTCATTTGGAAGGAGAAATTTCCTAACTGAGAACAATTAACCAGTGGAACAGATTGCCTTTAGAAGTTGTGGGTGCTCAATCCCTGGGGATCTTTTGAGAAGATATTGGACAACCATTTGTCTGGAATAGTATAGGATCTCCTGCTTGAGCAGGGGGCTGGAGTTGAAGGCCTCCAAGGTCCCTTCCAACTCTGTTCTGTAATTCTGAGTAACCGTGATTGATGTGGATCCACAGGTCTTAGTACTTTCCATCAAAGATTGGTCATCACCAATTGATGTGTCATCAAGGAGTAGTAGAAACCTAACCCAAAAGTTTTCCTTGAGGGCCATTCTGCAAATCAACAGATTATTTTTAAAAGGTATTTTTAAAAAGGTATTTTTGGATTGGTGGTTGCATCATTTGTACGTTGCATATGTTGTGCAAACGCCAAAGATTTATGACTAAGGAAACCATTTCTGACTAAGGAAAAAACTCCCTAACATATATAATAGCTCCTAGATTGTCAGACACAATTACGAATAAATGTGCTAAAGGCTAAAAATCTGCTAAAAATGATCATATAGCAATTTAACCCATTATGAGACCATGTGCTCTTCCTATGTATGACTGATGCATCCTTAAGCAGTTACACAAAGAAGGACTGTATTAATGGAACCCAGAAACTCTTCTAAACTTTGATGCAAGAATTAATCATTCTACCTGCTCTTGCAAGCTTTAAAGGGAATCACATTCACTTATTAAGAGTATTAATGATCAAACTATTAAAATTAATTTTTGTCCTTCCTTCCTCCCTCCCTCCCTTCCCCCTTTCTTTCCCCCTTCTTTCCTTCCTTCCTTCTTCCTTCCTTCCTTCCTTCTTTCCTTCCCTTCCTCTCTCTTTCCCTTTCTTTTTCTTCCTTCCTTCCTTCTCTTCCTCTCTCTTTCCCTTTCTTTTCCTTCCTTCCTTCCTTCCTTCCTTCCTTCCTCCTCTTCCTCTCTCTTTCCCTTTCTTTCTTTTCCTTCCTTCCTTCCTTCCTTCCTTCCTCTCTCTCTCTCTTTATTCTGTTTTAAAAACACAACTGAAAAAATAATCTTTAAAGTGATAACATTTATAATGTGTATTTATAAACAAATTATAACATAGATCCCAACGTCACTGTTTTGAGTAAGCTAATTCTTACCATTACAGAAAGGGCGTCCATCCATTGTTTTCTTTGGTGATCCAGATGGAAATATAATTCAACTGGGGAAATGCCTTCACTTGACTTTGTGGCCATAGTTTACACTTCTCAAAATGGATTTTTGGAGAACAGCAAGGACTGCTGGGGACATGGTGATGATTCGTTGACGCGATTTGATTGTGGAGAAGATGGGATGTTCTGCCCTTTTTCATTTTGAGAGAAGATGGCATATCCCCAGATTTTATAGAATGGAATGGAATGGAATGGAATGGAATGGAATGGAATGGAATGGAATGGAATGGAATGGAATGGAATGGAATGGAATAGAATAGAATAGAATAGAATAGAATAGAATAGAATAGAATAGAATATTGTCACTTTGAATGTACACTAATTGGCATACATTAAAAATGAAATTTCATTGCCTACAGCTCTTAAACGTTACACTACATGAACATGACAAGATAAATAAATAAATACAAAATTATGCACACACCCATCTATATTATATGACACAGAGACACAACACAGCGTAGTTCGGGTGTATACATGTTTACGGTGAGAAAAAACAAATCTGGGAAGTTTTCCATATTTAGAAAGATCCTCTGCTAGCAGCTCATGGACCACCTTTAAAACACCCTCAAATTAGTAAGCTTCTACAAATATATATACATATTATTTATTCTTTATCAGCGAAATATAAGTGAGATAGATAGATAGATGATAGATAGATAGATGATAGATAGATAGATAGATAGATGATAGATAGATAGATAGATGATAGATAGATAGATGATAGATAGATAGATGATAGA
>WNWU01000065.1:2511057-2536006 GCA_012654045.1 Ptyas mucosa | reverse complement strand
ATCCTTCCTTCCTTTTCTCTTTCATTTTCTCTCCCCTCCCTCCCTCCCTCCCTCCCCTCCTTCCTTGTAATATTAGTGAAAAGGGCCACCCATCACGAATGATTTGCTAAGATCCGAATCTGCAACCCTTCTCTCTATCCTTCAAAAAGTCTTCCTCATGAAAAGAAACATTTGATGGGACCTGCAAAGTGGAAGATATATATATGGCATGAAATAGTGACACGGGGACCATTCCCTCTCTCTCTCCACCCCACTCGCCGCCTTTACTCCCCCGATGGGCTCTTCCATCTTTGAAAATGTAAATGAAAACTGCAGAATGGGCTTTTATCGAATCACACTCTTAATTAGGTTTGAGCAGAATGCTTTATCGTCAATGTTTTGTTGAATAATTTAATTAGGAAACAGTGCACCTGACTGCTGGAACATGCCAAATTAGGCTGCGCTTGATAGCCAGAGTATTTAAAGAACTGACGGTTGCAATTTCTCCACGTTTCCCACTTATGTGAACTCAATCTGATCAACCAAACGGTTGGGTTTAGTCAATTTATGGAGAAATTGGGGTTGCCATTGGGATGTGGTCTGCTGGCTCCAAAACCTGACTAGCCTCTTTCCATTCTTTCTCTACTGCAAGAGCCTCGGAATGTCAAAACTTTAATTGCAAGGGTAGCTATGTACCTACTGTATTTACCAAAAACTGCATGCAGATAGAAAATCTACATGTATATCTGTATCTTGGATGTAAGTTTTAAGATACAGATATTTAGAAGTAGAATTTGTGTAAAGAGGTTAAATAGGCTAGAGATACCGATACACAAAAGTCGTTATTAGTATTTTGATATGTTTGTTTTTGGTTGTTTATATTCTTTGTTTTGGGGTTTTTTTGTGAGTGTGTGTGTCTTTTTCTTGCTTTTTTGTGTGTATTGTGTTTCTTTTTGTACTGTGTATTTTAATATTTGGAAATTTAATAATTAAAAAGAAAGAAAGAAAGAAACTCTACATGTAAGGGGCGTGCATAAGAGCACCAGCGTTCCTACGGTCCCTGTCCTAATGTTCCTTTTAATTGTATTCATTTTATGTATTCAATTCATGCTTATACTTATATATATTATCTAATACGTACTCGACAAAATAAAAAATCAAATAATGAGGTCAGCGGTGAAATCTTCCCCGGTTTGCTACCGGTTCGTTGCTCGCGCATGTGCATTGTGCACAGAACACACACTGTGCCTGTGTGCCTGCGCAGTATGCACCAAAAGTGTGCTTCGTGTGGAAAAAGGGGGCTTGGGAAGGTAGTGAGGCGAAGCGGAACACCTGTGCCGCGCGATTTAGATTCATTAAAAAGCAGGATTTCCTGCTCTCTAGCGATTTTAAATCACGCGGCACAGCTGATCGTCGGAAATACCAGTTTGGAGGAACCTGTAGCTTTTCAGATGAACCGGTAGTTTTTATCACTACCAGTTCACCCGAACCGGTGCGAACTAGTAGGATTTCACCGCTGCATGAGGGGGTACATCATTGGAAACGACCCTGTGAGTTTGATCCAGCTGCGATTCAGAGGTCTTCTCTGTTGGTGGAGCCTGCTTTCTCGACCGCTATTCAGGAAGACCCCTTCCACGATTGTCCCAAAGATGCTTTCTCAAAAGGCATTTTGACTTCCTTTGTTTTTCATGGAAGACGTTTCGCTTCTCATCCAAGATGCTTCTTCAGTTCTTGGATGAGAAGCGAAACGCCTTCAAGGAAAAACCGAGAAAGTCGAAAAAAAGCATCTTTGGGACAACTGTGACCTGGAGGACCGAGACTCTCCATAGACATTTGCTTTCCATGTTGTGTTTTGGTACGTCTGTTCCTAGATCTTCTCTAGCTTCCAAAGCGGTAATAAATAAATAAATAAAAAAGAATTAATAGGAATGGGAATCTCCAAAAGAGGTAAATATATCCAGGGCACCTTACTCCTCCTAGTCACCTCGCAACAACAACCCTGTGAGATAGGTTGAGAGAGAGAGAGTGACGGGCCCAGAGGTGATATTCAGCAGGTGCTGACCAGTTCTGTGGAAATTTTGCGCAGTTCGGAGAACCGGTAAATACCTCCTCTGACTCCCATCTATTCTTTGCCTCCCGAGTCCCAGCTGATCGGGAAGAAATGGGGATTTTGCAATAACCTTCTCCTGGACTGGGGTGGGAATGGAGATTTTACAGTATCCTTCCCCTGCCACGACCACCAAGCCACACCCACAGAACCAGTAGTAAAAAAAAATTGAATCCCACCACTGGATGGGCCCATGGCTAAGGCAGGACTTGAACTCTCGATTTCCTGCTTCCTAGCCTGGTGCCTTTACCCCTTGACCAAAACTGGCTCACAAAGTTGGTTCGTCTTTAAGATGTCCCCAACTTTGCATTCTCCCTGTCCCCATTTCTGAAAGGGGTCCTTTAAGGGTCAAGAAATGTCCTTTGATGATTACTGGCACTTAAATGCAACGAGCCACCTAAGCAACGATCCCTCGTCCCATTTATTTTTCTGAGGTCAAAAGAGGAGGCGAGTTGATGGGGTTGCGTTGCTGTGTATCACTCAAAACAATACAATGCAGAGGCCACGATGGATGGCTCTCCTCACCTCTCCATCTATTACCCTTGTCAACTTGGGGGGGGGAGATTTCAGCCGTGTGGCCCCCCCTCCCCTCCTCTCCTTCCCTTCCCCTTCCGCCTTGCGAAAGGCCCATCAGCAATAATCATTGAAGTGAAGAAGACAGTTGATTTGTGAATTCAGATTATAGAAAGTGACGAGGCTTCAGTCAGCTAGGTAGATAAAGCAACTGTCATGATAAGGTGGCATATGCAATTCCCCACCACCAGCCGGCCAAAATTTATTGCACTTGGGAGGGAAATCGTCCGATTTGAAAATGCCATAAATTTGAAATTGAATATTACTGAGACACCCGGAATGTTGAGTTATGGCTTGAATATTTTTAAGGTGCGGTTTAAGGGACATCAATTCACAGCTTTAGCCACATCTTCTTCAAGGATCGTGTGTGTGTGTATGTGTGTGTGTGTTTGCGCTCATGCGTGCCTGTGTGAATGTCTGTGTCTCTTTCTATGTTATATAATCTTAAAAGAGAATCTAATAGGCTAATATTTTTCTTTTTCTTCTTCCTTCCTTCCTTCCTTCCTTCCTCCTTTTCTCTTTCTTTCTTCCTTTTTTCTTTTCCTTCTGGTTCTTTTCTTCTTTTATTTCTCTCTCTCTCTTTCTCTTTCTCTCTCCTTCCCTCCTTCCCTCCCACTTTCTTTCTTTCTTTCTTTCTTTTCTTTTCTTTTCTTTTCTTTCTGGTTCTTTCTTTCTCCCTCTCTCTCTCTCCTTCCCTCCCTCCCTCTTTCTTTCTTTCTTTCTTTCTTTCTTTCTTTCTTTCTTCTTTCTTTCTTTTCTTTTCCTTCTGGTTCTTTCTTTTTCTCTCTCTTTCTCTCTTTCTCTCTCTCTCTCCCTTCCTCCCTTCCTCTTTTCCCTCCCTCCCTCCCTTCAACCCCACCCCACTGCTGAAGTTATCTATGGGGGGGAAGACCAACTTCCATGTGAATTTTGGAAAGTTTATTACCTTGACTTGAATGACCTCATCTCCTAGAATGAAGTCATTCCCTGAGCCAGAGAAGACAAAGCTGGGGAATGAATCAAGTCCATCAAAGGCCTCCGTGTTCAGCCTTATCTCTAACCAGTGGGTTGAGCGAAGTTATAAACCTTACCGGCACTCGATTCCTGTTCTTGGTTATGCTAAGGTATTTTCAGGAAAGAGAGAGAGAGAGAGAGAGAGAGAGAGAGAGAGAGAGAGAGAGAGACAGAAAGAAGGTATGGAATTCTATCCCTAAAATAAGCCAAAAAGCCCCCCAAATATTGAATAAATGCATCTTGATGTAAAATATTGACTTGGGAGCTACATGACTTCAAATCAAAGTTATGTTGGGAGAAACTGTGGCATAGAAGGGAGACAGACAAGAATGGTGTGTGTAGGGGGGTACCCAACCAATCCTGCCAGATTAAAACACACACACACACACACACACACACACAAAGCCGACAGCGTAATTGGCCGCCCTGCCTTCTCATCCCCGGCCAAAAAAATCTCAGGACTCATAAACATTCTAATTAGGCGGCCAATTAAAATGAGAAAAGGCAGCTTTCTTGAATGAACCGGGACTCTCGGTGGCTGCTCTGCTTTTCTACTTGTCAGCCCGTGAAAGATTTTATTGCCTCTCCAAACTGAAGGAGGCAAAAGAATGAAGCCGATCCGGAGGGATGCTTGAAAAGGACAGTGGCTCACTCCGAGAAGTTGAGAGGCGATGCTAGGAAACAAGGAGAAGCTTTGTTAGGCGAAGAGGTGGGCATTAAACACAGCACAGACATGTCCATCGTAGAAGGAAGCGTGGACTTGTGCGTTTGTCTCCTTTTTCTCATTTAATCACAACAAGAAGGCCAACTTCTTGGCCCCGACTTTAACAGATTAACAGAGTTGGAAGGGACCTTGTAAGTCATCTAGTCCAACCCCCCTCCCCAATCCAAGCAGGAGACCCTACACCATTTTTGACAAATAGCAGTCCAGTCTCTCTTTTTTTATATATATATAAAGTTTTTTATTAATAATTCAAATTTAAAAACCAATGGACATGGCTTGACATCTCCATTTCTAACATTTCCGTCTAATTCAAATTAATAAAGTGACTTCGAGTTGGCCGTGCCCACCTAGGTTTTGTGGCTTCCGGTGTTTTCTTTTCTGTGGGAAACGGGTCCAAATGGCTCTTTGAGTATTTAAGGTTGCAGACCCCTGACCCAGTCTGACAGATTTGGGCCTAGCAAGCTGTTGAGAATAAATAACCTACTTCCGCCTCAAGAATGAAGATGCTACTTGTAGGAATAATATTACTTGCAGTTTACAACTGCAAGTTTCCAGTGATCACTGCTGGTTTTCAAACGAGCTTTCTTGCCACTCCGTGCGTTTCATTTCTCTTTCTACTCCTGCCACCAAAGGTGCCAGTCTGTAGCGCATCTGACAAAGTTTGGCTGCAGTTCATGAAAACCTATCCTATAATCAACCTGATGGCCCTTAAGGCTGCTTACCTGTTGTGATATGAGGGAAGGAGCAGGAAAAAGTTGGCTTGGTATAGACGTGTGCATTGTAATCAAATTCTGGTAGAGGAGTAAATGCAAACTAAATTAGATTAGATTTTACTAAGTGCTATTCTGGATCTAGGTCATATCTCAGGTTGTTGGGACAAGGAGGGAGAGAGGGAGGGAGGGAGAGAGAGAGGGAGGGAGAAAGAGAGGGAGGGAGAAAGAGAGGAAGGGAGAGGGATGTGCGGAGGGAGGGAGAGGGGGAGAGAGAGAGGGAGGGAGAGAGATGATACTGCCCCATATTTGAAAAGGCAGCGTGCAGCAATTACCTGGATCTATATGCATAATTTTATTTGTGAAAGGTATTGAGAGGTTATATTGTTACATTGTCAAAGAAAAAGCTGACCATGAAGATGTGTGATTTAGTCTCCCCTAACATTGACTGATCTTGAAATAAGAAAAATAGAAGAGTCAGATCTGATTTAGAATTTGGACGAAAGATCCCAGGGTTTATAAGTTAGATCGATCGATCTATCTATCTATCTATCTATCTATCTATCTATCTATCTATCTATCTATCTATCTATCATCTATCCATCCACCCACCCACCCACCCACCTACCTACCTATCTATCTATTCTATCCTCTCTCTCTCTCTCTCTCTTTCTCTCTCTCTCTCTCTCTCTTAATCGTTTAACAGATTAACAGAGTTGGAAGGGACTTATAGGTCATCTAATCCAACCCCCCACTCAAGCAGGAGACCCTCCACCATTTCTGACAAATGGCAGTCCAATCTCTTCTTGAAAGTCTCAAGTGATGAAGCTCCCACAACTTCTGAAGGCAACGTCTGTTCCATGGGTTGATTGTTCTCACTGTCAGAAAGTTCCTCCTCATTTCTAGGTTGAATCTCTCCTTGGTCAGTTTCCATCCATTATTCCTTGTCTGGCCTTCGGATGCCTTGGAAAATAGCTTGACCCCCTCCTCTCTGTGGCAGCCCCTCAAATATTGGAAGATGGCTATCATGTCTCTCCTGGTCCTTCTCTTCACTAGAGTAGCCATGCCCAGTTCCTGCAACCGTTCATCGTATGTTTTATCCTTCAGTCCCCTCATCATCCTGGTTGCTCTCCTCTGCACTCTTTCTAGAGTCTCAACATCTTTTTTATAGTGGGGTGACCAAAACTGGATGCAGTACTCTAGGTGTGGGCTTACTAGGGCTTTATAGAGTGGTATTAGTACCTCCCTTGATCTTGATTGTATCCCTCTGTTAATGCAATTTAGGATTGCATTGGCTTTTTTAGTTGCCGCTGCACACTGCTGGCTCATATTTAGCTGGTTGTCCACTAAGAGTCCAAGATCCCTCTCACAGTCACTGCTATTAAGCCTGATTTCCCCCAGTTTATATGTGTGCTTTTGGTTTTTCTCGCCTAAGTGTAAGACTTTACTTTTCTCCACATTGAATTTCATTTTCTTAGATAGGGCCCAGTGTTCAAGTCTGTCAAGATCCATCTGGATCTTGAGCCTATCTTCTAGAATGTTAGCTATTCCTGCCAGCTTAGTATCATCTGCAAATTTGGTGAGTTTCTCTCTCCATCATCCATATCAAAGCATTCTTTGATACATGGGCATATCCCTGGCGTTCTCGGGAATCCACTTTAACTAAAGTTCAATTTTTAGCTTTCAGATTTGACTCTAAACATTGTAACCCCCTCTGAATGAAGAATGCCCCCCCTCCTCTACATTTTCTGTGCAACATCTGGTAAGGTCACTAATCTGCCCGGCATGTTTTAAAGCTGAACTCTGTAAGGCATGCTAAAATAAAACCTTATGAAGGATAACATTTATTACCTGCTCGGATGGCTTTAGGAGTTTTCTAAACTTCCCGAGGTTCGCATTTTATTGTAGTAGATCACCTCCTTGGATCTGGGTTCATTCTCACTCTCTTTGGGCTCTCAGAGTCAAAGATAACAGGAAATGTGTTCTCTCGATTCTCTCTTTGTAGACACATGGCTCTCATTTAGCCCATTAGGAAGAACACTGTGTAGGAAAGTGCTTCCCATTAATATCAGAGAACACAACATGGTTATAGTACTTGATAGCTAATTGCATCCATGTTTAATGTTTGATGGTGGGGGAGAAAAGAGCTAATAATGGAAGCTAATTCTCATGCTTTAATAGTGGAAAAGAGCAAGGAACTTCCTTTGTCTTCCCTGCATTTGCCTCGACAGCCACAAACCTGGGGTTTAATTATTATTATATCCAGTGGCGAAATGTAAAATTCGTTACTACCGGTTCTGTGGGCGTGGCTTGGTGGTGGTGGGGTAATGTGACCAGGTGGGCGTGGCCAATTTTTTTTTACTTTTAAAAGCATTTTTTGGCCCGAAGAGGTTGTAGAAAAAATGCTTTTAAAAGCCTCTGACAATCCCAGCTGAGCCACGCGATCATCAGAGGCTTTTTTTTTTTACTGTTAAAAGCATTGTTTCGGTCGAATAAAAAAAATGCTTTTAAAAGTAAAAAAAAAAGCCTCCGATGATCACGCAGCTTAGCTGGGCATGGGGAGGGGGCAGGGATTTTTGCTACCGGCTCTCCGAACCATCCGCCACCATCGCTTCCGGATCGGGCGATCCGGTCCGAACCAGGAGCACTTCACCCCTGATTATATCCCTGTCTTAACCCTCAACTTTTACTGCAGAGACAACAGGACCAAAGGATGACATCACACAAACCAGCTGCCGCTTGAGTGCCAGCACTGGAGAAAGCACTTAAAATAATTAGGAAATCTTTAAAGAAGTATTTGTGAAGTGTAGGCTTACATATTGCTTTTTCTATTATCCTTTTTTTTAAAAAATAAAAAATAAATCAATTTTGGGGATTAAATCTGAAAAGAGGGGTTTGGAATAATGAGTCACTGACAGATTTCCCCCCCCCCCCCTACTTTTTCCTGCTGCCTGGCATGTAAAAATGCTGTTAGGATATTTTAGATGGGGTGGGGGAGGGGGGCGAAGGGTGTTTGTTAGGTGTTGTTTTGCTTTGCTTTGGTTGAAAGGCTTCACAACTTGGCAGGGAAAGTGCAGGTGTGGGCAGAGAGGCATGTAGAACTGTGGATTCACAGCTCGTGCGCCGAGCTTCGACAGTTGAGTGACATTGGATATTTTCTAGGAGGAAAAGAGGGTCCAGATATGGGAATGTATTTGTGTGTGTGTGTGTGTGTAGAGGACAGTGGCCCATGGGTGAGGGAAACTGACCGGTTAGGAAGCTGCTGCCCAAACAAGATCCAGCTCAAAACAGAGAATCTAGATTTAAGATCTATGCAGGAAACGGTAAAGGACTCCTGTAGTCGTGATATTCTCCAAGATAGAGAGATGATGGTGGGTGGCAGGGATGGGTTCTAAATTTTTTTTACTACTGGTTCTGTAGGCGTGGCTTATTTTGGGGGCGTGGCTTGATGGTCATGTGACAATTCTTTATGATTTAGCAGAAGTACTGGTCTACCAGGCTTTTAACTGCTTGCAGAGCTGTACCGGTCTACTCATTCGTTTATGGAGGCACCGGTCTACCCATTTGTTTTTTGAGCGCACTGGTCTACCACCACACTGCCTTTTAACACTGATCAGCTGTAGGGCGGCCCTTTGAAGCCCCGCGGCAAGAGTTTAAACAGTTTTTTTTTCCTTCTAGCCTATCAACTGGTAGTACCGGTAGTAAAAAAAATTGAATTGTTATTAACATCAGCTGCCTGCAATTACTGCAAGTTCAAATCTCACCAGGCTCAAGGTTGACTCAGCCTTCCATCCTTTCAAAGGTAGGTAAAATGAGGATCCCGATTGTGGGGACAATAAGCTGACTTTGTATAAATATATACAAGAGTGTGAAGATTATTGCTTAACGCATCGTAAGCCGCCCTGAGTCTCCGGAGAAGGGTGGCATATAAATCAAAATCCAAAAAATCAAATCAATCCCAGCACTGGAAAGCACCTGGCTCATTGGAAGAGTGTGCGATTTGCAGGTTGTCCTACAGCCATCTCGTATAAAACCAGAAGCAACACTGGCAGCCAAAATCACAAGACTACGTCCGGTTTTACTCTGGCCAGGTCATGTGAGCAAATTCATTGGAGAAGTCAGCGATGCTAGGAAGGGTGCAGATGGGGCAAGCAAAGATCTCACTAGCTTGATACCATCCAAGCTGCTACAAAGGTGAACGCCCAACAGGTGAAAGAAGCTATGCTTTGACAGGATAAGCATGGAGAGCACTTGCCTGCTAAAGTCACCAAGAATCAGGCATGACTGAAGGGTTATAACTGGTACTACGTAGCCATCTTTCACAGGAAACTCAGAACAACAGCCATGGAAATTGGCCAGCCGGCTGGAAAATGAGTGTTAACAATCTTATTAGTGCCAAGAAGGACAAATATGATCAGGAAAGTGAATGACAGGGCAGCTACGACAAAAGGACCAGCCTGGTTAGCCTTCTCTCCTTTATTTATTTATTTATTCATTCATTCATTCATTCATTCATTTATTGGTTCGATTTATATACCGCCCTTCTCTGGAGACTCAGAGCGGCTTACAATGCGTTAAGCAATAGCCTTCATACTTTTTGTATATACCTGCTTAGTAGGGTTTTCGGCCCCCCCAAGCGGTGTTCTTTTTTATACAAAGCCATCTTATTGCCCCCACAATCCGGGTCCTCATTTTACCTCCCTCGGAAGGATGGAAGGCTGAGTCAACCTTGAGCCTGGTGAGATTTGAACTTGTAGTAACTGCAGGCAGCTGGCAGCTAAGTACTACTTAACAGCACTTAGTCCGCTGCTCCACCAAGGCTCCTTTCAGGTAGTTTGAAGTCCTCTGAATCTTTCTTCTTAACCTCATCAGTAACCAGAATGGAAATAATAGAGTTGGAAGGGACCTTGGAGGTCTTCTAGTCCAACCCCCTGCTCAGGCAGGAAACCCTCTATCAGTGCAGACCGATGGTTGTCCAATCGATATAGACCAGAATACAATTTGCATTATTCAGAATTACAGAGTAGGAAGGGACTTTAGAGGTCATCTACTCCAACCCTCTGCTCAGGCAGGAAACCCTAGACCATTTCAGACAAATCCAATCTCTTCTTAAAAACTTCCAGTATTGGAGCATTTTCACAACTGCTGGGGGCAAGTCGTTCCACTGATTAATTGTTCTAATTAATATTATCAGAGGAGATGATGACTGGTTTTTATTTAACAGGTGTCCTCCAAAGATTATAGACTGTGCTTTGTTTTCAAGTCCATACTCCATCCATCCTTTCTTAATCTTTCTCAGAGCATTTTTTTTTAATTCGGGGACGGGGGGGGGGGAATTGGATAGGTTATCTCTCAACCGTAGAGCCCCGAGTCCTGTTTTATTGGACAGTGGAGTCAACGAGACCACAAGGATCAGTTTAATGCAGTCAGTGGCCTCCATGCTTTGATTATCTCCCGCATTCAGTTGATTCCTTCGAATTCTTCCTCTTCTGCCCACCTTTCTCTTCCTGTTGTTCACAGACCTATGATTTCATTGATGTGATTTACCTTGCAACTCTCCTATTAATGCTCTGATCAATCACCGCTGACAATATGCCGGTCTTTGTATAAGGAGCTGTAGGACAAATGTTTCCGCGCACGAGGAGAAAATTGTTAGCATTTGAATAGCAGACGCTACAGAGAAGGATTAATAGCCTACTTTGATGGATTAGAATGTAGGGAAATTGCTCGATATTAATATGAAAATGTTTGTGAATTGGCCGCATGGTGCCGTCAATGGAGAATGAAGGCTGGTGATTACGCCGCCAAGGTCTTATCGGCGTACACACTTGACTCTCTCACCAAAGACTTTCGCACAAAAGGCTAAGGAGAGCTCTTGAAAATAGCTGAAAGGCAGCTGTAATAATAACCCAGCTATTCAGCCACCGGTGTCACGGTGCCCTTTCTAGTCATATTGTACATCTTTATATATTAACTTCTCTGAATATGGATTCGTAATAAAAGAATGCAGGCATAAAAGGGGTCGGGAAGCAGTTCCATGGGCTCCTCTCCATCGAGTACCTTTGGAGAATGAAGCCAGCTGAGATGGAAGGCATATTTTCAGCAAGGATCTCGGCCCGCCAGCTGTTGTGGCCCGTCCGCGGCCTGTGCAGCTAGTAGCTGATTCTGACAGCGAGGAGGCTGGTGCCTGTGCAGCTGGCACTCGAGTCGGACAATGAGGAGGCTGGAGAAGATGTGGTGCCAGAGGCGGGGATTCAGCCAGGGCCTTCAGAACCTCCAGAAGCTCCCTTAAGTGAAGAGGACAAAGAGGAGGAGCCTCTTCTCGATGCATGGGTGCGCAGAGTTGCCAAAAGGCAGGAGTGGCTCCTCAGGAGGAGGTTTCCTTGAGAGTAAGGCTTGGGACTAATTGGCCACTCCCTTAGCCTATTTAAGGAAGGATGACGACTGAGGCAATATGCAGGGAACAACTTCGTTCCCTCTCCTTCGCGTCTTGATCTTAGTTCTCTGCAAATTGCTTCTGGGCTCATCTCTCGGGCATCGAATTCTCACTCAAGGTACAAATGACCAGGCTCAATTGATCATACTTTGGACACAGTGCAAAGACCATATCTTGATAAGTCCATAATGATGAGGAAGGTGAAACGAACGAGAAGAGGATGACCATCAACACGATGGATGGTCTCCATTGCAGTAGACATGTGATGCACTTTTGGGAGACCATGATGGGGACTGATTGTCTGGAGACCATCTATCTACGTGATGACCTTGAATCAACCCTAAGTCAATGGCATATAATCAACCAATCTCTCAATCAATCAATCAATCAATCAATCAGGGCTATTCTATCTCAGGAGTTGGCAACAGCTTACCAAACCTGTTAAGGAAAGTTGGTAAACTGCTAAGGAGGGTCAAACTGAGTTAATACTTCATTGGGGATGTTACTTGGGACTCTGACAACTTGAATATAACATCATCAGAAAATTCCAGGGTGGTTACAGGAGCCATTTTTGTAACGTTGCCAAGAAACTATATGACCTGGCCATGTCAGAGTCTCTTAGACCACATGGGTGGTGTAGAAATTTAATAAATAAATAAAATGTAATCATCAGAATTAATAGTCAGTTAGAATAAATTAATCAAGGGCTTGCCTTCAGAAGTTGTGGGTGCTCCATCACTGGAGGCTTTCATCCCTCTCCCATCCATCGCTCAGCTCTTTTAGGCATGGTTTTAGCACAGGTTGTAATAATATTTTAATGTTGGTTCATTTTAATCATTATTTTTCACCTGTTTGTATCATTTGTAAGCCACCCAGAGTCACCCAGGAGGGGAAATAGGCAGCAATGAAATTTAATAAATAAACAAATAAGAAATCGATTATGGGACATCGTTTCCTTTATAGGTTTTTTTTAAAAAATAAACTTGCATGGCAGGAGTGAAATTCAGCAGGTTCTGGAGAACCAGTAGTGGAAATTTTGAACAGCTCGGAGAACTGGCAAATACCACCTCTGGCTGGCCCCAGAGTGGGGTGGGAATGGAGATGTTGCAGTATCCTTCCCCTGGAGTGGAGTGGGAATGGAGATTTTGCAGTATCCTTCCCCCAGGAGTGGGGAGGGAATGGGGATTTTGCCGTATCCTTCCCCTGCCACGTCCACCAAACCACGCCCACAGAACCGGTAGTAAAAAAAAATTTAGATTTCACCACTGCTACACGGGATCTAGCTACCCCTCAGATGATTGCAACGATAATGTATGCTGTAGTACGGTGCAGAAATTAGAAGACTACCAGAGAATGGAAGAGTTGGGTAGAGAAACTTAAGTTTGGAGGCAAAAAGAAAGAAAGAAAGAAAGAAAGAAAGAAAGAAAGAAAGAAAGAAAGAAAGAAAGAAAGAAAGAAAGAAAGAAAAAAAAAGAAAAAAATCTCTCCAACCTTGAAAGAAAATTCAATCTTGAGATATGTTTCCTCCTTGGAAGAGTAGATTAACGTTGTGTAAATACACCTTTTTTATTTGTTTCTTGTATATAATTCAGATAATGATTTTATTTTCTAGCAGGCAGATAATTATTTACTTATGACATAGCAGCCACCTCGAGAGCAAAGAGTGTCATTTTTAAGGTATTCCGTGCTGTTCGGTCAAGCAAAGAATTCTTATCAAATATTTTAATGAGAAAGAATGGATGACAGTTTAGATTAAAAGTCAAGGTGACCTTTAACTAGGAATGACTGTGTTCTCATATCGCTTCCTTTTTTTTTTCCTTTTTTTTTTAAGACCTTGTCATCTCTCTCTCTTGAAAAGTCCCTGTGTAGGAAGGGGTCTCTTTGGTATGTACGTATTCAACAATTAAGTCCATATATGCACACTATGTATGTATATATATATATATATATATATATATATATATATATATATATATATAAATTCACACCCACTAACATTGCTTTAGTTTATATTTATTTGTTCATTTAGATTTCTCCCTTTCTCTTTTTGATTTCAATCACTTCAAGCGTCCTTAACTATCGGAGACCCAGATTGACAGAGTAGAAATTCAATAAATGAAAAATAAACTAGCCATCATAGTCGTCATTAAAAAGGTCTCTTCAACTGTTTTCTTGCAAGCAAGCTTTGCGTAATGAGCTTTATATTTAAATCTCATCTGTATTTAGATTTTATTGGAGTCCTCTTCCCAGTGCAACGTTTCCTTATTCCGAAGTCTCCTCCTATTTCCATAAGATAACATCTCTTTTAGGAGAACACCCATAAACTCCCAATTTGGCCTCGTGCCCGTTACAAACAATAGCCAAACGTCAAAGAAAGATGCAAAGATAACAGTTGTTTTCCTTTCCTGCGTCCAGATGATTACCAGTTCTCAGCCCCTGCGAAATTTTACATCACCAGCTTCTGACACTGCAGAAGAAAGGCTAAAGCAGAAATTACTTTGCAGATTTTTAATGCAAGTGGCTTGACGTAACCCCTTCCCTGCCCTCAAATAGAATTGTGTCCACTTAAGTCACTTTTAACAATGAAGAAATGTAATGCTTTCCCCCCCCTATCCATGTTCACAGGCTATTTTAGGCATTCATAATGTGTGTGTGTTTCTTATAAGAAAATAATTTTGAAAATAATTTTATAGAGATAGAAGATAGGTAGGTAGGTAGGTAGGTAGGTAGGTAGGTAGGTAGGTAGGTAAGTAGGTAGATGATCGATCGATAGATAATAATGATGATGATAGAGATAAATTAGATATAGATAGATAGATAGATAGATAGATAGATAGATAGATAGATAATGATGATGATGATGGATAGACAGATATATAATATATGTATGTATGTATGTATGTGTGTATGTATGTGTGTATATATATATATATATATATATATATATATATATATGGAGCAAGTTTTGGTGTATTCGGGTCTTTTCCCGTGTAAAAGACACCCAAACTTGCATACATCTACCCGTGAAAATCTACGAAAACATATATATAGAGAGGGGGGGGAGATGATAGATATAGATTAGAGAGAGAGAGAGAGAGAGAGAGAGAGAGAGAGAGAGAGACAGAGACAGAGACAGAGACAGAGACAGAGACAGAGACAGAGAGACAGATAGATAATGATGATGATAGATAGACAAAGGTAGAGAGAGAGAGAGAGAGAGACAAAGAGGGAGACAAGAGATAGAGAGAGAGAGAGAGAGATAATAATAATGATGATGATAGATAGACAGAGAGAGACAGAGATAGATAGATAGATAGATAGATAGATAGATAGATAGATAGATAGATGATGGATGGATAGATAGATAGATAGATAGATAGATAGATAGATAGATAGATGATAGAGTGATAACCAAACTGTCAGTTGTCAGCAATTTTCACTGCTGGAAGGGAATGGGGTTTGCAGAGAGAAGGAGGAGGAGGAGGAGGAGGAGGAGGAGGAGGAGGAGGAGGTGGAGGGAGGGAGGGAGGGAGGGAGGGAGGAGAACTGTGGGATCCTTGGTTGCTCTCTGAACTTGGTTTTTTCTTGCAGACATTTCATTACCCAGCTAAGTAACATCATCAGTGATAACTGTAATGAAACGTCTGCAAAACCCCCCCCCCAAAAAACAACCAAGCTCAGAGAGCACCAAGAATCCCACAGAGCTACTATACATTCTTCCCAGACTCATTGGGATGTAGCTCAGTAGCAGATCTGCCAGCTGCGGGGGGAGGAAGGGGCAGAAAGGCAAATAGAAAACTTCAGACATGGTTTTCTGAAACCCTAGCAAGTTATGGCTACCCACTGTTCTGTTAGCTCTTCCTGAACAGAAACAGCTGTTATTAAACCTGACAAATACGAACAACAAAAGACCTCAACAATATAAGACTCCATTGATCCGGAAGCCCATCTCTCGTTTCTTTTCTTCTGGGTTTCCCGGATCGGGAACCGAAGTGTCAAAATCAGAGGTTTTGACGCAAACACATTCTAGCCATTTTTCTCCTTGCTTCGGGTTTGCTGGAGAAATTAGGATTGAGTAGTCGAGCAAAGGAACTTTTTAGGCTGAGCAAAGGAAACGAAGTCCAGGAAGGTCAAGAGAAATTGGGAACTGGATCGCTTTTTGCTCCCTGGGTGATATTCCATCGTTGTTGTTTTTTTTTCCCACCTTGATCCGGTGAAGTAGAGGTTCATTTGCTCAATTTAGGATGTCAGCGGTGAGTTTTGCTAAAACCTAGCTGGGCTTTTAAATGAGGGCAGCTGTTGAAAAGGAGGTAGGCCGTGTCCTTTATCTTAGCCACAGGAAACCCAAGAGCTCCTGGCATCCATAGACACCCCCCCCCATTTCAGATTTCATTTCGTTTTATGAAAATGATCTTTGGATTTGACTCAAAACTGTACATTAGGAATGTTTGCCTTTAAAAAAAAAAACCCTGCCCACTTTGATGGTATAATATATCCTGTTGCGCTTTTTGGGAATTTTTCTAAACTAAGCGCTAAAGAAAATGGACATGAAAGGAAACCAAATCGCTTTGTTAAAAGATGGGAAGGAACCAGAGCATCATTTTCCTTCTTCAAATTATTCCCTCTCGAACCCCAAATAACGCTTGGATCTTCAGCATTCTCTCCGTCTCCCTACTGGAGTTCCTTGAAATTAACTGTACAAGAAACTTCTCAGTCCCTTCTCTATGGAGATTCTCAGTCATCGAGGTCATAGTTCAAAGAGCCTTGGTGGCGCAGCAGACTAAAGTGCTGTTAAGTAGCACCAGCTGCCTGCAATTACTGCAAGTTCGAATCTCACCAAGGCTCAAGGTTGACTCAGCCTTCCATCCTTTCGAGGTGGGTAAAATGAGGACCTGGATTGTGGGGGCAATAAGCTGACTTTGTATATTAAAAAAAAGGACACCGCTTGGGGGGGGCGAAAACTCTACTAAGCAGGTATATACAAAAAATATGAAGGCTATTGCTTAACGCATTGTAAGCCGCCCTGAGTCTCCGGAGAAGGGCGGCATATAAATCGAACCAATAAATAAATCAATAAATAATAGATAAATAGTTGCCCCAAAGATGGGTTTTCTTTTCTTTTTTTCTTTCTTCTTCTTCTCATAAACATATCTTAAATGTACAGTTTCTTATCTAACATACATCTTTTCTTTTAACTTTCATACTAATACAATCTTCATCCTAAGCAATTTAAGTATATTCGGGGTTGCTCTTCTGCCATTTCATCTCCCTTGTTTTACAACAATCCTTCTCCTCCCTCTCCTCTCTTTCCTTTCCTTCCCTTCTTCCCTCTACGCTTCTACTTTCTTCTTTCCTCCTCTCCTCCTCTCCTTCCCCTTCCTTTCCTCCACACGTCCTTTCTTCTTCTAACCTTCTCTCCTACTCTTGTTTCCCCTCGAACCAACCATCAACCAAGACATGGTGCCATTTGGATCCCAGGTTGTGTAATATTTGTGGCATGTTCTACGGGCACATCTCTCTCCCTTGAGTGGGCATGCTGGATGCCACTCTGCCAATGGCAGTGAGTAGGATCCAGACTAGAATTAAACTTGATGACGCGGTGGCTCAGTGGCTAAGTCACTGAGCTTGTCAATCGAAAGGTTGGCAGTTCAGCAATTCGAATCCCTAGCGCCGCGTAACGGGGTGAGCTCCCATGACTCGTCCCAGCTTCTGCCAACCTAGCAGTTCAAAAGCAGGTAAAAAATGCAGGTAGAAAAATAGGGACCACCTTTGGTGGGAAGGTAACAGCGTTCCGTGCGCCTTTGGCGTTGAGTCATGCCGGCCACATGACCACGGAAATGTCTTCGGACAGCACTGGATCTTCGGCTTTGAAACAGAGATGAGCACCGCCCCCTACAGTCAGGAACGACTGGCACATATGTGCGAGGGGAACCTTTACCTTTACCATTTACCTATTTCACGTGAACTTAAAAGAACGTTCTTCATCTATCTAATCATTTTCCCTTGCATTCTTTAAAATAAAACTAGAGTGTAGAAACTTCTTTGGTAGTCCACTGAGGTTCATGTTGAGAAATATTTGGGATTTCCTGGAGTCAAAGGTGGCACACCTCTGATTTTTACACTCTTCTCTTTCTTTTGAAATACAATTCTTTGGGATCAAAGGGGGAAAAAATGCTTTCGCCTTGACTTCCTACTCCCTGCTGCACCTAGACTTTAATCCCCATAATATGAATGAGTGCCTTTGGATAGTTAAGAAAATAAAGAATACAACTGACAAAGTAAAGAGCAGGGCAGCCTGTGTGAAGGATATTTCCAAACAGCTGCTACATCTTTTATGTCAATAATCCTTGTATTAAATCGTTGTTAAGTGCTCCCTGACATGCTAGATCCTAATAGTCCGGGCTAAACCTATCATGAAAATCTCTGTCAACAGCTTGTCTTGTAAGGGTGAAGAAAACAGATGTTTTGGATCACGCTGGAGAGCAAGAGATGAAAATTTATAAGACTGAAGGACAAATAGCAATAGCACTTAGACTTATATACCGCTTCACAGTGCTTTACAGCTCTATCTAAGTGGTTTACAGAGTCAGCCTCTTGCCCCCAACAATCTGGATCCTCATTTTACCCAGCTCGGAAGGATGGAAGCCTAAATCAACCTTGAGCCGGTTAAGATTGAACTGCTGGCAGTTGGCAGAATTAGCCCGCAATACTGCATTCTAACCACTGCACCACCACACAGCTCTCATATGTCTGGGGTAGCATTTTAGATCTGTCAGAACTTTTCATGTAAACCAAGTGGATAATCCAGAAAAACAGATCCAGAGGCTCCTACATGATCTTGTTGTTTTGTTCACAGTGACAAAATCACCCTCACAAGTTCCTCCCCCCTTGGGAAAGCTCATAGAAAAGGTGGGGCTGGCATCACAACACCACAATGTCACTCTGATCCGTGCCATATCTTCTTGCCCCTGGGTAGACCTCTTAGGCCCATCGCCGTCTCTAAGTTGCAGACTTAAAGTGTCTGAGGATGACAACTTCCATATGTTGTGTGATCTGTATTCTGCCACCCACCAGTGAGAAGATTAGGTTTTAAATTAACGGAGAAGGTAGGGTGACCTCAGGAAAGATGCCACTAATTTGCCCTCCAGTTTTATCTCATTTATCCATTCATCCATCCCTGCAGAAGCACTTCTAAAGTCAAAGTCAACAGAAAACTATTTCAAACATCATCTCCTGGGATGTTTCTTCTGCAGAAATTCTATTTATTTCCCTGGATTTCTGCATAAATATCCCCTAATCCAGTGGGGCCGAACCTTTTACTCGCTGAGTCCCGAACAGGTTTCTGCTTTCCGTGCGCATGTGCCATCCTTGCTAACGCGCGGCTCCTCTCCATGCGTTGTGTGCACAACTGCATCGTCTGCACATATGCACAGCTTTTGCACACTCTCCCACCGTGCATTGCATGCACAATCGCACCCTCTGTGGTTTTCAGGCATGCAAGGCACATGCGCAAATGCTGTCTGCACATGCGCACAATGCTCACCAGTAGTCTCATGTGAATGCACAAATGCATGCTCGTGCACAAATACGCACGCATGCGCAGGAGAGCTCTGAAGACCAGTTGAGTTCCCTGAATTGCGCGCATGTGCACAGGAGACCCAAACACCACCTGGGGTGCGTAAGCATGCGCAGCTGCAGGTGAGTTGGCTGACAGTTCGTGTGCCCAGAAAAATGGCTCTGCGTGCCACTTCCAGCACATGTGCCATAGGTTCACCATCACAGCCCTAATCTGTTGAGGCCTCTCTTCTTTTTTTTGAGCTCATTCACAAGCAACTTGGAAAACACCAAGCTGTCAAAAATATTAAGCTACCAAATAACAGGAGTTAACATTGTTGATGTTACGATCGCTTCCCTCATCCTCGTTTCCTTCTCCCAGGACGTCTGAAGAGTTACAGCAGCTCAAGCCCAACTTCAGAGCTGCGTTCTTCCCCGCTTGTGCAAATTAGGCTTCCCACAACTCTTCATTTTCCTCGCCGTTTGGGGTCCTGACGGTTTGCCATTTACATTTCAACTTGGTCAGGCAAACAAGCATCCTTCAGAGTTTCTCATGGGGGCAACATTGGTTAATTATGGACCTGGAGCTGCTCCTTCCAAACAAGGAGGGGCTATCAAAAAGTAAGAACCCTACTCCAGAGATTTTATCTATTGATTGATTGATTTAATCCCCAGATGTCAACATGGAGTGTTTTGTTGCAAGGAGAAAAAACTTAAAAAAATAAAATAAAATACAGAGTTAACCAAATAGTTACAGATGGCTTGTTGCTCTCTGCCTTTTCCCGGGGTTATTGTCCACGATCTGTTTTGCTGGGAAGCATTTGCATTCCTGCACAAAAGTGCTCTGCGGGAGACCCGGGCAGGCCTTGTTCCCCCATTTTCCGAAGGCCTCGCCATCGAGAGAGTCCATTTCTCCTCAGGAACCGACACAAAATCTGTGGCTTGAACACAATGCGCAGCCTGGAGAGAGAGAGAGAGAGAGAGAGAGAGAGAGAGAGAGAGAGAGAGAGAGAGAGAAGGAGGGAGGGAAGGAGGGAGAGAGAGATGTTCATTGAGAACAAAACTGGTGGGAGCTCTTTTGAGAAGGAAGGGGGTCCTTTCTTTGCAAAACATCAAGACGTGGCCCAAAGAAACATTGTATGGAACCATAGGAGAGCTCAAAAAGGGGAGAGGAAGCCAAAATGTCATCTCCCGTTTCTATTGTGTGAGACCAAAGGAATACATTAAGGAACATCAGGAGGAGACTGGGGAAGCCCATTTATTTTACAGGGGTTCAATCTCGCAGGAGAATTGCATGAATTATTTTGCTAGGGAAGAATTGACCATCTCTTCCCCCCACCCCTTTCTCCATTCCATCCGACCTCCCAAATACAACAGTGATCGGTAAACACTGTATCACCGAATTAGGTAGTCCTCGACTTGCAACAGTTCATTTAGTGACCAATTACCCATACATGGGAATATAGGAAGCCCTTCGTTTCTAGTGTCCGATCCTTCTGTATTCCCAAATATCTAGTCACTCCCCTTCAGTTCAGTGCACTGTTCATTATTTGATCCTCTCTAGCTTGAAAAAACAGTTGCAATGTATGGCTGTGATAGTTGGACCATAAGGAAGGCTGAGCACCAAAGAATGGAGGGCTTTGAACTCTGGTGTTGGAGAAGACTCCTGCAAGTCCCTTGGATTGCAAGGCAATCCAACAGGTCAGTCGTAGAGGAGATCAACCCTGACTGCTCTCTAGAAGGCCAGATCCTGAAGATGAAACTCAAATCCTTTGGCCACCTAATGAGAAGGAAGGACTCATTGGAGAAGAGCCTAATGCTGGGAACGATGGAGGGCAAAAGAAGAAGGGGACGGCAGAGAACGAGGTGGCTGGATGGAGTCACTGAAGCAGTCGGGGTGAGCTTAAATGGTCTCCGGGGGATGGTAGAGGACAGGAAGGCCTGGAGGAACGTTGTCCATGGGGTCGCCATGGGTTAGACACGACTTCGCAACTAACAATAACAAGCTTGAAAAAAATCATGGTGAATTACAAATGCCTGGCTCCAGCCCGCAGAAAGTTTCAAGAGAAAAAAAAAATCTGGCATTGTAGAATTCCATTCTTGTTTTATTTCCCCAGGTCGAAAGATGGTTTACCTGGGTACCCTCCCCTCTCCTCTCCTCTAAGATCCTGTGGAATCCTCTGTAAACAGGAGAGAATTTTGACATGGAGAAGGGCAGTTTAAAGTCACATCTTCTTGAGAGGTTCCTGCTGTCTAGAAAATAGTTGTAATGGCATTAGCCCCGGAGTCCTAAGTTAAGTAGCCAGCCCCATCCTCTTAAACTGGGGGAAAGAGGAAAGGTAATCTCTAATGCCAGATATTAATCTCTTGAGCTGATCTCTGGGGATTTGGTTGTTTTTGTTGGGTGCGATGAGGGGCAGGAATAACTCCTAGAGATAGACATTGCTACAGATAGCAGCCATGATGGAGCACAGATGTTTCATCAACATACCTCAAATAACTCCCCATTTTCTCCCTCAGTGCTTACAAGGAGGGAAAAGGAAGGGGGGAAAAAGCTTTTATCTTAATTCACTAAACTAGTGTTTAGAGCTCCTGAACTTTGACTTTGCATCAATTAGAAGTTCTCAGGCAAGACTTACCATGTACGATTGTTATGAAGATATGAAGATGAGAATCTGATACCTCATTCGACCCCCAAATTGCTAGAATTATGAGACCTTAGCAAGATCTTTAGATCTTAAAAATCTCATTTCAGAGCTGAAGAAAAATCTCATTTTATGAAGTCCCACCTCAACATGCTGGCCGTCTTTCATTTTTAATTTTAAGGTGTACCTCAGAAAGTCAGCTGAGGATCCAGTCCTTGTGGATCTCTCAATGACACCAGCAACTATACTGATAAATTTTGGGCAACTCTGAAGAAGTTAGAAAAGTAGCCAAGCAATTATTCGAGAATTCTTACTTCTGGGTGTCAACTGGTGTAACCTATTGGAAGGGACCGCTTGTTCAAAACTGAAATTATCCTGTACTTTCCCCAGAACTCCATAGTGTTGGTAGTTACCATCTTCGTGTTCAATGAAACGTTTGTGTGGATTTAAGCGGGACTGCAATTTGTGACAGATTCATCTAGAACAGGGGTGTCAAACTCGATTTCATTGAGGGCCGCATCAGGATTGTGTTTGAACTCGTGGGGGGGGGGGCAGGGAGGCATGGCCAGTGTGGGCATGACTAGCTCGACGTCATTTGTGTCAAGGGCACCTGTGGTGGCACAAGCGCTCTGCCAGCAAAAACGGGCTCCCGAACTCCGTTTTCAGCTATGACAGCCTCCTGCAACCCTTTGCAAGTGAAAATGGAGCTCAGGAGGGCCACGCAAGACCCTCCTGAGTTCTGTTTTCACTGGCAGAGGCACCACAGGCTGGTCCTTTGTTGTTTCCAGGGTGGCCTCGCAGGCCAGTTCGAAGCACCCCATTGGCCAGATCTGCCACATGGACTTTGAGTTTGACACCCCTCATCTAGAATGATCTTGGTGATAAGAGTTGTAGCTTGGAATTCTTATCACCTTTAACCAGCATTGAAGATGGGCTGAGGTGGTTTCTTATCAAAGCCAGCTTTGGAATAAGGGAAATGTGAGACAATAAAACAAATCAGAAGAAACTCCTAAAGTGTGAGGATGAATATTATCTCCACTGCTCTCATATAATGATGATGATGTTATGTCCGACTCTTCAGGATTCTATGGGCCAGGTCCAAGGCTGAAATCCAACAGGTTCTGACAGGTTCTGGAGAACCGGTAGCGGAACTTTTGAGCAGTTTGGAGAACCGGCAAATACCACCTCTGGCTGGTCCCCAGAGTGGGGAGAGAATGGAGATTTTGCAATATCCTTCTCCCAGGAGTGGGGAGGGAATGGGGATTTTGCAGTATCCTTCCTTTGGAGTGAGGTGGGAATGGAGATTTTGCAGCACTCTTCCCCTACCATGCCCACCAAGACACGCCCACCAAGCTACACCATGCCCACCAAGCCATGCCCACAGAACTGGTAGTAAAAAAATTGAATTCCACCACTGGCCAGGTCTCTCCACATCCAACTTTCATAAGCATAGGTAGCTACATGGAACACAATCGAACGGACTAACATTTAGTTGGTTGCCTGGCTGTTGTCCTTGCTTTTCTTCATTTGGTCCACTGCCCTGATATCAAGAATTCAATATTTCACACTTTTAAAGAGAGCTTTCTGCTTAGGAAGCTTATTCACATGACCAGATAAAATCTCAAAGTTACATTCAGCCATACGAAAATCCTTTCAGGATGATAATGATTCCGACTCAACCATAGAAGACATGAGAAAACTGTCTCATTTTCACCAACTTGGTTTAACTTACTTGTGGTTAAGTCCCAGCTGAACAGAGAAGGACGGATTTCGGGGCGAAACTTTCATAGGATGAGACAGCTGTCTGAAATGTCAGGTAGCTAGAGAAAATCGAGTGATATAAGCAAAATTTGGCACTGCCTTGTAATGAATACACTTTCTACTAAATGTTTAGCTCTGCGCTCCGATTGTCTCGGTACCGTCTCAATTATTTGTTTGCTTTCGTTAGAAGCCTGCTTCCTATTAAAAGTAATCCCCAAACAGGGTATAATGAAAGAAGCGGTAAAACCGTACAAAATTGCAAAATGCCAAGCCATGCAAAATTAACAAAAGTTAGAAATGGGATACGGGATCCTGGAAGCCACAACTGTCATGGCTGAAATCGGCAAGGCTGAAAAGAAGAGAGACTAAGCAGACAGGTCCATTATCAAACCTTGTGCCCTCAACATCTAAGGCTGACAGATGTCTATTTCCACCTCTCTAAAAGATACACAAAAGGGTCCAGGACTCAAACTTCAGAGGTGATGTATAAATGTGGCCAGATTTCCTAAATTCTGCAGTAGCTGATCCTCATGATAATACAAGCTATTTTTACATGTGCAATATAAGCAAAAGAGACGCGGTGGCTCAGTGGCTAAGACACTGAGCATGTCGATTGAAAGGTCGGCAGTTCAGCGGTTCGAATCCCTAGTGCTGCATAACAGGGTGAGCTCCTGTGACTTGTCCCAGCTTCTGCCAATCTAGCAGTTCAAAAGCATGTAAAAAATGCAAGTAGAAAAATAGGGACCACCTTGGTGGGAAGGTAACAGTGTTCCGTGCGCCTTTGGTGTTTAGTCGTGCCGGCCACATGACCACGGAGACGTCTTCGGACAGCGCTGGATCTTCGGCTTTAAAACAGAGATGAGCACCGCCCCTTAGAGTCGGGAACGACTAGCACATATGTGCGAGGGGAACCTTTACCTTTACCTTAATATAAGCAACTTGTCTCCTTAAATAAGGTCCTTCAGTGTTTACATTCTAAACTTCTGGGTAAATTTACATTCCTAGAAAGAGATTCATAGCTGCATTTAGGGTAAAGTTGTGGAAATGACAGAAAAAAACTAAATGACGCAGTAGGAAGATTGCAGATACAAGCCCAGGTGAATAGATAACGTTTTGGGTTTTTTAAAAAAAGTAACTAAGTAGGAGGACATTTAAGAATTGAAAGAGCTTTTACCAGAAAAAAAAAGATTCTCAGATTACTACAAAATAGGAGGTAGAATATAGTACCTTTAACAGAACATCCCCCATCAAATTTAATTGCCGGACAAGCTTCCTCATAAATTAGGGAGGAGGAGGAGGGGTGGTTTGGATGATCGTTCAGATGAGGAGGAGAAGGAGGAGGAGGAGGAGGAGGAGGAGGAGAAGAGGAGATGGAGGGGGGGAGGAGGGGAAGGAGAGAAGGAGAAGGAGAAGGAGAAGAAGAAGGAGAAGGAGAAGGAGAAGGAGAAGGAGAAGGAGAAGGAGAAG
>WNWU01000065.1:2489113-2500696 GCA_012654045.1 Ptyas mucosa | reverse complement strand
GAAGAAGAAGAAGAAGAAGAAGAAGAAGAAGAAGAAGAAGAAGAAGAAGAGGAAGACGTTTCGCTTCTCATTCAAGAAGCTTAATCAGTTCTGGATGGTGGGGGTTATAGGAGGATTAGTTCTGACAGAATGGAAAGATCATATTTCTTTGCAGTCTTCTGGTCATTAGCATCTCTTCTTCTTTCTTTCTTTCTTTCTTTCTTTCTTTCTTTCTTTCTTCCTTCCTTCTTCTTCTTCTTCTTCTTCTCCTCCTCCTCCTCCTCCTCCTTCCAGATGCCTTCCAGATGCCAGATGCTAAAGATGCTGCCTTGCACATAACCACTTTCTCCAAGTTATTGCTCTCTCGGCAGAATAAGATAACAAATCTAAGTTTTCCTCCAGACGGAATAGGATAATAAATTCAAGGATGCAGGAAGCCAGGAATTTTGATGTCTCATCATATCGGAAGGTCAACATCAATGGGACAGAGAGGGATGGATTGTGACATTGCTTCGTGTATGCTACTCATTGGTCTAAAAGTTTATCACAGTATGATTAGTGAAGATTAATGAAGATGCCAGGGATGAAACAGATATATTAGATTTGGAACACACAAAATAATGTATTTCCTCACTTGATGCAGAATTAGATGATGAATAGGTTTAAAAAAAAAATAGGCCATGCACTAAGATTTCATGTTAGAGGTGGTTAATAATTTATTCTCACGGAATGTGCTAAATCTCCTTGTAAAGATTTGAAAGATGAGTTCCTTCAAAACCATCCCTGTCCATTTTTGTCATTTCTCTGGCAAATGCTAAATGCCAATGGCCAGCAAATTGTCTTTCGTTCCTTTCATCCTAAATTGCAAAGAATGTCTCTTCTGGGATCCAATAAAAATCTAGATATTTTCTTCTTTTTTCACAACAGGGGTGGAGATTCTCCTCCCTACCTCCCCACTTAGTTGGGAACAGGTTGCAGTTAATTTAACCAGGCTTACTTCTGAAGAAACATAACACAATAGATTCCATTATCAGGTGTTTCAAAGACCTTATGAGAACAAAAAGCATGTAGATCAATGGGGATCTCCTAATCCTGCATCTGAATTCCTTTCACATGGATCTTGGATCTCCTCAGATTCCTGAGATCCTTGCATCAGATCAAAGATCTCACCCCGTCTTCAGAATGGGACTTGAAGATCGCCTAATCCCTTCCTTTATTTCACATTCAAGAATTTGTGACAGTGTGGTATAGTGGGAAAGTGGTTGAACTTACACTTTTAGTTCATCCTCAAAGTGGTAAAGTTGTTGAACTTACACATTTAGTTCGTCCTCAACCACAAAAGCTTTCTGAGTGACTTTGCTTCAGTCGCTCTCTCAGACCAACTCACTTCAAAACGATGTTGATGTGGGATAAAAAAAAAATAGAAGAAGGAAGCCATCTTGGGTTTCTGAATGAAAAGACGGGAGTTAAATCACAAAAACAATGAAATGTAGACTTGCTGAGAAGTTTCCAAGGAAGGAAAAATCCATAAGTTGCTGCAACGGTTAAAGTGTTGGAATCAGTGGTGGGTTCCTCCCGGTTCGGCCCGGTTCTGCCGAGCCGGTAGCGGTGATGATATGATGCTGCAGACTATTTTATTACTGCAATTATCCTGCAGTGCAAAAGCCACAGCGTGGTATAAATATAATTACAATTTTAAATTCTCTTTTTATTGCGCTGCCTGGAGAAGTAAGCAACAACAGTAATAATAAAAGGGTCAAACTGTAATTAAAGGCAGCAGCTGGCATGAGTGAAGTCTCTTTTTACTGCTGTCTTCCTTTTTTCTTTTTTCTTTTTGCCAGAGGATAAAGAATTCTAATTTTCAAGCAGTCTAAATTGTTTCGGGCAGCATTATCAGTTGGAAGGACCCTTCTGATTTGACAGGGCCCCAAAGTATGATGATTAATTACCACTCAGCTTCATTGGACTTTTCTAATTTCCTCTTCCCACTAGCTGTAGGCAACAAGCGATAAGTACCACTCTTATTATTTTGTGCAAAGGAAAATGTCCATTACTGCACTGTCTTACAAGTAATCAGAATAAAAGAGACGGCTGATTGGCAAACCAGCACTGACCATTCTGTCTTTATTTAGCTGGATACCACGTGCATTCCTTGGCTCTCTTTTTTCCTTTCTGCCTTCACCCATGCATTTTCAACCACTGTGTGCCAAAATAGATTTGAAAAGAAAAGAAAAGAAAAGGAAGGAAGGAAGGAAGGAAGGAAGGAAGGAAGGAAGGAAGGAAGGAAAGGGTGAAAAGAAGAAAGGAAGGAAGGAAGACAGAGGGAGGGAAGGAGGGAGAGAGGAACAGAGGGAGGGAAGGAAGGAAGGAGAGAAGGGATGGATGGATGGATGGATGGATGGATGGATGGGAGGGAGGGAGGAATGAAGGAGAGAAGGGAGGGGTAGATGGATGGATGGATGGATGGATAGAAGGAAGGAAGGAAAGAAGGAAAGAAGGAAGGAAGACAGAGGGAGGGGACGAGGGAAGGAGGAACAGAGGGAGGGGAGGAAGGAAGGATAGAAGGGATGGATGGATGGATGGATAGAAGGGAGGAAGGGGTAAAAGGAAGAAAGGGAAGAGAAGGGTAGGAGGGAGGGAGGGAGAAGGAGAGAAGGGATGGATGGATAGATAGATGGAAGGAAGGAAGGAAGGAAAGAAGGAAGGAAGGAAAGAAGGAAGGAAGGAAGGAAGGAAGGAAGGAAGGAAGGAAGGAAGGAAGGAAATTATGCCATTTGCTTTAATAGCATAATTTTCCCTTTAGATCCTGCCTCTCAAATTCAATAACTAATATTACAATTACATTATCAATGAAGAAAAAAATTGGCTCTCTCTCCCTGTGTCATGTTCAGTAGAATTGATCCTATGAATTCTTATCTGTTTAATATTGGAAATGCAGAATTTGATTTGGGACTCACATATACTGAACAGGGGCCACTTCAAAGGATTCTGTCTGTCTCTCTCCTGCCCCTAATGTCCATTTAAATGCCACCCACAATAATACGCATGGCCCTTTCTATTATAAGAAGTGAGGAGAGAGAAATCAGCTGAAGTTTTGCCACGCACAACTTTGTGGGATCTGAACTGGCGGGAAAAAAAACCCTTGGAAGTCAACTTGCCCGTTCGTTCTTCCATTTGTTTGATTTTTGGTTCAAAGAAAATGAAAAAAAAAGAAGAAGAATATGATGAGACGATGGCGTTTTAAGTCAATATTTATTAAAAAATCAATCTCGATGAAAATCTGGCCATCCTTCTAATTAGACCAGGCAACTCGAGGTTGATTTTTAATTGCAAAAGTAATTACACCGAGCAGATAGCCAACTGACATTTGATTATCTAGGTGATTGATTAAAAAGCCTAGCTCACGGAGCAGATTGTCAGCCGGGAGAATCGAGACAAAAGAGCAAATTAAAAAAGTTGTCCTGTTGGTAATCACAAAATTCAAGGATGAAATTACAAAGCCAAACACCTTCGCAGCCCCACATCCTCATCAGTCAAACCCAGCGGGCTTCAGCCGGAGTGGGATGGACAGCTAAGAAGGCCATCAAAGAAACACAGGGATGGCGGGCTTGACTTTACAGCTGGGGAGAAAAGGAAGAACCGAAGCCAGCATGGAGGTTGAAATAAGATGCATTGGAGTTTCGATGAAAAGAACCCACTCCCATCCAATTCTGTTAGCCACCATCAATATTACTTAAGTGGGCAATGAGGAGGGGGCGAATTTCAGGGAAGAAAAGAGGAGGAACCATTAAAGCTGGGACAAACATTGATCACTCTTGGAGTTATGGATGACGGCTTACAACAGGGCACCAGCGAGGAATGAACAGCGTCGGTAGAACAATGTGGAAATAAGGAGGAGCCATACACCAAATTGCACAAAAGCTAGCGTTAAAGGCAATGGGTATTTGGAAAGTGGGAAGCAGAAGTCAACATGGATTGCTCTTGCCTTGGTTCAGAAACTGAACGCATTTGCCAAATCGCTATTGCGGATCTCATGGAGAAGATTCAATAAGAATAGAGCTGGAAGGGACTTTGTAGGTCTCCTAGTCCAAGACCTTAAAACATTTCAGACAAGCGACTCTCTAGTCTCTTCTTAAAAAACTCGAGTGATGAAGCACCCACAACATCTGGTGGCAAGCTGCTCCACTGGTTAATTGTCCTCACTGTTAGGAAGTTTCTCCTTAGTTCCAGGTTGCTTCTCTCCTTGATGAGTTTCCATCTGTTGTTTCTTATTTTGCCTTCTGGTTCTTTGGAGAATAATTTGACCCCCTCTTCTTTGTGGCAGGCCCTTAGCAGAAGGGATGGAGGTCACAGAGGTACAGATTTATTGCCAACTAGCAGAGTTACGAGACTGAAAGGCTAGCAAAGAAAGAGAAGACGAGGCTAATCTCGTACAACTGCCCAGGTGCTTTTATCATGGAGGGCTACAACCAAAATCTGAATTGGTGAGTGGGGGGAAAAGGGCATAATCCAGAAAAGTTGACACTGTCAGAGAACTGATTGACAATACAAGTTCTTAACTGATGATTAAGAATTTGAAATTCTCAATTAACACAATTGTGTTAATTGTGTTAATTGAAAACTAAGGTTTGTTAGTGATTTGTATTAATTTGTGACCGGATCAAAAGCTTTGTTTTGAAAAGATGTGTTTTATGTTTATGTTTTAAAATAATAATAATAAAAAAAAATTTAAAAAGAATTTGAAATTCTCAATAGATTTAAATTGGTCTAGTGGTTCAAGCACCAGACTAGAAAATGGGAGACTGGGAATTCTAGACCCACTTTAGGTATGAAAGCTGGAGCCACCTTTGATTGGCTCCAATCAAAGGTGATTGGAGCCAATCACCTTTGTGGCAGCCCCTCAAATACTGGAAGACTGCTATCATGTCCGTCCCTCTCCCACCAATCCTTCTTTTCTCTAGACTGGCCAAACCCAAATCCTGCAACCGTTCTTCATAGGTTTTAGTCTCCAGGCCTTTAATCATCTTAGTTGCTCTTCTCCGCACTTTTTCCAAAGTCTCTAGAGATTGTTCTGTAGCATTAGCTTGGTGAGTCCCAGAAATCTACCTATCTTTTCCTGTTCAGCCACTTCTGTGACCCTGTCTACTTTATTTCTGCAGCCAGGATTAACTTAATAGCTGTTCCCAATAGACCACCACTAGCCCCCCCTACACACACACTACAAAGCAACAAGTATATGCAACTCCTATGTTTAGCCAGCGGTCTCCTGAAAATAAATAAGAAGAGAAAAAGAGAGAGAGAGAGAGAGAGAGAGAAGAGCAGGTTCAATAAAGTTAATCTTTCTCCCTTTTCCTTTCATACGATTGGAAACGAAATTGAAAATGATTTCCAGTTATTGCCTCTGTTTTAAATACAAGATAAAGGTCAGTCCTTCTTGGAGATTAACACAAACTTGTCCCGTTACAGAATCTCAGCTCAAGATTTGCAAATCGGCCGAGTCATCTGTAAATGCATAATTAGAGTCTCAGATGTAGAAATCAATAAACAGGTGACTTTTTCACCACCTCAACTCGGAAGCAGAAAGAAAAGAAGGTGCGAGCTTCAAGCGAACCAGTTCAGGATGGAAAAAGGAGAGAGACACACACACACACACACATACAAAGCGTGTACTTATCTGAATCTGTTTGCATCTGTCAAACCACTCCATGTCGCATGGAGTTCTTGTAAACAATTTATCATTTGCAAATGATAAGAACTAATTTATTCTACGGCCCTCGCTCGCTCGCCCAACGAATGCAATGCCCTTTGCTTTATTGTTTTGGGGTTTTTTTTAAAGTGCATTTTGGAGAACAGGTACCAAAGGAAACAGATCTTCCAAGAAATTGGCTGTTTCTTGGCTGCTCTGCCCACCCACCCACCCCAAAATCAGCAAGTGTGTTGTGTTACAAACTGTGCATAGTTTGTAATGCAACACACTTAGCAATGTTGCACGCTCATGCATTTGTCACCAGTTGTCACAGTATGTGATTTCCTAGGTCAAGAAACTGACTCTGGAGCTTGACCTCAGAAGATTTGAGTTGCCTCTTTGCTTATTCTGGTTCAGGTTGGGTTGTCAGAAAGCACCTGATCAGAGAAACCACTCTGTATGTTGGTTTTGTTCAGGTTGATCATGAGGATTCTGGAAAGGCCACCTTCGAAAGAGATCCTGGAAATAAAGCTGGCTTAAAGAGATGAGCCCGAGACCAGGCAGAGCAATACTAAGTATGTTTTAATAACACATGCTCAGAGCTTTCCTGGAAAAGCAGCATGGAGTAAATCAAGTTAGGGGATATTTTGTGGGTCAGAAATAAAGATGACAGTCAACCAAGGACTTCTAGGCAGCTTTCATAAGTAGACAATCCCCAAAATTATTAAATTGCCTGTAAATATATTTCAATATTCTGCTCCATTACGTCATTTATGGCTTAGATTTTCGCCCTTGTGTTTCTTTTGTTGGATGGTGGGATATATTGCAATAAATATTAATGAAAATTTGAAAATATGGAAAGGAACGATAAGTTTTGGTTTTGGCTTCCCAATTGTAGCTTCCTTAACAAACCAACCAGGGATGCAATGGCTCAGTGGCTATGACGCTGAGCATGTCGATTGAAAGGTCGGCAGTTCAGCGGTTCGAATCCCTAGCGCCGCATAATAGAGTGAGCTCCCGTTCCTTGTCCCAGCTTCTGCCAACTTAGCAGTTCGAAAGCACGTAAAAAATGCAAGTAGAAAAATAGGGACCCCCTTTGGTGGGAAGGTAACAGCGTTATTTTGGCGTTGAGTCATGCCAGCCACATGACCATGGAGACGTCTTCGGACAGCGCTGGCTCTTCAGCTTTGAAACGGAGATAAGCACCGCCCCCTAGAGTCGGGAATGACTAGCATATGTGTGCGAGGGGAACCGTTACCTTTACCTTTATCCTTTTGTTGGATGGTGGGATATATTGCAATAAATATTAATGAACATTTAAAACTATGGAAAAGGACAATACATTTCAGTTTTGGCTTCCCAAGTGTGGCTTCCTTAACAAACCAAGGCTTATCTGGATGTGGGGACTCAAAACAGCCTTCCGTTTGTAATTCAGTGGAAACTTACGCAAGGATTCTCTTTGCACATGTCAGATTATATTTGGTCAGATTATATTTGCGGCGTATGATATGAATCCATAAAAATGGATCGACATGATGATAACAAAGTTAATTATGCTGTACAAATAGAGCTAATTTGTGTTGGTGGAACATCCGCCAATAGTCCAAACTCCACAGTTCCCCAAAGTCTATCCGTGTTTAAATGCTCTTTCATCTGCAGGCTCATAAACATACACATTTGAATTTTACTTTAAAAATTAAGGCATCCTAAATGCCTGGAGGGTAGAGCTGAGTTTTGATAGTTGAATATAAATGATTAAAAGTCCACTCTCAGAGTAATGGGAGGTAAAACAGCCAGCCTTACCAAGGAGTTGGTTAATGGGGCAAATTCAAAACAACCTACATTAAAGGGTGTCCTTCAAACTAACTACCGGATTACAAAACCTGACAGCCACACAACTAATTGTCACTCAGTTTGGGATGAGATCGAAAGCACTTCGACAATTCAAAGGATACCTACCGGGGGTGGGGCTGCTGGGGGTTCGCAGGGGTTCGGGAGAACCTCTAGCTAAGATTCTGTGCAGTTCGGAGAACCCCCGAATCCCACTCCTGGCTGGCCCCGCCCACTCTTCCCCTCCCAAGAGTTCCCACGCAGCCCATTTTGGATGCAAGTAAGTGCAGGGTACACACAGAGGCTCGGGGAGGGCAGAAAATGGGCCTACCGGAAGCTCAGGAAGGCTGGAAATTGGCCTGTTTCCGGTCTCCAGAGGGCCCATGGAGCCTGGGGAGGCCATTTTCGCTCTCCCAGAGGCTCGAGGAAAGCCTCTGGAGCCCAGGGATGGCAAAAAGCCCCCCCCCCCATGGTGCAGGAGGCTGACTAGGCCACGCCCACCATGGCCACACCCACCCAGCACCTGGGCAGAGAACCCCTTGCTAAAATTTTTGAAGCCCATCTCGATACCTACCGATAGTAGGAAGAAGCTGCTCTGAAAGTTTAATTCACTTTTGAGGTCATTCAATTACACTGGTCTACAACCATATTAAAGATTTGATTTGATTTGATTTGATTTGATTTGATTTGATATCATTCAGATATCCATTGCAGTCATGACATGACTTCTTTTAAAAATGAACACTATAATAAAATATTGAAACCTGAATTATTATTTTTCCCCCTATCAAATGGTCTTGTCATTTTCTCCTACATTTATAGCCTCTCGAAGGACTTCGACACCGTGGTGAGTGACATCTAAGGAGATAACAAAGATGCAAAAGTGTGTGTGCTTGTGTGCATTTGTGCATTTAGAAGGCCTCCCAACTCCATGAGACTCTAGGTGGCATACACCACATTAAGGGTGGCAAAAACAATAAAAAAACAAGGAAACAACCCTACTCCCTTGAAGCAATTTCTTAAGGAGATGATGAGTGAATGGAGATGGATGGATGGAAGATGAATGACGGATGGATAGATGGGTGGATGCATGGATGCGTGGATGAAAAATGGATGATGGATGGATAGATAGATGGATGAAGATGAAAGATAGATGATGGCTGGCTGGATAGATTTTTTTAAAAAATTTTATTTATATGCCGCCCTTCTCCGGAGACTCAGGGCGGCTTACAATGCGTTAAGCAATGGATGGTAGCTAGATAGCTAGCTAACTAGATAGCTAGATGATGATAGACAGACAGACAGACAAATAGATAGATAGATGATAGATAGACAAATAGATAGATAGACAGATAGACAGATAGACAGATAGACAGATAGACAGATAGACAGATAGACAGATAGACAGATACAGATAGACAGACAGACAGATAGATAGATAGATAGATAGATAGATAGATGATAGATGATAGATAGATAGATGATAAATAGAGATAGATAGAGATAGATGGATAGATAGATAGATAGATAGATAGATAGATAGATAGATGATAGATAGAGATAGATAGAGATAGATGGATAGATAGATATAGATAGATAGATAGATAGATAGATAGATAGATGATAGATAGATAGAGATAGATGGATAGATAGATAGATAGATAGATAGATAGATAGATAGATGATAGATAGATAGATGATAGATAGATAGAGATAGATGGATAGATAGATAGAGATAGATAGATAGATAGATAGTTTCCAATTTTTGCCCAATTTGCTGACCTTACCAGAGAATTGTGCTTTAAAGGGGGGAAAAAAACATTTTTTCCCCAAAAAGATCTGGATTTTGGAGCTCTTGTCTGGCTACCTATGAAAAAGCATTTAAATCATTCCAAGCACCTTTTAATCGTTTTAAGGTCCTCCCTCCCATCTACCCTCCTCCGCCTTTGCCCTCCCCCAAGAAAGCAGGGCGTTAGTTGGTCAACTTGATGTCTTGTTTGAAATTCAATTGAGGGCATTAAAGTGTAAACTCATTGGGGAAAAAAAAACCCACAGAGAATTTAGAGAAATAAATTGGTTAAACAACAGCAAAACCAGTCCTTGATAATCTTCTTAGGAGAAAATGGATGGAGAAGACCGCCATTTCAGCTCGGGGGGAGAGAAAAACAGTGGAGGATAAACAAACCTTTAGCTATCCCATAATAAACCCCCAAAGGTTTGGGGTGAAAACGTAGATTAAGAAAGCTCAGATTAAGCAACCTTCTTTCAGAAGGACGTAAAATCAATCTGAAGATAAAGTTAGGCGTGTTGTTTGAAGAAAGGGGAACCGGAAAGCAATTATAGACCTGGGTTTTAATATAACGAGACTCCTGTTAACAAGAGGCTCGTTCCGAAGAAGGAATTAAAAAAAAACTATCTCTGATATCAAAGCCGTCGTAATCACCGCTACCATCATTTGGGAAACTTTTCTCCCAATTTCTTTAAAGTATTTAAAATTCCTATCATTCGTTGCGGAGAGTCCTCGATTTACGAACCACAAACGAGCTCCAAATTTAGGTTGCTAAGTGAGACATTTGTGAAGGGAATTTTGCCCTGTTTGAAGAACTTTCCTGTCGCAGTTCTTAAGTGAACCACCGCAGCTGTTCGGGGAGTCAGCCCTGGAGGCCATCTTTTTCTCTGGATCTTCATGGTTGCCACACTTGGTGCTATGGGAAACTGGGAGGGGGGGATTGCATGGAGTTGAAGGGGTATCTAGCCATAATAACATTATTTTCTCTGAGAGTCAAGGACATCCTGCCCTGCACCTGGAGTGGCATGACTGGGAGGCATCTCCAGTTGGGATGGTCACATGGTCCAATCAGGATTCTGTGCAGTTGCTAGGTGACTTCAGTCCCCTCCTTCCAAGCAGCTGTAGGAATGTCCTTGGTTCCCAGGAGAAAGTATTTTGTTTTGACTACAAACCCCAACTATCTCTATTCCCCCCTTCCCTGTTCCTCTTCTCCAGTGTGTCAGCGTTGAAGTCTCAAAACGGCCTCAGTCAGGCCAGCTTCAGGGTTGACAGGCGGCCCCCCTTAATTGAAAAGGAGTTCCTGGAAGAAGACAAGGAAAGAACACAGAGGAGTTAATAAGGCACAAGCTAACCTCCTCTTCCTCCCCACTGCGGGTCCCTGTGGCTTATGGGAGTTCTTGTCATGGAACTGCTTAACCAATCTATCTGCCTTCACACCCATACCAACAGAAGGCAAAGGGCTGTGATGCTAAAGGAGTTTACCGATCATTAATTTTAATAAACTTTCTTGTCACTATCAGCTCTATTTCTTAATGAATGGATGTCAGCTTAGCTATTGTTGAAGTCAGAGGCTGAAAAAGTCCATCGGCAACATGGCCTGGTGTTTCCCTTCATTCACAGATACATCCTTCCAGTGGTTAAGCCTTTGCGCATTTTAAATACAAGTTGTTTTTTTTAAAAAAAATAAGGGGAATCAGGTACGTTTTGTAGAAAACCTACGTTTGATTATACCTGAGAATGCAATGAGCGAGGAGGAAACGAAATCGTTCAAACAGAAGGCATGAATTGGCACGATGAATGTCTTGCTTTTCCTTACAGAGGTTTCCCAAGGATGCTTTTCGTTTGGTTTAGTTTTTTGACCGGTACTAAAGGATCATGATTTTTAATTCCCTGACAACTGGGAAACCTTTCCAATGTGTTCAAATGTGCCAGCGCAGAGTTATGTATTATGTGCTCTTATTAAACCTTGCAAATTATATTGTTTTCTATCCTGATGTCACAAGCAGAGAGGAGGACAGCTAGGGAAAAAGAGAAAGAAGAAATTGGAGAGCGGTACTCAGCTCTTGAGTCGTGATTCATGCCACGGATGAATCATACCTAATCGTTCGCCATGGTCAGAACCATTTCAGCAGTGGCCTGCTCTTTGGAAGGGTTGAAAAAAAAATATTGCTTTGGGAGGAGGAAGAAGGGAGAGGAGGAGGAACAGGAGGGAGGAGGAGAAGGAAAAGGAGAGGGAGGAAGAGGAGGAAGGAAAGGAAAGGAAAGGAAAGGAAAGGAAAGGAAAGGAAAGGAAAGGAAA
>WNWU01000065.1:2423511-2437188 GCA_012654045.1 Ptyas mucosa | reverse complement strand
CTTCTCTTCTCTTCTCTTCTCTTCTCTTCTCTTCTCTCTCTTCTCTTGTCTTCTCTCCTCTCCTCTCCTCTCCCATCCCGGATCTTTTCTCTTTTTTTTCTCTTTCTTTCTCTCTTCTTTCTCTCTTGTCTTGTCTTCTTTCCTCGCCCCTCCCGGATCTTTTCTCTTTCTCTTCTCTCTCTCTCTTCTTTCTCTCTTATCTTCGGTTCTCTCTCCTCTCCTCTCCTCTCCCCTCCTCTCCTCTCCTCTCCTCTCCTCTCCCCTCCCCTCCCCTCCCCTCCCCTCCTCTCTTTTCTCTGCATATTGGTTTGCTTGTGGTTTTCTTTGATGACAGAGAAAGTGGTTCAGGTTTAGGTTAATAACACATCATGCCAATAATTATCCAGGATGTGAGGGACAATTGTTTAGGGAGAACTTTTCTATTTGTGGCAGCCTTTGTGGCTCGGTCATTAAAATGCCTAGGTGTATCAAGTGTGGTGCATAAATATGCCGTGCACATTTTGAAAACAATGGAGAAGATGTGCTTCCAAATTCACATCAGGAGAACAGAGAAACTGGAATTAATTATGGGATGTCCTATCTTTTTTTTGTGTGTGTGGCTTCCCACGGGGAGCTTAGTGGGGAGAAGAAGAAAAGAGGCTGCTTTGATAAGTTGAACAATGGGGCTTTTAAAGCAGCTACATCTTCCCAAATACCTCTTCCAAATGTTAATATATGTCCTAGTATATATTCATCATTATCCATTTTCTGGATATACCATGAGATTGACTCGCTTAAAGGTAACCAGTAGTGCCATGCATGGTGTCCAATAGATTTTTTGGGGGGACAGGGGGTGTCAAGCAGGGGTGGGTTCTAAAAATTTTTACTACTGATTCTGTGGGCGTGGCTTATTTTGTGGGCATGGCTGGATGGTCATGTGACAATTCTTTAGGATTTAGCAGAGGTACTGGTCTACCAGGCTTTTAACTGCTTACAGAGCTGTACCGGTCTACCCATTTGTTTTTGGAGGCACCGGTCTACCCCCACACTGCCTTTTAACACTGATCAGCTGTAGGGCGGCCCTTTGAAGTCCCGCGGCAAGAGTTTAAACAGGTTTTTTCCTTCTAGCCAATCAGCTGGGACTCGGGAGGCAGCAATAGATTGGGGGCGGGGCCAAATAAAAGGTAAGAATAACGCGGGTGGGGGCAGGAGGGCCCAGCTCCCAAACAAAGAGAACCGGTTCGGTGACATCATATCGTCACCGCTACCGGCTCGGCCGAACCGGGCTGAACCAGGAGGAACCCACCACTGGTGTCAAGGCTGCAATCTAGTTGTCCCCCGGCCCCTCGAAGGAGCAATCTTTCAGAAAGGCATCAACAGGATACATTGGAGAGAGACAGAGAAAAGCTCAGTCTCGGCTTCTCCGTTAAGGCTGGGTGTATACATCCTAACCAGACTGTGTTGTTTCTCTGAGTCATATAATATATGTGGGTACATGCATATTTTTTTATTCATTTATTCATTTGTGATGTTTATGTAGTGCATATTGGAGGTGGTGACCCTTTGAGAGCTGTATGCAACGAACTTTCATTTTAATGTACGCCGATTAGTGTACATTTAAAGTGACAGTAAAGTTATTCTAAGTCTAAGTAACTTTGCGGGAGGAAGTTAAGACCGGCTATAATCTCGGAAGGAATAGCCGACTTAGTCTCCTCCCTGATGCTTGCCCATACCTGATTATAAAATGGGACATGGAAAATATACGTGCCTGAGCTGAATAATAACAGGAGTCTGTCAAGTTAGGCTGAACAGTCCCCGTTCTGCATGTAGAAATAGAGCCGAGCTGTCTGTTTCTGTCTGCTCAGCTTCTCATAACTGTCCAGATAGCAACAACTGGGTCTTTGGAGTCTAGTAAGTTCCCACGTCAGATACATGAGAGCCAAGATCTTGCACAATCCAGAGTTCAGATTTTCCAAGTTCAAAACGAGGAAGCTGCATCTGAAATTTTATTATGAATGAAAGGCGAATATACCAGGATAATGTTGCAGGATCCAATCTGGGTCAGTCACCGGGACCAGAAGTTTTGTCTTCTGGGCTTTCGGACTTGTGCTGGAACCCATCCTGAGGGAACTTCTCTCTAGCAGAGTGTGTGCTGTTCTTTGTGTGGCATTCATACAGCGCCTGTTGTATGTGGCTTTTTAGTTGTTAATTGGGGTGTGTCGATGGCTGCCTTTTAAGTAGTCAGCTGTTGTTTGCTTGTGCTGCCCAGTCCTCGACCTCTAAGTCCCTCATGGTGGTAAATGAGCACTCCTGTTGATTGACTGTTCAGGGGCCCATTTCCCAGTCTTCAATCCCTTCCCTGGCTGTTTTTGTACCTGCTCGTCCAACAATCCTAAGATTGTTGGACGAGCAGGCACAAAAATAGCCAGGGAAATGATTGAAGACTGGGAAATGGGCCCCCTCAGCAGTCAACAGGAGTGCTGAGGACATTGAAACAGCTTATGTCCAGGAGGTGTGGGGTCTGTAGCTGAGATGGGATTCACTTACCTTCCCTACTGGTTCGGCTCACTTTGCTCGCACGCGCACAGCCTTCTGCTCATGCACTATGTCCGGGTGGGTGGGTGGGCAGAGCCTTCCTCAGTCACCGCTACCAGTTCGCCCGATCTGGAGAGAACCGACTGAATCTCACTACTGGTCTGTAGATATTTTCACAGCCCCCTTTTTGACTCTTGCAGTATACAGGTCCTCAACAGAAAGCAGCTGCTAGCAATTGTTTTTTTCTGCAGTTCTAACTATCCGTTGAAGTCTGTGTCTGCCCTGTTTGGTTGCCGAGCCAAACAAGACAGTGAGAAACAACATTTATAGTTGCCATTCGAATCCCGTTCCTGATGGACTAACCGTTCTTCAGTTCTCATCAGTATTGTGTGGCCTACCCCAAAATAAGGGATGATAGGACCTAAGCTCAAAGTTTGCAGGCACCAAGTCAATGCATATTACAAAGTGAGATCTACAGTATCCTTGGAATTACAGCTTCCGGTGATAAAACCCAGAAAGAAACACAGTAATGCGGGACAAAACTAAGACCTAAAATGATGTCGACATTCCAAAGACTAGAGCGAAAACTGCATCTTCTTTCTGTAGAAAAGTACCTCCCACTGGTACCCACAGCTATTGTTGTGACCCAGGCCCAAGTAAGTAGTAATTGACGCAAACAGTTCCAAAATAAACAGACTTTATTAGAACAGCTGAGAATTAACTCATTCTCAGCGTAGTCCAAACTAAATGAAAACAAACTCTTCATAACACAAATTCTTCAGTCTAATCACCAACCTTGGTATAATTAGGCAAACTGCCAAAGGCTTCTCTTGGCAAAAGTTCAAAAGCAGAAGACGCCAACAAGAGATAACTGCAGTAATACTATCAATACTATCCGACAAAGAGCCCAAGAGCCGTTCCTGGTCTTTTAAGCCTTATGGGAGGGGCCAATCATCTCCTGGCCTTACTCCCGAGTCATCCTCTCTGCTTTAGCTGCTCCTGCCTTCTGGCAGCTCTTCTCATATGTGCAGTAGGAACAGGCTCCTCTTGTTCCTCTGCCTCTCTGCTGTCAGCCTCTGGAGGCTCCGGAGTCCACACATCACTTCCCGATGACCCTGGCCCCATCTCTGCCTCCGACGCAGAGCCCTCATCTGGGCCTTCCCCAGCCTCCAGGACTGGCCCATGTTCTTCCTCAGCCTCATCGCTCCACAGGCTGCTGGCAAACCACAACAGCTATGAAGCACAAAGAGTAGAATATCCAGTGGTTGGTTCCTGCTCCTTTCTCAAACATCACTGCTGCTTCTATAGTTAGGACGAGCCCAATTATGAGAACAAAGGGACTTGAAATATATGATTAGTGGAAACTTCCCTCCCTCCCCCCCAAACCCCCCAGGACTGCTAAATTTTATTTCTGATGAAACTGGAGAGAGAGACCCTGTTCCCTTAAGTGCCTATTTCCGTATAACTTTTCAACTGCAATCATAACGTTTATTCAGTTGTTACCGAAGAAATCCATAGGTCCACAATTACCTAATTTGTTGCATAAACTGTTGCTTTTTCTCCTTCCTCATGTCAACGACAGAATTATTTAATTGACTTTGAATCAGCCGGGCTGGGAAAATTGGTTCCACGTTCTCCTCACTTGTTGGGAGTTTAAAGTTCTTAAGGAATCCTCTGAGTGAAACTATGCAGAGATTGAACGCAATTTACAATAGGTTACGTTTAAATGCACACATGTAGCAATATATATGTATCTGCTTGCGTAAGGATGTTGTACTATACACAGGGAGACCTTGACTTACAACAGTTCATTTAGCGACTGTCCCAAGTTACAGCAATACTGAAAAAAGTGTTTATTAAGACTGAAAAAAGTGACTTACGACCGTTTTTCACACTTACAACCATTCCAGCATGCCCATGGTCTTGTGATCAAAATTCAGACCCTTGGCAACCGACTCATATTTATGACAGTTGCAATGTCCTGGGAATCATGTGATCCCTTTTTGCGACCTTCTGACAAGCCGGCCAATGGGGAAGCCAGATTCACTGAACAACCGTGTTATTAATTTAACGACTCCGGTGATTCACCTGGCATCTGTGGCAAGAAAAGCCGTCAAGTGGGACAAAAATTCACTTAACCAATGTCTCGCTTAGCAACAGAAATATCGGGCTCGATGGTGGTCGTAAGCCAAGGATTACCTGTATGAGCTTTGCAAATTTTATTTATTTAATTTATTTATAAATTTGTTTCTTTGTTTGTTTGTTTGTCGCATTTTTATGCCGCCTAACTCCCTAGGTACTCTGGGCGGCTTACAGCAAAAAAACAATGCGAACAATATCCTGTAAAAAATTTTGAAAAGAACATTAAAAACCCATACACTCCATTCCATGGCCGGGTCGCGCAAGATCGCCGTAGCGATTTTAATCCCACTTACCCCGTTTCCCCTAAAATAAGACATCCCCTGATAATAAGCGCAATTGGGTTTTTGAGTGCATGCGCTAAAATAAGCCCCCCCTCCAAAATATTTAACCGCGTGCACAGCCGGTCCTCACCATTTCCTCTGGTTAGAGTTAGGGAGACAGAGTTGGAAATCAGATAAGACGGCAAGAGGAGCCCCGTCTTGCTCCAAATAAGAAGACCTCCCTGAAAATAAGGCCAAGCGCTTATTTGGGGGTTCAAAAAATGTAAGACCGGGTCTTATTTTCGGGGAAGCACAGTAGATCCTGTGGTTTACCAAGGGAGAATTTTAACAGAATGGGAAACGGGGAGATTTCCTCGCCCTTTGCTGTTCATAATTCCTGTGTTTAGCTCCCCGAGACTGTTTTCTTTAGGAAGTCTAAAAGCAAAGGGGTGGGTTGATCTGGCAGCAGTCCTATTTATAAGAATTAAAAAAAGAAATCCTACGCCAAGCACCTTTGCTGCTTTCTCATGTAAGGGTCACATCCGTTTAAATTAATGGCTATTGACCCAATGCTGGAATGTTGACCACGTAACCTCTATTGTCTTATGAAAGTTGTGTTTGAAGTCAAAAGCTCAGCTCAACCAATCTATTTCAGCACGAAGGTTAGAACATGCCCGACCGCTGCTTCTAATTCCTAATAAATTAGGAAGCAAAATGCAGACCTTTACTCTAAAGAGTCTATTTTTATTCTATTTATATGCACAGGACAATGGGCTGCAGAAATATGTAACGGATCGGGCCTCAAATAACAGCTCTAAACCCCACCACTCACCCACCCCCCCAAAAAATGATTTTAATCCATCCTGGGCTTTTAACCTGAGAAATTTCCTGACTCTACAAATCGTAAACGTCCGTCCTTGCAAGTTTGCAAAAAAGAAAATTCTCCCCTGCATTTTCTTTTTGTGAAATTTCACGGAGAAGAGAAAAAAATGGTGAAATCCTACTGGATGGTATTTAATAGTCTAATATGTGTTTAGAGACAAATTGGCCAAGACATGAATCTATTTGCTTCTTTGAGTTTATTAGCTACCATCCTCCAACAATCGTTTACAGTTCATTTAGTGACTGTTCCAAGTTACGACGATACTGAAAAAAAGTGACTTACGGCCGTTTTTCCACACTTGTTTTCGCTGGCAGAGGCACCGCAGGCTGGTCCTTTGCTGTTTCCAGGGCGGCCCTTGTGGGCCAGATCTAAGCACCCCTTTGGCCACATTTGGCCCACGGGTCTTGAGTTTCACACCCCTGCTCTAGAGAGCAGTTCGCCTGTAAAAGAATATAAAGACTATAAATATAAAACCCGTTTTATAAAGGGACGTGGTGGCTCAGGGGTTAAAACGCTGAGCTTGTCGATCGAAAGGTCGGCAGTTCAGCGGTTCGAATCCCTAGTGCCGCGTAATGGGGTGAGCTCCCGTGACTTGTCCCAGCTTCTGCCAACCTAGCAGTTCGAAAGCATGTAAAAAATGCAAGTAGAAAAAATAGGGACCACCTTTGGTGGGAAGGGAACAGCGTTCCGTGCACCTTTGGCATTGAGTCATGCCGGCCACATGACCACAGAGACGTTTTCGGACAGTGCTGGCTCTTCGGCTTTGAAACGGAGATGAGCACCGCCCCCTAGAGTCAGGAACGACTAGCACAATATGTGCGAGGGGAACCTTTACTTTTACCTTTACCTATTGTGAAGGAACTTCTATATATGTTTCCCTCATACCTGAGTCCCATCAAATTCCAGCGTAAGTCAATTGGTGACTATTCTGTTGAATTCTGTTGAAGGAGGCTATTCTTTTGAAGTAGTGCGCCCGGTATAAACAAGTATTAAAAGTGAGAAATGTTGGTTCCGCTAATTCAGTATTGTTTGGCTTCTTTGATCGATATATTATGGCTTGTTGAAATAATTCAAGACCAGATTTCCCTCAGGAAACCACTTTCTTGTGTAGAGCAGCGCCCCCTAGAGTTGGGAACGACTAGCACATATGTGTGAGGGGAACCTTTACCTTTACCATTTTATAAACTTTCACAACCTTCACTCTTTTGGTAGGCGGCCCAGGCTATAAAAGAGAAGTTATAACTTAATTTTTTTTTTAAATAAATAAATAAATCTACAGCAATTTATGTGAATTGGATGAACTCATTCAAGCATATGTATGTTAATCTGTTGGAAAATAGCTACCACCAGCCTTGGGATAACTCAACACCGTGGTGTAGAAAAGACTGAAACGCGGCCTCTGTTTCGCTGACATTTTTCCCCCATTGATGCCAAAGTAAACACGAGAGATGATTATGGGAAAAAAAACCAATGAACTACTGGGAAGGAAACAGCGATATATTTAAGTCAGGGTCTTTTTTGTTTTGTTTTTTTTTCTTTTAGATTCACATAAGTCTCAGCTTTCACCGATGCTTATATTTCACCTGTTAGGGCAAGCCTTATAAATTATTCTTTTGTTGATTTGGTCTTGGTGCCCCCGACATTTCAAAAACGTCTTTTTGGTCCATATGTTTTTTTAGAAGTTTACCATCGTTTCTTGTGGAATTCCTCTTCCCTCTTCCCCCCACCCCCCACGAAAAAACCCCTAATTTACTTTTGTTTTAATTTCGTTCATAGTGCAGGCTTCTTTGCTTCGCGTCTCACGTTTCAAATTCAGCAACTGTTGGATTTGATATGTCGTTTAATGAGTTGGCTATGGACTCTTCATTAGGATTTGAGGTTGTTGATTTTTTTAATTCTTTATGCGTTTTAGATTGAAAAACGTTTTAGTTTTTCAGTTTTATTTCTTATACACATAATATAAAATGTACATTTTCTTATACATAATTAATCATACATATACATGTTTTCCTTGAAGAAAGCATTAAAATAAGGCATTTTAATTACATTCGGAGTTGCTCTTCTACCCTTTCTTCCCTCATTTCGCAACAAACTTTCTTCTTCTCACCCTCTTTCCCTTCCCTCCCTCCCTCCTCTCCTCTCCTATTTTCTCCTCCTTCTCTCCTATCTCATCCTACTTCCCCTTCCTTTCCCCCACTCCTCTCTTTTTTCCCCCTTCTCATCTTCTCCTTCCTTTCTCTCCTTTTCCTTTCTTCCATTCCTCTCCCTCCCTCTCCTCTTCCTACCCTCTCTCCTTTCTATCTTCTTTGCTATGGAATATTCTCCTTGTTTGGTATTCGAGCAACTCCTATATTCTAATAGTATATACTTTCTTTCAATTTCTTTTCAGATTTATTCTATCAGTATTATCATCATAATTGTACATTTATTCTTACTATCTTCTTTCTTTTCCCTCCTCCCATACCCCTTTTTCATTTACTCTGGTGTCATCTGGGTTTCTATTTCTTTTTTATCCTCTCCCTCATTTAACTTTCTATTATCTAAATCATTTATCTATCCTCTTATCTTCATATTTCTTTTCTAACCATATATAAAACCTTCCCCATGTCTTGAAATACACTGATTCCCCTTTATCTCTTATTCTTAGAGTTAATCTATTCATTTCTGCACAGTCCAAAATCTGTGAGCAGACTGTTCTACCCCAAAGAATGCAGCACACACAAAGTCTGTACAAACCTTAGTTTACTAAATTAAATCAGTCTTTTTCAAACAAAAGCTGTTAATTAACTTTCTTAACAGCCTACAAGAATCCAAAGAATAAATAATCGTAATCTTACTATGATTGGCAGAAAGCCCAGAAGCAATTTGCAGAGAACTAAGATCAAGACGCGAAGGAGAGTGAACGAAGTTGTTCCCTGCAAATTGCCTCAGTCGTCATCCTTCCTTAAATAGGCTAAGGAAGTGGCCAATTAGCCCCAAGCCTTACTCTCGAGGAGACCTCTTCCTGAGGAGCCACTCTTGCTTTTTGGCAGCTCTGCGCGCCCGTGCATCAAGAAGAGGCTCCTCCTCTTCATCCTCTTCACTTAAGGGAGCTTCTGGAGGTTCTGAAGGCCCTGGCTGAATCCCCACCTCTGGCACCATCTTCTCCAGCCTCCTCATTGTCCGACTCGAGTGCCAGCTGCACAGGCTGCTGGCGCAGCACCACACCAGCATCCTCACTGTCGGAATCTGCACAGACCGCTGATGGGCTACAACACAGGGGTTTGAGGTGGAAGGACTGGTTCTCACGAGCATTGCAATAATGAACGTTAAGGGCAAATACAGGTAGATCTTGGTTTACGGCCGCGATTGAGCACCAAATTTGTGTTACTGAGCGAGACAGTTAAGTGAGCGTTGTGACCTTTCTTGATACAGTTGTTAAGGGTATCAGTTCAGACATTAAATTAGTCCCAGTGTTGCAAAGTGAATCTAGCTTCCCATTGACTTTGCTTGTCAATGAAGGTCACCAAATGGGATCACGTGTCCCCAGGACACTGCAACCATCATAAATACAAATCAGTTGCCTAGTGTCCAAATTTTGATCATGTGACCAGGGGGGGATGTTGCAATGGTTGTGTGAAAAATGATCCCAAGTTACTTTTTTCAGGGCCATTGTAACTTCAAACAGGCATTAAACGAATGGTTTAATGACCATTGGAAGTTTAATTTATTTTCCAAAGCGCCAGAGGGCAGAACGAGAAACAATGGGTGGAAGCTAATCAAGGAGAGAAGCCACCTGGAATTAAGGAGAAACTTCTTAACAGTGAGGACGATTAACCAGTGGAACAGCTTGCCACCAGAAGCTGTGGACGCTCCAACACTGAAAAATTTTAAGAAGAGACTGGACAGTCACTTATCTAAGTGGTGCAGTGGTTAGAGTGGTGTACTGCAGCTACTTCAGCTGACTGCTAGTTCAGCAGATCAGCGGATCAAATCTCACCGGCTCAAGGTTGACTCAGCCTTCCATCCTTCTGAGGTGGGTAAAATGAGGACCCAGATTGTTGGGGGCAATATGCTATTTAATATACTGTCTTTGGTGTAAGCTGCCCAGAGTCCTTGGAGAGTGGGCGGCATAGAAATATGATTAATAAAAAAATAAAAAAATTAAAAAACTTTAAAAATGGTATTTTTTTGCTTGAGCAGGGGGCTGGACTAGAAGACCTTCAAGGTCCCTTCCAGCTCTATTCTGATTGATTGATTGATTGATTGATTGAAATAGTTGTAGTTTGAGGACTGCCTATACAGGGAAATCAAAGAGAATAAGGGACAAAAAGCACATTCATTTTCCCTCCTGCTCCCTCCTGTAGACAAATTCCATGCTTTGTGAACGTCCAAATATGCTCATAGAAACCGTCAAACATCTCAAGAACTTCGCCTCCACCCACTCATGAGCTGCTCGTATTGTTGGGCTTCTCTGGTTGTCTCTTCTTCTAACAAAGATGGACATGATCCTTTCCCTGCCCCTTTTTGGAAATGGGATATGTATCTGATGCTGTCAGCAGAGGGAAAATTACAACAGCTTGTGTGTTTCTCCCCCGCTTTCATGAACAAGAATTTCTTCGATGGGCATAATGATGAAGATTACAGCCGTGGCAGGGCAATTGCTGTGGGAACCGAAGCTCGAAGCTCTCAGAACTCAGAAACAGCTGCAGCGCTGACACGAAAGCAGATGGGACACTGCTGGGATGGCTTGGCAACACTTTGTCAAAGGAAGATGTGCAAGCGACGGTAACCATCGAGGCCAATCAGCTCCAAGGCCTCCTGCCTGCTAACATAAAGTGCAGGTTGAACCACATTGAAACCGAGCCAAGATTCTAGCACCAGCTAGTCGAATTCTTGGTTGATACCTTGCGGAGACAGGATCCATCAGCCAAGGAAGATCTAACACACGCCGGAGTAGAGTAGAGGAAAATAAGAGCAAATTCCACCTGGCGTCAAGTAGGAGATGGCTGTTCAGTTTTAACAGAATAACAGAGTTGGAAGGGACCTCAGAAGTCTTCTAGTCCAACTCTCTGCACAAACAGAATACCCTATACCAGTGATGGCTAACCTTTTCCAAACCGAGTGCCCAAAGTGTTCACGCATGCATGCAAATGTGTGCGCATGTGCCCGAACCCCCCAAATACAATGCATGTGGGGCCCTGTGCATGCGCCCTGCCCAACACATGTGCCCTCCCGTATGCGGCCGGCCCCCCACACATGCATGTGTGGCCCCCACATGTGCCCCCACACATGCGCAGCAGAGACCCAAAGACCAGGTGGCCAGTGGGAGGCACGCACACATGTGCAGTGGAGCTGAGCTGGGGCAATGGCTCGCGTGCCCCCTCTGGCATGCATGCCATAGGTTCACCATCACGGCCCTATACCATTCCAGAAAAGTGGCTGTCCATTCTCTTCTTAAAAGCCTCCAGTGTTGGAGCACCCACGATTTCTGAAGGCAAGTCGTTCCATGGGTTAATTGTTCTCACTGTCAGGAAATTTCTCTTTAGTTCTAGCTGATTTCTCTCCTTGATCAGATTCTGTTTCTTGTCTTGCCTTCTGGTGCTTTGGAAAATAGGCTGACCCCCAACTCTTCTTTGTGGCAGCCCCTCAAATATTGGAACACTGCTATCACGTCACCCCTAGTCCTTCTTTTGCCTAGACTAGACAAACCCAATTCGTGCAACCGTTCTTCATATGTTTTAGCCTCCAGCCTTTAATCGTCTTTGCTGCTCTTCTCTGCACTCTTTCCAGAGTGTCTGCATCTTTTTTTTTTTATAATATGATGGCCAAAACTGGATGCAGTATCCTAGATTTAACTGATCTAGAACATAACTGAGAAATCAGCAATAAGCCAGATATTGTTCCCTTCTGTATATTCAAGCCCTGAACGAGAAATGGGAAGAAATTAGTTCAGTTCACATTTTTAATGCAAACTGACCTCATCTGTACTTGCTAAATTAACATGGAAATGGAAGTGCAATTATCCTTGTTTTGCATATTTCCCCAAATGTTTCAAACAAAACAAACAAACAAAAATTGTACATAACGGATGAAATGTTCCTGAAAGGAGATTCAGTAGGGAAAATGGGTTGCAAAACCAGAGGGGGTGGGAGGGGGGAGAGAGAGAAAGCAGAGGCAGAAAAAAAGAGAGCAGAGAGAGAGGGGGGGGAAGAGAGATTAAGGAAAGTGAGAGAAAGAGAGATTAAGGAAAGAGAGAAAAAGAGCAGAGAGAGAGGGTAAGGAGAGAGAGAGAAAGAGAGAGCAGAGAGAGAGAGAGATTAAGGAAACGGAGAGAAAGAGAGAGGGGAGGGAGAGAGAGAAAGAGAGAGAGGAGGGAGAGAGAGAAAGGGAGGGGGAGGGAGAGAGACAGAGAGAGAAAGAGAGAGCAGACAGAGATTAAGAAAAGCGAGAGAAAGAGAGAGGGGAGGGAGAGAGAGAAAGAGAGAGGGGAGGGAGAGAGAGAAAGAGAGGGGGAGGGAGAGAGACAGAGAGAGAAAGAGAGAGAAGAGAGAGAGAGATTAAGGAAAGGGAGAGAGGGGGGAGGGAGGGAGAGAAAGAGAGGGGGAAGGAGAGAGACAGAGAAAGAGAGAGAAAGAGAGTGAGAGACAGAGAGGAGAAAGAGCGAGAAAGATTATAAAAATTATTATATATACGATTATAACTAAATATATGAGATTATACATTGTAATAAACTGGTGCAGAAATGATAACAGAATGAATTTTTACAGGAGAAGAAATACAAAACAAAAGAAACATTCTTCCTCCTCAGTCTTAATTAAGCCTGCTAAGGAAATCTATAGAGCCCAAGGACTGGGCTAGGAAGGGGATGAATGGGAAATATAATTTCACAAAAACAGGTTTCAGCCAAATTAGAACCAGCAGTTAAAAATATGCTAAGCACGTCTGTATATTTATTCATGATCAAAGTGATTTCCATTAGGAGAAAAGGAACTCTCAGTTCTGTAGCACTTAAAACCGTAAGAGCTATGCTAACCAGTTCAATTTATCGGGCGTGTTCAGCTCAGGTATTTCTCCAGTCACCAATAGGCTCTAATATGCATTGAGGAAAAGAAGAAGAAGAAGAAAAAAAAAGAAATTATTCAGCAAACAGAGTGGTTTCCATGGTGACCACAGGTGGCTTTGAATTTGATGTGCTCTCAATGAGCTCATGCATTTATGACTGAATAAATAAAAGGTCATGTGTATTTGATGCCACAGGTAAGCAAATGATATAGAAAGGTTATTTTTGTCTGTCACACCATTATTTATTTTCCTTTCTCAGAAGCTGCTTGGGAAGGATGCCTTGGTAAGGCCACACTTGGAATCCTGCATTCAGTTTTGGTCGCCATGATGTAAAAAAGATGTGGAGACTCTAGAAAGAGTGCAGAGAAGAGCAACAAAGAGGATTAGGGGACTGGAGGCTAAAACATATAAAGAACGGTTGCAGGAACCGGGTATGTCTAGTTTGATGAAAAGAAGGACTAGGGGAGACATGATAGCAGTGTTCCAATATCTCAGGGGCTGCCCCAAAGAAGAGGGAGTCAAGCTCTTCTCCAAAGCACCTGAGGGCAGGACAAGAAGCAATGGGTGGAAACTAATCAAGGAGAAAAGCAACTTAGAACTAAGGAGGAATTTCCTGACAGTGAGAACAATTGATCAGTGGAACAACTTGCTTCCAGAAGTTGTGAATGCTCCAACACTGGAAGTTTTTAAGAAGAAGTTGGATGACCATTTGTCTGAAGTGGTGTAGGGTTTCCTGCCTGGGCAGGGGGTTGGACTAGAAGACCTCAAAGGTCCCTTCCAACTCTGTTATTCTATTCTATTCTATTCTATTCTATTCTATTCTATTCTATTCTA
>WNWU01000065.1:2413263-2423501 GCA_012654045.1 Ptyas mucosa | reverse complement strand
ATTCTATTCTATTCTATTCTATTCTATTCTATTCTATTCTATTCTATGGAGAGAATTTAAACATGGAATTAAATCATTTTTTTAATTAAAAAATTGAACTTGTTTGGCTTGATGACCACAAGATGGGATGCATTCAAGCTACCATCTGCCTACAGAAGTCAAATCACGGAATATGAGCTAGAACTTAATGGGTGGAGGATCCAATTGCATGGCGAAGATCTTGAGTTGGCATCTCCAAGAGTCCAACTGAAGTTGGGAATGTTTCTCATGTAAAATAGGCAGAATAAGGACCTTGCTTGGAGGTCTTCTAGTCCAACTCTCTGCTCCCTGGGCTCCTCCTGTGTTTGGGAATAACAGTTTCCAAAATTAAAACAAGCATGTTGGCTATGAGTTTGGGGAACTTCCAGTACACGTGGAGATTAAACTGCTTTGACAAGATCCAGCTAGGTAGACCGACAATGGGAATAGATGCAACCAGACTTCTTCAAACTATAGAAAATGGCTAATATTCTATGTTGATGTTGGCCTTTTCAGTGAATGGGAAGATTAGCACCTAGACATGAATGCAATATTCTAGGTGCAGACTGATCAATGCTTCTTCTAACATCAATCAGAAAATATCTAATGTTCTCCTTAACTGAGAGTGTTGAATAGAATAGAATAGAATAGAATAGAATAGAATAGAATAGAATAGAATAGAATAGAATAGAATAGAATAGAATAGAATAGAATAGAATAGAATAGAACCACAGAATTGTTCCTGCTTAGGCAGGAAACCCTATAGCATTTCAGACAAATGGTTGTCCAATCTCTTCTTAAAAACTTCCAGTGTTGGAGCATTCACAACTTCTGGAGGCGAGTTGTTCCACTGATTTACTGTTCTAACTGTCAGGAAATTTCTCCTTAGTTCTACGTTGCTTCTCTCCTTGATTAGTTTCCACTTCATACTTCTTCATACTAATATAACACATCGTTCAACAAAAACAGATTAAGGTAGAGGACAACCTGAAGAAAACTTTCCAAAAATGAGAACACCAGATTTCAGAACAATTGTTCTGTTGTTATTTTATTGTGGCGAATGACCAACTTTCAGGCATATAGGCAAAGATATACAAGGTGATATACAGTAGGTTAACCTCAAAATTTACCATTTCAACCTAAAACCATTTCTCAATCCCATCCAACTTCCTTCTGCATATATCAACACATGCATTTTTTTAAAAAATAGTAGCCATTTAATAAATCCCCACTATTCAATTTCCAAATTTATTTATAAAAGAATATGAATATATCCACTCCAGATTTTCCGCTTAGACGTTGGCCTTTAAATATCTTCAGAGGAAGGAATTGTGGGGTTTCACATTTTAATTCTTTAAAAATGAGCACATCTAGCTTCTTTCTTTTCTTTATTTTTTTTAAGAAGGGAAGCAAAAGCTTGCGATATATTACTTTTCAAAGACAAGAAAAGAAAGAAAAAATACCTCAGCCTTTCTTAAGGTCAGTTTGAAGCGAAAGATATTTAACGTGCCTCTGACAGAAGCTTATTATTCCTCAGAATGGAGGGTGAATCCATCTTTTCTACCGGGGGGTGTTAAAAATTTATTAAGTAGCTTAGACGTTTGTTGACTAGAGAGGAAATATGGATGCAACAATATGCCGTTGCACAACAGAGGCATGTCTAACAATAAACTTAAGGGACACTACAAGTAATAAAAGCCTCTATTCTCATTACGTTCCTCCATCCTGTCACGGATTTCTCTCATATGTCCGGACCATAAATGAATCTTTCTGATATGGATGCCTGAGCAAACTATTTTGGACAAATTCTGATATGAACTCGTACAGCAGATCCAAACTTTTATGCCACTTGTAACTAAGCCGCTTAATGCATTGTAAGCCTCCCTGAATCTCCGGAGAAGGGCGGCATATAAATCAAATAAAAAATAAATAAATAAATAAAATTTGATCTGTTTCTGCTCTCAAAACAAAAGCTATGAAACTCTAATGTATTTATTTCCAATTAGTAAAGTTTTCTCCGTTGTTTAGCTGCCTGTCTAAATACTACCTATGTGTCACGCTGTAATTCATGTCTTAAAAGGTATCTGTAATGGATTTTGAAGGAATTATGATCTCGGCGCAGGTTTAACAACATAATTTGTGCAAATTACTTAAGGCAGAGGTGGGTTTCAGCAGGTTCTGGCCAGTTCTGGAGAACCCGTAGCGGAAATTTTGAGTAGTTCGGAAAACTGATAGTAAAAATTCTGACTGGCCCCTCCCCCATCTATTCTCTGCCTCCCGAGTCCCAGCTGATCGGGAGGAAATGGGGATTTTGCAGTAACCTTCCCCTGCCATACCCACCAAGCCATGCCCACAGAACTGGTAGTAAAAAAAATTGAAACCCACCACTGACTTAATCCAGCATTGCAGGCTAATTCTGCCAACTGCCAGCAGTTCAATCCTGACCGGATCAAGGTTAACTCATCCTTCCAAGATCAGTAAAATGAGGACCTAGATTGTTAGGGGCAATAGGTTGACTCTGCAAACAGCTTAGAGAGGGCTGTAAAGCACCATGAAGCAGTATATAAGTCTAAGTCCTATTGCTCTCAGGTTTTGAAATTCTGATGGCCGCACACACTATCTGGTTATGTGATCCAATCACTTTGGATGTTTGGCAACCAGCTCCCCTTAACGCTGGTTTGCAGCATCCTGCAGTCACAATTTTGTGATTTGCGCTGTGATTTTCAGCGCAAAGGAAGGATACCAATAAATAGCAGGAAGAAACGAAAATAATTCAATGTCTCAATACGATCTAGAAAAGTAAATTTGGAGTGCATCTTCTCTGAGCGTTGACCAAACACGTGTTCCAACACCACTTCATAACTTTTTAAGAAACTTTATAAATAAACCAGTGGCCAAACAGGGATTTATTGACCCAAAGTGGCGATATATGGAGAACTAACATCCTTCTCCCTTTTTTTGAAATCCTCTCCAAATCCCCCTGACACCTGAAATTATCTATGGATTCGTATCTATTTGTCTCCAAGCGTCAAGCAACTGTTTCCTTCTTGTTGATTGGTGGCAAAGAATTTTTTTTTTTCCAAAGCCATTCCATTATCTCCGATTTAGGTCAAGCCAGCCACTACTTCTGAGTAATTTATAAAATACCAGGCTCAGAGGTATTGCACAATCTCATTATCATTAGGAGGTGGGGGCTCCATTTTTTTTTTTTTTGCATACTTAACGCCGGTTTTTAATTAGATGGTATTTTATTATTCATGCATATAATTTGACTCCCAGCTCTCGCGCATTGTAAAAGGAAATTCATTTGAATTTGGAGTTTTTAAGGCTGGTTCAGCTGGCACATTCGGCGGGCTAAATAATAATAATTTAAAAACAAAAACAAAAACCAGAAATTGAAAGAAAGGAAAAAAAAAACCTCCACAACATTGGTGGGAGGCTGCAATCGGTAATGGCTTTCTTTTAATTTAACTAATAGCTATCATGTTATGTACCTTTATAAATTTGTTAAATTCATAGCGCTGGGAGTTGCATCTCGATGCGGTAACGGAGTATGTAGCTTGCTCTGTTTGGCTTTCACATACAAACTGTTTGCACAGTCTCCTTGATGTATTATTAAAATTGGTAATGGACTCCCGGGGCATTCATCTTGTTATATGCCTTCATTTGCAGAATAAACCAAGCTCGTTGTTTTTCATGAGGGCCGGCGACTGTTAATGGCATCGGTGATGAGAAGGGTGGGCTCCTTTACCCACCCACCCACCCACTCCTCCCCTCTCCACCCCACCCCTCCTCTCTCTCCTTCTCTGCCTTTCTGTAGCCATTATCAGCTGGGCTTTATTATGGAAGGAAAATAGTCAGGCTGCTGATTTTGTTTAAGGTTTTCAATTAGTCATTTGACTGAACCCATCTGTTCTTGGCAGGATTCCAAAACTCGGACCGAGAGCTATTAGGGGTTTACACCTGCTGAGCCAGAGACATGACAGGGAAGAGGAATTTACCCCAAACTGGCCTTTTAGACACGGTTGACATTATTATTATTATTATTATTATTATTATTATTATTATTTATTTATTTATTTATTTATTTATTATTCTTCAAGAAAGAAACGGAAGGTTTAATACTGGCTGCTCAAGAACAAGCACTACAAACTAATGCCATGAAAGCAAAGATACAAAAATCCACCGACAATCCAAACTGCCGACTTTGCAACAACGAAGTCAAAACGGTTTCACATTTAATATGTGAATGCAGCAAAATCGCAGAAACTGATTACAAAGCTAGACACAGCTGAGTTGCTAAATTAATCCACTGGTCATTATGTAAAAATGTATCCAAAAAGTCATGGGAAGATAAAGTGGGAAAAGTTATAGAAAAGGAGAAGGCGAAGACCTTGTGGGACTTTTGAATACCGACGGATCGTCACTTGGAACACAACACGCCAGATATCAGAGTTGTCAAAAACCAAAACGTACAATTTATTGACATCGCGGTACCAGGAGATGCCAGAGTCGAAGAAAAAGAACTGGAAAAAATCACGAAATATCGCGACCTGACTGGCGCTAATGGTTGATACGGGTTGCTGCCAGTGTCCTAGGTATCAACCAAGTACCTTCTTAAGATGTACAATGTTCTGGGTAGCGCCATTTTTTGCAGTTCGGCTGGTGTTATTGCAGGAAGCTGCAATTTGTTGATGTATCTTATAAAATTCTTGGACAGGGTACCAAGTGCCCTGATGACAATGGGTATCACTGTTACATGTTTCATCCATAGCCGTGTAGTTTCAATGGCCAGGTCGCAATATTTCATGATTTTTTCAAGTTCTTTTTCTTCTGGCGTCTCATGGTACCATGATATCAATAAACTTCATTATTATTATTATTATTATTATTATTATTATTATTATTATTATTATTTATTTATTTCAAAGGCTGCAGAGAATGTCTGCAGCCATCAGTGGAGGAAGGTGGGATGGAATTATCTTTGTGTGTGTGTGTGTGTGTGTGTGTGTGTGTGTGTTTGTGTGTTTTATGACGTTTCTAAAGTACCCGGCATCTGCTAATGGAAGAGCTGTGCAAATATTCCCTTTGAAGGCAAATCTCCAAATCAAATTGATTTGACTTCCAGCTCCCATTGTCGAATTGCATTGGATGCCTTTGAATCAGCTCGGATGATCCGGAGGTGTCTGGGTAGAGGCCGAAATGGCCTTTTCTAAATTGATCCAGTTTGCCGTCTTGTTCCCAAAGTCCAGAGATGAGACGATCAGATTGATTTTTTCAAATTAAATTGACAATTCGCATTTGGGTTTGCCCGATTCACTCAAGTCCATTATTTTGCACCTTCCCTGGGAGAAAAACTGTGAAAACCCTGCTGATTTTGCTGATACCTTTCAGCGAGGCATCTTAGGAGCGGAGAATTCAGTGTTGCATTCAGCGTACCGGTATTTCTGGATGTATGATGTACTATTAAACCGCAAAAACTAGGAAAATCCATCAAACTTGGAGAAGCTTCTTGGATGAGAAGCGAAACGTCTTCAAAGAAAAACCAGAAAGTTCTGTTGCCTCTTGAAAAAGTACCTTTGGGACAGGTGTGAAATCTAGCAGGTTCTGACAGGTTCTGGAGAACTGGTAGCGGAAATTTTGAGTAGTTCGGAGAACTGGCAAATGCCACCTCTGGCTGGCCCCAGGAGTGGGGTGGGAATGGAGATTTTGCAGTATCCTTCCCCTGCCATGCCCAACAAGCCGTGCCCACCAAGCCACACCATGCCCAACAAGCCACGCCCACAGAACCGGTAGTAGAAAAAATTGAATTTCACCACTGCTTTGGGACAACCATGACTTGGATGGCTGAGAATCTCCATAGACATTTCTTCGAAAATGTTTTGCTTCTCATCCAAGTAGCTTCTTCAGTTCTGAAGAAGAACTGAAGAAGCTTCTTGGATGAGAAGTGAAAGGTCTTCAAAGAAAAACCAGAAAGTCCAATTGCCTCTTGGAAAAAGCCCCTTTGGGACATGTGTCTTTGCTGTTCCCCATTTTCAACTCATGGTTTCCTTCTGTTGCGCAATGCTGCACCGTCATCGATAGATGATCGATCAATGGAAGAGACGTTCTGATGAACCGCTGAAGTATGGCCTCAATACAGGCAGTCCCTGACATATGACCACAATGCAGCCCAAAATTTCTGTTGCTAAGTAAGACATTTGTTCAGTTGAGTATTGCCCCCATTTCAAGGGCATGAATCACTGCAGTTGTTAAGTTAGTTTATTTATTTATTTATTTATTTATTTATTTCCAATTTATATACCGCCCTTCTCCCTGAGGACTCAGGGCGGTGTACAGCCAGACATAAAAAACATAAAATATAAATATTAAGACATTTAAAATATATATAATTTGGCTACAAAATTTAAAACTCACAGACCAATTAAAATATTAAAAATTTAAAATTTCTTCTTAAGCCAGCCCGGCTTGTTGGAAAAAATGTGTTTTTAGGGCACGGCGGAAGGCACTGAGGTCATGAATTCTCCTAATCTCCGGGGGCAACTGGTTCCAGAGGGTGGGTGCCCCCACAGAGAAGGCTCTCCCCCTGGGGGTCACCAGCCTACATTGTTTGGCTGATGGCACCCTGAGGAGGCCCTCTCTGTGGGAGCGCACGGGTCGATGGGAGGTCATCGGTGACAGCAGGCGGTCTCGGAGATAACTAGGCCCTATGCCATGGAGCGCTTTAAAGGTGATCACCAACACCTTGAAGCGCACCCGGAAGACCACCGGAAGCCAGTGCAGCTCGCGCAGGAGCGGTGTTATGTGGGAGCACCACGCTGCTCCTGTCACTACCCGCGCGGCCGCATTTTGGACCAGTTGGAGCCTCCGGGTGCTCTTCAAGGGGAGCCCCATGTAGAGAGCATTACAGTAGTCTAGGCAGGAAGTGACAAGGGCGTGAGTGACTGTGCACAGGGAATCCCGATCAAGAAAGGGCCGCAACTGGCGAATCAGGCGAACCTGACAAAAGGTCCCCCTGGCTACAGCTATCAGATGTTCCCCCAAAGACAGCTGCCTATCCAGGAGGACTCCCAGATTGCGAGCCCTTTCTGCGGGGGCTAAAGACTCGCCCCCGATAGTCAGTGATGGAGTCAACTGACTATATCGGGATGCCGGGAACCACAGCCACTCCATCTTGGACGGGTTGAGCTTGAGTTTGTTTCTCCCCATCCAGATCCGCACGGCTTCCAGGCACTGGGACATCACTTCGAGGGCATCATTGGGGTGGCCTGGGGTGGAGATGTACAGCTGGGTGTCATCAGCGTATTGATGGTATCTCACCCCAAAGCCACGGATGATCTCACCCAGCAGCTTCACATAAATGTTGAACAAAAGGGGCGAGAGGACCGACCCCTGTGGCACTCCACAAACGAGAGGCCTCGAGGTCGACCTCTGCCCCCCTGTCAACACAAACTGCAACCGGTCGGAGAGAAAGGAGGAGAACCACTGTAATACAGTGCCCCCCACCCCCAACTCTTCCAGCCGGTGCAGCATGATACCATGGTCGATGGTATCAAAAGCCGCTGAGAGATCTAATAGGGCTAGGACAGAGGAACATCCCCTGTCCCGAGCCCTCCAGAGATCATCAACCAACGCGACCAATGCCGTCTCTGTGCTGTGCCCAGACCTGAAACCCGACTGGAACGGATCCAGATAAGATGTTTCCTCCAGGAATTGTGGAAACTGTTGCGCAACCACACTCTCAACAACCTTCGCAATAAAGCGGAGGTTGGAGACAGGACGATAGTTAGCTAATACTGCCGGGTCCAGGGAAGGCTTCTTGAGGAGGGGCCTCACCACCGCCTCTTTCAAGGCGGCAGGGTAAGTGACCCTCACTCAAGGAAGCGTTGATAATGCCCTGGAGCCAGCCTCGTGTAACCTCCCGGGAGGCCAGTACCAACCAGGAGGGACACGGGTCCAGTAGTAGTCACCAAGTTGTTAAGTGAATCTGGCTTCCCCATGGATTTTGCTTCTCAGAAGGTCTCAAAAGATGATCCTGTGAAACTACGACCGTCATAAATACGAGTCAATTTCCAAGCATCTGAATTTTGATTAGGTGACCAGGAGGTATGCTGCAACGGTTATAAGTGTGAAAAATGATCATAAGTCGCTTTTTTTCAATGCCATTGAAACGTCAAACGGTCACTAAATAAATGCTTGTAAGTTAAGGACTACCTGTCCTATTCCTCTGTTGATATCTTACACTAGCTTCTTTCTCCAGGTTTCCTGTCTTTGGGTGAGCCCAAAGGTGCCTTTTTTTTTCAAGAGGCAATTGGACTTCCTTTGTTTTTCCGTAAAGAAATTTTTGCTCTTCACCCAAGAAGCTTCTTCAGTTCTGCTTACTAAATCGCTGTAAATGTTTGTACGCTTTTCAAAAGTTGAACTAAACATATTCAGTCAAATCATCTGAATCAGGAAATGTGTGTTTCATCATCGCTTCAACGTATGCACATTTCGTGGCATGGAGAATTTGCATTTGATGGTTGTGGCTCGCCTGTCTATCCCCCAGGACAATTGATCAAAACTGTAGATACAGTGGGAATTCAATCTGTCGGTCGGCCTTCGTAAACCACCGCCTTTGCAGACAAAGATGAGAGAGAATCGACACACAGATTTATGGCCTTTCCATCACCCCCAGTTCGACAGGGAGTCCTCAACTTACAACCACAATTTGGGCCCAAAACTTACGTTGCCAAGTGAGACATTTGTTAAATGAATTCTGACCCATTTTAACCACTTTTCCTGCCACGTTGTTAAGTGAATCACTGCAGTTGTTAAATTAGCCACACGGTTGTTAAGTGAATCTGGCTTCCCCGTTGACTTGGCTTGTCAGAAGGTCACAAAAAGGGACAGGGCAACCGTCATAAATCTGAGTCAGTTGTCATCCAAATGTAAATCACGTGGCCATGGGGGATACTGCAAAAGCCATAAGAGCCTTGGTGGCGCAGCAGATTAAAGTGCTGTTAAGTAACACCAGCTGCCTGCAATTACTGCAAGTTCGAATCTCACCAAGCTCAAGGTTGACTCAACCTTCCATCCTTTCGAGGTAGGTAAAATGAGGACCCGGATTGTGGGGGCAATAAGCTGACTTTGTATAAAATAGAACACCACTTAGGAGGGGCCAAAAGCCCTACTAAGCAGGTATATACAAAAATATGAAGGCTATTGCTTAACGCATTGTAAGCCGCCCTGTGTCTCCAGAGAAGGGCGGCATATAAATCGAACCAATAAATAAATAATAAATAAATAAATATATAAATAAATAAATAAATGTGAAAAAATGGTTGTAAATGTTGTTGAATGGTCTCTAAGTAAACTGCTGTAAGTCAAAGACTACCTATATTCTCACACTGTATCTCTAGATTAAACCTCAGAGCTTGTATCCTGCCACTGCTGTTCCTGAATCCTTGCTTAAGTTATGGGTAGAAGTTCTCGTCTGATGTCCCTCACTAATAAGATGGTGGAATGTCTGTGGTAAGCACAAAATCACCCTGAAGGAGCTGTGAGTCCGTCCCTCATAATTGTTAACACAAGTGTGTATTTACAACCCTAACAGACCGAAAGAGTTTGGCATTCAACTGGCCCAGCCAGCTCCCACTGAAATTCATTTGGTTTTACAAGTATACAAACCTCAGCTGCATGTAGTTAATCTTATCTTCACCATCTCACGCTGGATCTATTGCTAGATTTCATGAATCAGTCCCAAAAAAGTGTAGAGTTGCAAACATCCTTCTTGGTGCAGAATTGGGATCTTGTCTTCCAAGGATGCCGATTCAAGCTTGAATCCGTAACTATCCAGATCTGATGCTCTTCAGATGAGATGGATTTCAATGCCCGTAATTCTCAACCTTCCCCTATGCCTGAAGAGAAATGTTTTCAAATCGGTGAGTGCTACCTGCTCTAACGTATGCTGGTGAAACATGGTCCCAACCTCACAATCGATACAAAAGCTACGAGGGGTGCAAAGAGCCATGGAAAGAGACATGCTCAGCATCACAAGACAAGATAGAAAGACCTGCACATGGATTAGAGAACAAATGAAAGTATACAATATCATCAAGAGAGTAAAAGAAATGGGCTGGTCACATAGCAAGAAGAATGGATGGGAAGGGAATGGGAATGGGAAAGAAGGGAAGGGAAGGGAAGGGAAGGGAAGGGAAGGGAAGGGAAGGGAAGGGAAG